>CM064866.1:48179269-48700430 GCA_032719365.1 Prinsepia uniflora | reverse complement strand
AGAGAAATCAGACGGACGTGCAAAATGATCGTTTTGCCCTTAGATTTGGGTAAAGGTTGACTTTTGACTCGAGGAGTCAAACGTACGAAGACCGATGACCGTGACGTAGATCGGAACTTCACGAGTTCGTAGAAAGGCGACACGTCGACATCGGAGGTTCGATGGAGAAGTTATGGATCTAAACAGAAAACGGCACTATTGCACGTAAATTGAGAAACAGGGACGTGTTGCAGATTTTGATTGGGGAAGGTTCTGGAAGGAACCACCAGATGAGTGACAAGTGTCCACCCATATGATTGGCCCATTCCCCTACACGGTGGATATTTCATTGCATCATCACGATTGATCATTTCTTTTCTCCCAAAACCAAACCATGCAAACCCATTTCCATAGCCCCTTCAATTTCCATTGTTTGCACTTGATGTGTGAATGAAAGAGTGAGAGTGAGGTGAGACGAGGAGGATGGTGGCCACGGCTTGCGCCATCGTAGACGGTGGCCGGCGATGCCATGGAAGTTGAGTTTGGGTTTTCATTGAAATTTAAGTTGTAGTGCTTGTTGAATGATCTTAGTGGTTGGAAAATGATTGTGGAGTTGAACAAATGTTTTAGGATGAAAATGAGGGACTGTGTGGCTAGAAGCATGGAAAACCGACGGGGGAAGGTGGCCGGTTCAACCAATCGATCGAAAAGGTATGCTTTTGGTTTGCTTTACACGTTTTGAACTCATAATTAGATTAGGAATGTTTAGAGGATGGTTTAGGATGAAAATGGAATAAAATGGACCGAAAAAATGAGAGATAGGGCCCGAACCGGTCACACCGGTCCAGTTGGATCGTCGGGACCAACCGAACCAGACTAAACCGGTCTACCTGAGGTAGGAGAAGGTGAACAGTGTTGCGCGTTGGCTTTCACGAGCAGGGATTTTGGGTCGCACGTGGACCCTCTTTTCAGAGGCACATTTAACACAACTTTTAATCTATTTGATGTAACGAACTTTTTGGGACTGGTTTCGTGTCGATCGGACATCGTTTCGATATAGTTCGGGATGTCCGAAGGTTTAGGATCGAGTTTAAAAATAGTTAAAAATTCAGAAAAATTACAGGCTTTAATGAGAGGTTAATGAAGTGGTTGTGACCCCTCTAGTATGATTTGGATAGGTTTGGAAGTCTCGTGATAGTGATGGTGGGTCGGGAAGGCTAATGGCACGCGTATCGAGGGTGGCAGCGTAAGACGGTCTGTGAGTCGACTTTGTTTTCTAAACTGTGATGCATGCATAACTGTTTTATATGTTTTACATACATGATTTCTATGATGATGATTATGGAACTGGTGGTTTACATAGTTGCACGTAATTTGAGGTAATCTCGTATTTGCATGTATATCGAGATTTACAGTTTTACTGTAGTTTTACGTGCATGTGGTTTCATTGATTGTTTGATGAACTAGTTCTGGATTTTGGAAAGATGAACTCAGGCATGAGACCCTTTCGTCCAATCATAGTCTTAATGGTTTTAATGCCCTTCAGGTGATCACGGATGCGGGCTGTAGTAGAGACCGAGACATCCCAATCCTCCACCGATCCTGGCACGCTTTGGAGCCCCGTATGGGCTAAGGTATGAATTATCCCTTGTCTGACATGATGTCAGATAGGAGCATGGCACATCCCGCGTTAATCTCGGGGGATTGGTATGGTCGTGCCAGTATAGGGCAGTGATCCCAGGAGGACGAAATTTGTTGCGCTTCGAGTTAGTTGATGTTCATCCCTTGTCCGACAGGTCTTTATTTTTACTAGTTTAAGTACTAAGTGTAATTTAGGTGCATTCGTTGAGTTTTAAGATGGGAGTAGGACCTTGCACAGTTATTAAAGTGTTTCGAGAAGGGTTCTATTAAATCTTGCATGCACAGATTTTCACATACCTTAGACCGATATCTTTTAACAATTTCTTCAAGCTATAATGATCTTTTGGGGATAGTTGTCTTCAGGTGGGCATTTAGATGATGATGTCCATAATGTGATAAAAATTTTTGTTTGTTTAATTATACTCAATTTTCATGTGCATCACTCCACAACTGCCCCTAGAACCGAAAATTGTTTACAACATGGGGTACAATTAGCGTGAGCTTTTCTCAACAATTTCTCGTAATGCAGATCAGACTCTTCGGGTTGAAATACAGGCGCCTCATCACCATATCATTCGATGAGGATGAAAAAAACATCAGTTAATATCTCAACCAATTGATCATTATCAAATCGCTCATCCAAAGCATTTTTGGTCCCGACAAATCCTAGGGACTAAAGATGCCGATGGAGTAAAGTTTTCTTCACCAAGTTAGATCCAGTTGGTGTATTTGTGTACGATCTCATTCCGTGCCAAATGCATTTGGACATCATTTAGCGGCATTCAACAACAATTGTTAGATTTATGGCACGAACACGTGAAATGTTTTTCATCACTGCAATGACTACAAGCAAAGGCAATGAAGCTATCGATCTCATCCAAATACTGATATGAAGATCTATCTAGCATTTGCATCCAGTCTCTGCCTATTATACCTGCTTCGCAAAATAGAGTTAACGTAAGTAAATGCTTTAACATTTCCCGTAATTGGAACAAGTTAATATCAAAATCCACTCGTCTCCATATGCCTCTGGTGATTTGGTCTTATCCCATTTGAGAGTGCACGTTCCGTGCTATGTAGTTTGCGGCTTGAGAGGCTAAGTTTTGATTAAGGGAAATTTGGGCAGCATCTCCCTCCAGTTCCTTAAATGCACGATTTTAATATTTTAAACAAATATCTAGTATGCATCCAGAGAACATTGAGGGAATATAAACCGAATTTCCTATAATCGAAACCTAACCTCGTAGACGGAAAACTACACAAGACATAGTTACACACCCTCAAACTGTCCTAATACATGGGCAATTCAAGAGTCAGTTAATCAATTAGATCCAATGACTCTCAAATGGGTCTAAGGTTTCCATTAAATTTCATTATACAAGATTAACCCGATTAACTTCGCATAAATAGTAAAAAATATAACATTTTCTATTTTCCTAATTTAATAACATATTTTCTATTTTGCTAACATATTTTCTAATTTTCTAATTTCCTAACATATTTTCTAATTTTCTAATTTCCTAACATATTTTCTATTTTCAAAAATTTCATAACATTTTCACTAATTTTCTAACATATTTTCTATTTTCATATTGTTCTAACAAATGTTCTAATTTCCCACACTAAATCACAACTTTCTTAACATAATTACATCCAAAATTCTTAATAAAATTAAATTTTGAGGCAAACACACTTACCATTTTATAAGGATTCCTTCAAATCAACCATAATTTTCCTAAAACACAAAACTTAACTTGTTTCCAATAAAAATCTCAAAACTAAAAAAAATAAATTTCTCAAACTTTCAGAATTGGTATTGATGATTCAAAAACAAAGGAACTTGATTGGTAGCCAAACAATAATCAGATGATGTTATATAGCTGGTGTGTGTGTGTGTGTGTGTGTGTGTGTGTGTGTGTGTGTGTGTGTGTGTGTGTGTGTGTGTGTGTGTGTGTGTGTGTGTGTGTGTGTGTGTGTGTGAGAGAGAGAGAGAGAGAGAGAGAGAGCGAGAGAGAGAGAGAGAGTGGTGAGTGAGACAGAGCGATGAGAGGTGTTGGACTCAGTAGAGAAGAAGAAAGAGAGAGAGGGAGAGAGAGAGAGAGAGAGAGAGTGATGAGAGGTGTGAGATTCAGTAGAGAAGAAGAAGAAGAAGAAGAAGAAGTTGCGAGTGGGGTTCTAATGTTTTTAGGCTTTTGCCTGGCGAAGCAATCCGCTGGGCAAAAATTAATGATTCATCGGTCTATTGTGGTAAAATAAAGTTTGCCAGACGAAAGCAACGAACTCATCGAGCAAGGCTCACCATCTTCATGCGCCAAATATTTTCCTTCCAGCCTAATCTTTACCCAACGAATTGCCTTAGTCGGGCAAAATATAGTCAACACTACCTTTTGCCCGGCGAAGGTCACTCGTTGTTAAATTAATTTTGCCTGACGAAAGAGTTGAACTTGCAAGGCAAAAATTTTCAATTTTGCATGCCAACATCAGTGTCCTCCTGCAAATATCTCGCCTGGCGAGTCGTCTTGTATTCGCTGGGTAAAGTTACATTTAGCGACAATATTCAGTTCGTCGGACAGGGATTGAATAGGTATGGTGCATTTTCTTGTAGTGTATTTTCTAGTCTATACAAAAAAGGATCTTCTTTCCTAGGCTGTTTCACAGAATGTGAAATTTTAGTAGTGTTAATAACAGTACTTCTCGATTTTATAAACCCTAAAACTTGCCATTTGCAACATTTTGAATGCTACGTCCCCTCTCTTTTAAGGTCTTGTCTTCAAGGTGTCAAAGAAAGTTGTCACAAACGCATTCCCCAACATATAATTTGTGACTGCTCGAGGCAGCAGCTATAAATTGATTAACGTTATTACTACAAATTTTCGTGCATTGGCATTTGGCTGCACCCTTTGCTTCCAAAGACAACGACCCATCCTAATCCCCCCCCCCCCCCCGGATAACCACGGGATGTGACGTGCTCTCGTCTGACACGAAGTGTCAAACAAGGGATAACCCGACGCCACCCGCCCCTTACGGGCATCCAGAGTGCGCAAGGATCGATGGAGGAGGCATGCGATGTCCCGGTCCCCTGCTGCAGTCGCATCCGAGATCAACCTGAAGGGCATGAAAAACCAAAAGCTGTGAGTGGACGAAAATAAACAAGTTCATTAAAAACATTTTATAAGACATTTATGCACCTCAGTAAAAACGTATGCATGCATCGAAAACCGATAATCAAACATTTAATAGAATTAACCATCCCCAACACATTTGAAACAATCAGAAATCAGCAATACTTCTTAAATAAATTCTAAACACGGGGACTCAGTCCCAAAGATTATCAATCCAATTCATCCGGGTCAATGCCCAAAACCAGTGAAAAACTGTAATCATACACGTTTGCTGGATTAAGTGCGCTCGAGTCTTTAAACTCAAAACCATGCGCATAAACAGGCCTTCCCGGGATATCAACGAGTCTTTAAACTCAAAACATAATCAATAGGCCTCGGGGGTATCACAATAACCGAGTCTTTAAGCTCACGAGTCTTTAAACTCAATCCGGGTCTTTAAACCCAATTTTCCGGGTCCGCTCCCGTCAGTAATTAACCGAATCTTTAAACTCAAAATGTGCTACAGCAATAGCACCCGGGTCTCTAAACCCAAAACTATTTTATAAGACACAATCAATCAGGATCCCTCACGATCCTTTTACCGAAAAGCATTCCGAAATCACATGTATAAAACAACGGGGCCCCTGGCCCGATTTCATCAGCCAACTAAGCCCCTGGCCCTATTTCCTAAATCAACTTGGCCCCTAGCCCGAATTCACTTAATCAATTCCGTAACTGTTTTCATAAAATCATATCCAACCACAATTATGAAAATCAGTGCAAATCCAGAAAATCTCGATTTACGCGTAAACCCGTAAATCGCGTAGAAATGCGTGAAATAATATAAATTCACCTATATCCAAAATAAATCATATAATCACAATTATAAAAATCATGAAACAGTTATGTATGCATATAATTTATAAAAACTAAATGTCCACTCACAGACCGTTTAACTGAGCGCCTCGATACGCGTGCCAATGGCCTTCCCGGGCCTCGTTACTAACACCGGGACTCCCGAACCTGTTCATATCACAATAGAGGGTTACTAACCTCCTCATTAACATCCTATTTAAGTCCTGTAATTTTCCCGAATTTTTAACTCTTTTTAAACCCGACTTAAAACCTTCGGACATCCCGAACAATGTCGTAACGGGGTTCGATTGACACGAAACCAACGCTAAAACGTTCGTAACATTGTTTAGATTATCTCCCATGTTGGACACTTCCCCATTGGACCCTCCACGCTCCGCCGCAAGCGGCTGCACGTGAAGCCCACACGCTGCTACAGTGGCATCGTTTACCTCTGGTGAACCCGGTTCACCAGGTTCAAACCGGCGTTCACGGTTCTCTGGTTATTCTAGGTGGTTTTCAGTCCTAATTAGCCCACTAGATTCGTCCAATCACAATTTATTGATTTAGCTAATTGAATCACGAAGATTGAGCCTGTTTCAACCCTTCCAAACTTCGAATTTAAAACCCGTCAAAGCCCTGTTTCGACTCCCGGCCACCAGAGGTTCCCCCCATCACGGCGTCACAACCATAAGGTTCCTAGGGACCCAAGGAGTCTAACAGAACTAACAGAAACCTTCGACTCACTCCCAAACCTCACGACTTAACGATTGAACCAAAATGGCAAAACAGAGAACTTAGAGGGAAATGAGAATTACCGGCCTGCCGTCCGCCACCATGCTCTCCGCAGCATCCTGCTGGGTTCCCAGAGCCGTCCTAGCCTCCCCACGAACCAAATTGGTTCAACTTGATTACTCCTGGTTGCACCACCCTGTCAACACCTCTCTGTTTTTCCTGAGAGCTCACTCACACACAGAGGCTTGCCCTCACACAATTCTCAGCCAAAATCACTCACCAGTCTGTCTGATCACTCACATTTGATCACAGAACCTCACAGAACTCACACACACACAAGGACGATCAATTTCTCACGGTTCCCATCTCTCTGTTTTTCAGTTCAGACACAGGCAACCATCACTCTAATTCTCTCACTCAGTCATCACCCAAAATGAATCCCCTCAGCGCACAACTCAGCTAATCACACAAGGAGGACGACAACTCGTGGGGACATTCTCAGACCCACTGGGAATTTGCTTCGCGTAAACAGAACGCCACCAGAAATTGATACCACCTGTGCACTATGCACGACTGATCCTCCCAGTTCCACTCAGCCATGTTTCCACTTCCTCAATCCTAATTAGCAATCCGTTCTGACCTTCCACTACAGATTAAACAATGTAGGATTCAGTCCACTCACAGCATAGTGTTCTGTCCCTGTTTCCCACCGTGTTCCACCGTGAGTGAAGAGTACACGGCCCAAATTACCAATTTGCCCTCAGTGCAAAAATTACCATAATGCCCCTCACGCATCCAGGCCTGTAACTCGGTCATCCGGACTCCGATTGATGCGTACCGCCTGTGTTAGGACCCGTCCCAAATATCACCTCGATATCCGGGATGAACCCTGCTCACGTCTGACAATCACACTTAAAGTACCAAAAGAACCTCAAAATAACCATAAGCATAACTATCAGACAAGGGTGAAAATATAATACAACCGTAATACAGAGCATAGCGTTATACAAAACAGGCACAAAAGTCCTACTAGGCTAATCTCGCAACGGAAGAACGTTGTAAAGCTATATGCCTCAGTCCCTGCCTCAACGTTCACCCCAACGCTATCACCACAACCTGGAGGGTAAATTAAAACTAGAAAAATGTGAGTGGACTAAAGAGAAATAAAAGTTTTAAACACGAGTTAAGAACAAACAGCTGTAAGTAAACAACAAGATTTCTCCTTCCATTTTAAAATAAAGTATGCATGCCTAACGAATTATCAAAAAACCACAACATAAAATAGTATAACAAGTATGCTAAAATCGTATCATAAAAACCAAATCCACAAATGTCAAATTCCGATCAAACCTGCTGGGTCTATCCGAGTCTTTAAACTCAAACCAGGCCTCAAATGTAATCCGAGTCTTTAAACTCAATAGGCCTACGGGGGTAATATCGTAAATATCCGAGTCTTTAAACTCCCGAGTCTTTAAACTCAATCCGGGTCCCCCGTCCATCAGAATCCGGGTCTTTAAACCCAATATCCATATCCAGCAAATCCAATCCAAAACCGATTGAAAACTAATTCTAAATCCATATCCAAACCTGAATCCGAAATCACCGGTCTGATGCCCTTCCAGCATTCAGAACCGTCATTCCGAACCTAAATCCGGAATTTCACTTTTCAACGTTAAAACCAAAACTCGATTCTCGAAATCCGATTTTAAAACCAAACCGTGATTACCAAAATCATTCCTCATAATCCATTTATAACCATCGGAAAAACAATTATAGATTGAAATCCCAAAAGCATAGCATTAAAATCAGAAATCATGCTTTTTCTCGAAAAACGTGTGAAAACCCGAAAATGTCTCGAAAAACGTGAAAGTATATAAACCACATATAACATCATTAAAAAGCATAAAAAACATAATAAAAATCATAAAACATAAATAAAAGCTGTTAGGCATGCTCGTAAGAAAAGAAGGAGTCCACTCACGAATTAGAAAGCGCCAATCGCGCTCCGTGCGCTCCTCAACCGTCTCAGGCGTCTCTCGTCCTGTCAATAGTCACAAAATAGGGTCACAAATACGTCAAACATGCTAACCCTAATTTCCCCAATTTTTCGGGAATTTAAACGTAATTTCAATTTAAACCCTAAACCGTCCGGATCCTCGAACTAACCCGAAACAACGTCCGATTAACCCGAAACTTGTCCCAATGGATTCGTTATAACATTTAAACCAAAAACCATGTTGGAAGGTTCCTCAGAATCCTCCCCACGCGCCCCCACCCGCTGCCCAAAGTGGCTGCGAGTGGGCCTCACGCGCCTGCACCAGAGCACTGTTCATCATCGTCTTCACTGAACGAACCGGTATGAACCGGTGTTCCCGGTTCTCTATCAATTCTCCATCATTTTCAACCATTCCAATCCCAAAAGCTTCGTCCAGTTCCCAGAAATCAATTCCAGTCCTAAAATCTAGAAATCCTAGCCTCTAACCCGTCGTCTTCATCCTCGAAACAAAACAGCCCGATATCCCTATTTTGGTTTCCGGCCACCCAGACATTCCCCCGTCACGGCAACCACCCTAGACGACTCCTAGGGCTCTCCTGAGTCTCACACCACTCACCAAATCCCTCGACTCATTCCCGAAAGCCATGACTTTTGGTTTAAACAAATCGGGAAAAACAGGGGATTTAGGCTTACATTCGATTCGTCCTCCGCCGTCCGCACCGCCGTGTACCACGGTGTCCACTGGGTCCCCTGCACTCGTCCTAGCTCCTTCTCAGCTTGGATTGAACCAACACACCACAGAACCACCACCAAGTCCCATGACCTTCTCTGTTTTCCTTGCAAATCGAACTCACACCCTCGTTCTTCCTTACACGATTTCACTCTCAAAACCCAGTCACCAGCTTCTCTTCTTCTCTCTGTAACTCTCACCAATCACCAAAAGCCTCACACGCTCACTGAATAGATCATAATCTTCACCGCCTCACCTCTCTGTTTTCTTTTTCTCAAACCCAAAATGCACGGTTGAAATCAACCAAAATGTGCCCGTGTTTATTGTAAACAATCCTAGAAACCTCTAGGTCCTTATCACGTGTCCCAAATTCCATGGACCAGAGCACAAATATCCAATCCCACTCAACCAAATGGCCTTATCTGATTGGCCCTAAGGAGAAAAATACCAAAATGCCCCTAGACTTAAAAATTACCATTTTGCCCTTCTACTTTCCAGACCCATAACTATTCCGTCCTACGTCCGATGACAATGTGCCGTCTGTCGTTGTACTCAGGACATCGAGACCTATCTAACGACCCTCAGTCTCCATGAAAATCAAAAGTCCAATAAGAAGTCAACATTTTCCTCTATTTAGTCAAAATTACGGTAACGCCCTCAATCTTCCGAACGTCATAACTTTTTCTCCAATTGTCCAAATCGGACATGCCACCTGTCTACGGACTCGTGACGTTCTAAACTACGTCACGGTCAATGGTCAATGCTTAACCAACCTGTAAATCAAAAAGTCAACTTTTGACACACTATTCGCAAGGGCAAAATCGCCCCTTATACAAATCTTTTACAAAATTACATTTGTACCCTTCCTGAAGGAACGGGTTCTTACATCCTGTCTAAGAACTCAGGGCATCGAGACCTTCCTAACGGTCCTTGGCCCTCGGTCATCGGACCTCCCGATCAAAAAGTCAACATTTTCCCTTATTTTGTCCAATTTACGAAAACGCCTCTGGACTTCCGAACGTCATAACTTCCACCACGAACGTCGGAGTCAAACGTGCCACCTGTCTATGAACTCGTTACGTCCCAAACTATGTCACGGTCATTGGTCAAAGTCCATTTGACCGTCCGAATAAAAAATCAACGTTTTGCCCACGACTAGGGGCAAAACGGTCATTTTGCACCGTTCGTCCGAGTTCGCCCAACTAATCATCGATTAACCCTGCTAATCATGATTAGTTAGTAATCTAATCCCGAATTCAGGGATGGGTCGTTACAGTCCTTCCCCCTTAAATAAATTTCGTCCTCGAAATTTCCAATTATCCTCATTCCACATCCACCTCGTGGAAACATTTCGATCTCACACCTGTGTACACTCGTACACCCACCAAACTTGCCTGTACTCAAACGTCGCATCACGGTCTCTCACCGTACCGACCACACTCGAACACTGCGAGTGAAATTAATCACCTGATCCATGTGAATATTGCTTGTCAATTTCACCATTTAGCTGACTTCTTCAGCTTGTCGGTTCTTTCCCAATCATTAACATATCTGACGCCCGCTCCCCTGGGGAGTTACCAAAACACACCTGTCAGTGCATGCTGACACTATCAGTCAAACTGTCTCCGCTAAGTTTTGCCACCCTGATAAAGCTCCATCCATCGGCCAATCGGTGACAACACCTCATACTGCTACTCGCTCAAGTAGCGTAAGATCAACCACATGATCTCATCTCGCAGGGCAACCCAATCCTACGACATATATCCATCTAAAGTCCATAACGGTCAATTCCCTCAGCGAACCATGACGCTGGAATCATCTCGACGTGATAACATCACGCAAGGCTACTAGTAGATACACAGTCACCAACTCACTCATCCTAAGTGTACGTATACCGTCATCTTACTCAGTCAGGTGGTGTAACTGACATACATTGAATACTAGTCAATCAGTGATCGTACATCTCCACACTGGGGTTCACTAGCGATCTGTGGCTAAGAACACCTGCTCATAAAATCACTGAACCCAACAAAATAACCCTGCCCAGTGCATAATACTCAATGTCCATTTCACACACACCACCAAATCCAATGGCGTCGAAACTAAGCCGATACCAACCCCTACAACCATACACCGCTGGTACCTCTCATGTACCGTCACCAGGTACCACACGGCCTGTCCAATACCGATCCTCGTACACCGTATAGGACACGTATACCCATTCGCCAATAAGCCCACTACATGGCCCACAATCAACCATAATTCGATATTGGGGTTCTCCTGTCCTATCCCAGACTAGACAAATTGCTCATCCCAACTCATTACCTAGTTCCAAATCCAAGTCCGAATTCGAATCCACAATTTCATAAGAAATCCCGGATCAAACCCAAACATCACATCCTTAACCCGTTTCCGAATCCGAATTCGAAATCATTATTCCGTAAGCCAGCATCTGGAATAATCATTCCGTACCCAAATCCAGAAATTCACTTTCAAGTTCTGAAATCGAATCCGGAATCGTCACCCAGAAATTCGATTTCAAAACCTGAAATCTCATCCACGTCTACCCAGACGTACCAAAACCGAACATATCGGTTACCTACTCAATCCCTTCGATTGACTTCAATCCCGACATCCACGTATTCAAGATTGATCAATTAGATCCTATTAGATATCCACTCATTCACCGGTCAAATCCTCGAGTCAAAGCGTGAGCATTCCAACTCACTCGAGTACTGATTAACATCGAGAAGAAGTTTAGTCCAATTATTCCCATATCCAAACATGTGACAGAGCGATAAGCACTTCACCTAACCTGACCCAAACCTGACCCAAACGGTCACAATTCAAATCCACCACCACGTCACCAGACGGGTACCATTACAATCCCAGATCGTCACCATGTCCAGTGTCCATTACAATCCAGATCCGTCTCGGATCCACACATGCTCACGTGGCTAGAATTCCGCCCAGAATCCACTCGTAGGATCCTACGCCCTCATGAGTCCTTTGTCAACACACAACACTCCTCCAATTATTTCCACATCCAATCATACATTCACAATGGAACACATCAACATTGTGGGTCACCTCCTATTGCTTCATCTCGATCCTTGTCATTCCACCTAGGAAGATCAAGGGTAATCCAATAATGTGACATCATCATCCATCCTATGTGAGTACAAACACAACTCACTGCACCCACCATACCAAGTAGTCCCTATCGTCTGCTACCAAGCAGAACATGAGAAATCTCATTTACCCAACTTCGAAATACGCAACTCCTCCTGATGACCCCAACCACACATGGGTCCAGTAACCAATACCCGCTCAATGTACTGGTGACCATACCATCGTCTGCCAGGGCAGAAATAAGAAGTCAGTCCCAATGACTTCAGAATACCGATTACCAAGGCGGAAACGAGCACTCCCCTCGTCCCACAATCACAACTCCTCTTGAAACCAACGTTCCAACCATGTTGGGAACAGACATACTCCCAATGCGATGTCAAGTCCAACCACTGGACCTCCTACGTCCTCAACTCACTTGGACAACCATGTGTCCGCAATCAATCCAAAACTCGGACCTCACGTCCGTTAACGACCATTTATCCACGCATCCCGATTTCGAACGGGAATTTTCTCAACTCTTTTTAGATGTGCATACACCACTGCCTTTGTCTCACATCTCAGCCTTTACAAGTTCAATCCTCATGTGATTCACAATCACCAAAATCCCACATCGATACCACCAATGGTTTTCCTCGTCTTTTCCAATTCCAATAATTTCCTTGTACCTTCTGAGAACATTAACAACACACAAGCATACCAATCTCAGAGTTGACATCAACTCCCCAAATCCACAAATTCTCATGACATAGGGAACATCATCCTTAGATTCCTCTTGTCCCAACATACCATTATATCCATCCATCACTTGTCATCTCAACATTGTTGGGGACCCTATCCCAACACCTCACAATCTCCACTAGATCCTATCCAGTCCATGACTCAACCACCACTGAGTCGCAGATACCGATCATATGTCCATCAGGACAGAGTCACATCCCATCTCGTGGCTCACCACAATCTCAATCACCAACACCAGTACCAATGCTAGTATCATCAACACTTGCCTCAGCACACAGGCATCCAAACATCCACACTCGCACACGAACACCCACACTAGCAAAAATGTGCAAAGTTGATACACTGCATCTCCGTTCATACCGAACGACGATCCCGTATCACCATTCGTACCCCACAACTATGGGTACCTCCAATTTGACCATCCACATCAGGATAACGAACGTTCCCTGAACGTCCCCTGATTCTCACACCAATTACCCACGATAGCCAGTCATCTCCACAGGACTATCGACCAACAATCATCACCATCAAGATCCGTATCCACGCGTCACCCTACTATTCCGGTCCAACTCGGAATTCCATATTTTTTTCTCATAACCGTACCCGTGGATCGAATCCCACCAATTCACTCCACATCTGACAATCAATCTCTACCATTCTGGCTAGACTCACTAGAGTCATCCACCTAGCCATCCATGACTTCAGCCGCTCGTCGCAACACCAGTTCCAATCCACTAGTCATAATCTGGGGTCTGCCTCGACAGAACACCCCGACATCCGAAAATCGTCCAGCCTTCCGGTACTACATACTCACAATACTAGTCCATTTAGCACAACTAGGGTTCATCTTCCCCAACCATCATAAACTAGGGTTCCAAACTCACACCCTAGGGTTCCACCGAACCCAACCGCCCTCTGCAGTAAAACCCACAACCGGACCGACCCCGTGGTCCTAACATCGTATAGACGTCAATTCTAATCCGACCATCAAATCAACGTGGGTACCACCACGAAGGTCATCGGCTAACTCCGATTCACCAACATCTCTTACCCTCACTAGGGTTCACATTTTAGACCATTACCCAACTGAGTTTCGCATTTCCCAAAATCACCACACAATTGGGGTTTCTCGCACCCAGCTATGCCCAGCCACACAACAATCCCATACCATATGACCGAACCGACGGTCCCACATTACTAGTTCATCGTATACAACCCCACTTGGGTTGAATCGCATTAACGCACGGCGTATCAGGCCAATCACATTCTATCCACAATCAGGATATAATCCTTCCAACTATGCGTCCGACTACCCTAACCCTCAGGTTGATGACGAACTGCAGCCAACAAGGGACACCACATCCCCGACCAGCGTGCACAACAAGAGCAACCCTACTCTGATACCAAGCTGACACGACCCATCCCAACCCCCCCCCCCCGGATTACCACGGGACGTGACGTGCTCCTGTTTGACATGAAGTGTCAAACAAGGGATAACCCAACGCCACCGCCCCTACGGGCATCCAGAGTGCGCAAGGATCGATGGAGGAGGCATGCGATGTCCCAGTCCCCTACTGCAGTCGCATCCGAGATCAACCTGAAGGGCATGAAAAACCAAAAGCTGTGAGTGGACGAAAATAAACAAGTTCATTAAAAACATTTTATAAGACATTTATGCCCCTCAGTAAAAACGTATGCATGCATCGAAAACCGATAATCAAACATTTAATAGAATTAACCATCCCCAACACATTTGAAACAATCAGAAATCAGCAATACTTCTTAAATAAATCCTAAACACGGGGACTCAGTCCCAAAGATTATCAATCCAGTTCATCCGGGTCAATGCCCAAAACCAGTGAACAATTGTAAACATACACGTTTGCTGGATTAAGTGCGCCCGAGTCTTTAAACTCAAAACCATGCGCATAAACAGGCCTTCCCGGGATATCAACGAGTCTTTAAACTCAAAACATAATCAATAGGCCTCGGGGGTATCACAATGACCGAGTCTTTAAACTCACAAGTCTTTAAACTCAATCCGGGTCTTTAAACCCAATTTTCCGGGCCCGCCCCCGTCAGTAATTAACCGAGTCTTTAAACTCAAAATGTGCTCCAGCAATAGCACCCGGGTCTCTAAACCCAAAACTATTTTATAAGACACAATCAATCAGGATCCCTCACGATCCGTTTTTCGAAAAGCATTCCGAAATCACATATATAAAACAACGGGGCCCCTCGCCCGATTTCATCAGTCAACTGGGCCCCTGGCCCGATTTCTTAAATCAACTGGGCCCCTGGCCCGAATTCAGTTAATCAATTCCATAACTGTTTTCATAAAATCATATCCAACCACAATTATGAAAATCAGTGCAAATCCAGAAAATCTCGATTTACGCGCAAACCCGTAAATCGCCTAGAAATGCGTGAAATCATATAAATTCACCGATATACAAAATAAATCATATAATCACAATTATAACAATCAAGAAACAGTTATACAAGTATATAATTTATAAAAACTGAATGTCCACTCACAGACCGTTTAATCGATCGCCTCGATACGGGTGCCACCGGCCTTCCCGGGCCTCGTTACTAACACCGGGACTCCCGAACCTGTTCATATCACAATAGAGGGTTACTAACCTCCTCATTAACATCCTATCTAAGTCCTATAATTTTCCCGAATTTTTAACTCTTTTTAAACCCGAATTAAAACCTTCGGACATCCCGAACAATGTCGTAACGGGGTCCGATTGACACGAAACCAACGCTAAAATGTTTGTAACATTGTTTAGAATATTTCCCATGTTGTACACTTCCCCATTGGACCCTCCACGCGCCCCCACGCGCCGCCGCAAGCGGCTGCGCGTGAAGCCCACACGCTGCTACAGTGGCATCATCTACCTCTGGTGAACCCGGTTCACCAGGTTCAAACCTGCGTTCACGGTTCTCTGGTTATTCTAGGTGGTTTTCAGTCCTAATTAGTCCATTTGATTCGTCCAATCACAATTTATTGATTTAGCTAATTGAATCACGAAGATTGAGCCTGTTTCAACCCTTCCAAACTTCGAATTTAAAACTCGTCAAAGCCCTGTTTCGACTCCCGGCCACCAGAGGTTCCCCCCATCACGGCGTCACAACCATAAGGTTCCTAGGGACCCAAGGAGTCTAACAGAACTAACAGAAACCTTCGACTCACTCCCAAACCTCACGACTTAACGATTGAACCAAAACGGCAAAACAGAGCACTTAGAGGGAAATGAGAATTACCCGCCTGCCGTCCGCCACCGTGCTCTCCGCCGCATCCTGCTGGGTTCCCAGAGCCGTCCTAGCCTCCCCTCGAACCAAATTGGTTCAACTTGATTACTCCTGGCTGCACCACCCTGTCAACACCTCTCTGTTTTTCCTGAGAGATCACTCACACACAGAGGCTTGCCCTCACACAATTCTCAGCCAAAATCACTGACCAGTCTGTCTGATCACTCACATTTGATCACAGAACCTCACAGAACCTAACACACACACAAGGACAATCAATTTCTCACGGTTCTCATCTCTCTGTTTTTCAGTTCAGACACATGAAACCATCACTCTAATTCTCTCCCTCAGTCCTTACCCAAAATGAATCCCCTCAGCGCACAACTCAGCTAATCACACAAGGAGGACGACAACTCGTGGGGACATTCTCAGACCCACTGGGAATTTACTTCCCGTAAACAGAACCCCACCAGAAATTGATACCACCCGTGCACTGTGCACGACTGATCCTCCCAGTTCCACTAAGCCATGTTTCCACTTCCTCGGTCCTAATTAACAATCCTTTCTGACCTTCCACTACAGATTAAACAATGTAGGATTCAGTCCACTCACGGCATAGTGCTCTGTCCCTGTTTCCCATCGTGTTCCACCGTGAGTGAACAGTACATGACCCAAATTACCATTTTGACCTCAGTGTAAAAATTACCATAAATGCCCTTAACGTATCCAGGTTCGTAACTCGGTCATCCGGACTCCGATTGATGCGTGTCGCCTGTCTACGAACTCAGGGTATCGAGACCTTCCTAACGGTCCTTGGCCCTCGACCATCGGACCTTTTGATCAAAAAGTCAACATTTTCCCTTATTTCGTCCAATTTACGAAAATGCCCCTGGACTTCCGAACATCATAACTTCCACCACAAACGTCGGAGTCGAACGTGCCACCTGTCTATGAACTCGTGACGTCCCAAACTACGTCACGGTCATTGTTCAAAGTCCATTCGACCGTCCGAATAAAAAGTCAACATTTTGCCCACGACTAGGGGCAAAACGGTCATTTTGCACCGTTCGTCCGAGTTCGCCCAACTAATTACCGATTAACCCTGCTAATCATGATTAGTTAGTAATCTAATCCCGAATTCCGGGATGGGTCATTACATCCATTCACCCCGCCAGCGACAATTCATAAGCACGACCTTCAAAGCTATTGACAAGTTGCAAAGAGACACAGCTGATGGTTAATTTCGAGATAATTTTTTTTATATAGTTTTAAGTTTCTTTTTATGCAGGAAAAAAAAAATTAAAGTTGGAAGCACATGAACAATCCAGATTCATACAATCAAATAGAAGGGTTTTAAAAATTACCAAAGGGTTGAAACATTTGAAAACTCTGGGCAAAAATAAAAAATATGTCAATAATTTGCACACCTAATTATTAAAATGTAAATTTTTAAAAACTGATTATTTAAATTTTATACAATGAGGTCTCATTAAAACATTTGTTAAAGGAAAATTCATTATAACAATACCCCTTACAAAGAACAAAAAAAGTACTTTATGTTCAAAACATTACATTCAATTCATAAACAAAAAAATAATAATCATATTTCTAACTTATATATGGATGAAAATACTCACATTCAAGATTAGTAGATTACAACTTTCATATTCAATAAAATCAATTAGTCCATCATTTATAAAAATTTAACCAATATCAAATTTACAACTCTTATATTGTTTATTTATTTGTTTGTTTTATATATTCATTAATTAATTAATGATATTATATAATATGTCAATAATTTTGGGCCCTATATTGTTACGGGCCAGAGCTTGAGTCATTTTTGTCGAACCCTCTGGCCGGCCCTAATTGGAGGGATCATATAATAGCACACATGAGAGATATTTTTCTTATGTTCCAAAAAAAAAAATGTGAAATGTGCAATAAAATTCACCTCAAGGAATATATGCTTGAAGCGAATAGAAGCAAAATGACAGGACCTGTCCCAATCCCCTCGGGATTAACGCGGGACGACCCTTCTCCCGTCTGACACGAAGTGTTAGACAAGGGATATTTCCAACCTTTGCCCTCTCGGGCTATCAGAGTACGCAAGGATCCGGAGGAGGTATGTGATATATCGGTCTCTGCTACAGTCCACCTCTGCTGTCAACCTGAAGGGCAGTCAAAACATTAAAAGTTGTGAGTGGACAAAACAAGGAGTTTATAAAAACATTTTAACGAAGACATTTGTACCCTTCACTAAAAAGCATGCATGCATTCGAAAACCATTTAACCAAATGAATCATATGTGGGAACTAAGACCAAAGCCATAACCGAAAGAACCATAAAGAACCAACCATACGGGCCACTGCCCAAATCCATACGGGACTCAGCCCAAAACCTGTATACATCACACATCATATATCGTAGATCACATATCATATATCATATATACATATAATCACACAACCAATCCTGTCACGATTTCCAAAGCTACACGCGTGCTACCCGGGGTCTCAAACCCAAGTCTTTCAGAGTCCAAGGTCAATGTCCGTAGACCAATGACCCATCCTGAGGTTACGATCTATGCCTTCCTGAGAGTAAGGAACCCAACTGGGGGGCGACTCCACTCAGTCGGTGCTCTGTGACTATTCCAGGGTCCACCCAGGACAACGACCCTCCCCGGAGGAGATAGTACAAATAAAGGAAGGTCTATGAATATACATACATATATATATATATATATATATAACGAAATCATCCTTAAGACCTTCAAACGGATTCATGCCGGGTTCCCATAAACCGTAATGAATCATAAAACCTTCCAAGGGTTCATGCCGGTTCCCATAAACCGATATGAACCTGGAAATCCATTAGGGTCCTCGGCCAGAAATCATAAATGTAAAGTAAACTGGGTCTCGTGCGCGAACATATGACTCAACTGGGCATCGTGCCCGATATCTCAGGGTTAGTCACGACTCTGATTGTAGTGATGTGTGCAACCATCCATCCAGGACCGCCCTCAATCTTAGTATGTCGACGTGAAAGAATCAACCGACGCGACCACTACAAGATCATGGTGCACTCATAACCGATCGATATCCTGAACCGTCCGCACTCCGAAGTTGAGCCTCCATCGGCTGCCCGACCACAGATCATGCATCGTGACCTCTCCGGTAGGAACACATCCGAATCCAGTGGTGAGCGTCGTATCGTCGGTCACCGTGCACATAGCACTTGCCGCGACCACGATTCAGACATGTAGGTCGTAACTAGGGTCATATGCCCGAGACAAAACCAAATGGGTCTCATACCCGAGTTTATCCTTTTGGAAATCCAAATCCATTTCATTTAAACCAACATAGAAAGTACAAACCCGTATTGGCACCATATAAGGCCGAAACCTTGAAATACGTGCCAATACGGAATCAAATCCAAATGCACTCATGGCATCACCAAACAAGTATTAAAACATATAATAAACATTTATGCATGCACCAATTTAGAAAACAAAGTCCACTCACAGACCGTCCGTGTTTCCGCCTCGATATGTGTGCCATACGGCTCTCCTGAGCCAATCGTCGTCACCGGAACTCCCAAACCTGTCCAAATCATAATAGAGGGTTACTAACTACTTAAATAACCCATCACTAAAGCCCCGTAATTTTCTGAAATTTTTAACTATTTTTAATCTTGATCCTAAACCGTCTGATGCCCAGAACATTATCGAGACGGTGTCCTATCGACACGAAATCAGTCCCAAAATATTCGTTACATCGAATAGAAGATTTCACGTGTTGAAAACATTCCCAAATAGTCCCTCACGCGCTCCCACGCGCCTAGGGAAGGTGCTGCGTGTGAGATCACGCGCGCACTGTTCCATTTTCGGTCGCACTGTCTTCCCAAATGGCCGAACCGGTTCAAGGCCCAAACTGGTTCATTTTCGGTCCATTTCATCCCTTTTTCATTTCTAAAGTTCCCTAACCTTATTTCCTATCAATTTAGCTAATAAAAACAAAGGAAACCAGTTGTAATGTTACCTCCAAGAACGAAGGGTAAATCGGCCGCCTGCACTAGTTGTGCTCATGCTTTCCCGGCCACCACCGTCCACCAAACTGGTCCCATTCGACTCCCCTAGGTGTAACGACCCGGAAATCCTAGTTATAAGGGCCGAAAGTTGGCTTTTTAATCGGGACCTTGTTTGGACTTTCCGGAAGTACCGTTGGATAGGTCTTGGGACGCTGAATCAGTAGACAGGCGGCATGCGTCAATCGGAGTTCGGACGTGGAAGTTATGGGTCTGCGAAGGCTAGGGGCATTTTGGTAATTTTTTATGGCAAGGGAAAAATGGTAATTTGCCACAGCAGGGATAATTGGATAATTAAGTGGCTGATTCAGCTAATTTGGATGAGGACTGATCTCTTGGTGACACTTGTCACCATAATTGAAAGGTTAGTGTAAAGCAATATTTGAATATTCAAAAGGGATAACAACCAAAACGTTTGTTGTTTGATTGATCAATATATATGTATGAACGGTTTGAATCAAAATCCAGAAATAGAGGGATTGAATGGGGAATCGAGAGAAGAAAAGAAAGGAAATTAAATGGTTAATTAGGGACCTTGAACCCAGAGGAAACCAAACATAAAACCCGAAAACCATTAAAGGACCTTAAGATCGATTTCGAATTGTTAGTTGTTTATGAGTGAAATTGCCCTTAGATTTAGCCTTCTGGGATTGAGACGAGTCAAACTCAATGAAATTCGAAGGAAATTGGGGTCATTTGGCCTTAGAACAGAGAGGAGGAGGTCTTTAAATGTTCGAGCTTGAGTCGTGGGAATTAAGACATGGGACGGTGAAATTGAACTTGCAAAGATTTTTATGAGAATCCCACGAAGCTCCCTGATGCGTCAATTGAAGGAAAACAAGGTGGATTGGTGGAGATTGGATGATGAATAGTGCCCAGATAGCTTTCGATGTTCAACTTCGAATCGTGTGGATTGAGGTAAGGTCGAATGTAATTGGATTTACAGAACCTAAATTGAGTCTACAACAATGCTAACAGACGATTGAATTGTAGAAATTTATGTCGAATTGATGGATAATGAGCTGGGTCACCTCGCGGGTCGCAGGATCCGTTTACTAGTTAAACGGGTGAGGAAAGAGACTGTGTAGGTTACTGTAGCAAGGCGCGTGGACTCAAGCGCACCCACTCAAGGCGACGCGTGAGGGCTCGTGGGCCTGATTTTCAAGGTGAGTTCAACATGACTTTTGTTCTATGTAATGTAACGAAAATTTTGGCTTTCGTTTCAAGTCGATCGGACACCGTTTCGATATTGTTTTGAGGGTCTGAAGGTTTATGTTATGTATTTAATTACTATTAAATTCCCGAAAAATTATGGGGAATTAGTATGATGTTAATTGAGTCCTTAGTGACCATGAATAATGATTTTGGACAGGATTCGAGATTCCTTAAAAGTGTCGGAAATTACGGAAACGTGTGCGGCTCGAAAAACGAGCGATTTGGACGGTGTGTGAGTGGACGTTTGTTTTATAAACCATTATGCATGTATAGTTAAATGTTTTACATGATTGATTGCTTGATTTTAATTGCAATGATGTCCTGATGATGTGGCATGATTATTTGTGATTTAATGATTATTTTAATCGGTATTTCGGGCACATTTTACGAGAAATGTGCAAATGATGTTTTGGGTTAGGCTCGGAGTCAAAAAGGTTTTAAAAAGGCTGTTTTGACTTAATTGGTGAGTCAATGATGATTTTTGGATTATTTTAATGTTTTCAATGTGATTTTACGGATTTACGTATAATTGGCATTTGGGCTTGAGACGCTTTCGGGAATGCTTTTGACTTGGTTTGAAGTCATGGATATGATTGATATGTGTTGTGGTATGGATTGTGTTTGTGATTGTGGATACTGGATACTGGATCATGTCCTGGATGGTGCGAGTGCAGTTCCTAGATGTGACTCGGATGTTGCGTGAGTGCAGTTCCCGAGTATGTGGTACGTCTAGATGGTGCGTGTGCAGTTCCCAGACATGATGGATATGACTCGGATGGTGCCTGAGTACAGTTCTCCAGGTTGGCCTACGCGTAGTACGGATGTGACCGTATGATTATTTGTGCACGTGTGAATAGTGCAGATTGATTGATTGATTGATTGATTGTGAACTTGTGAATAGTGTTGTTTGATGTTGATTGTGATTACGTACTGGAATTGAGTACGGGTTTTTGGTCTATGTGGCCAGGTGATTGTGATTTCCTATGTTTGGTTTGAGAGCCGGAATTTGACTTGTTATGCGATTTGGCTGAAAAGTCGGTGGTTGTTATTCATATGTTTTTCCCTATGCATGCATGGTTTGATAAACTGGAGCGTAAATGTGATATTTTTGAAATGCGTTTCAAACGATATTATTTTTGTCCACTCACACCTATGTTTTTTATGACCCTCCAAGTCGTGGCGCGATGTTCGGGGCGGATCAAGAGGCGGAGGCATGAACGAAAATCAGTGTAATTATCCCTCGTCTGACAGGTGTTGAAGGGTAGTTTAGGGACTTCAGTTGACTTGTCAGACGAGAGCAGGACCGGGCACGGTTATCAAAGTCCAGTTGGGATGGGTCCTGTCAGAATGGTATCAAAGCATTTGGTTGCTGATTTGCCATACCTTCGAGATGCGAGCCTTGTGCGCGGCCTGGTGATTAGACGGGATATGAGGGTGTCGGAAATCCCTCGAGTGATTATGACCCTGGATTGGGGGTCGGATATTGTATCATGTGTTCTGATTGGGTCGGACTTGTGTTGGTCCGAATGGTTGTTTACGATAATGATATGGTATATGGATGGGCATGTTAGGCCCCGGGACAAACTTGCACCGAGGATAGGGGGTAATGGGACTTAGCGGGAGTCCAAAATTGGTTCAGTGTATATTGAGTGATCCTGAATAGGATGTGGTTCGCCTAGGGGTGTGTGCTAGGTGACCACATATGCCAGTGGTGGCATTGATGTTCGTAAATGATGATTTTGGACTCGAGTGGAGTCGAGACATTGAATTTGGACTCAAAAAGAGTCAAGAGTTGGTTTTGGACTCGAAATGATTCATGATGTGATATGAGGGCTCCAGATGAGCCGGGAAAGATGAAAAAAATGGTTACGGTTGTACATAACGAGTGACGGTTCATGTGGGAACCCGGGGTGTTGATATGGATATAAATTTGGTCTCTATGGTTGTTGTTGGAGAGGTATGTTTGAATTTCGAGGACGAAATTCTTTAAGGGGGGAAGGTTGTAACGACCCGGAAATCCTGGTTATAAGTGCCGAAAGTTGGCTTTTTGATCGGGACCTTGTTTGGACTTTCCGAAAGTACCGTTGGATAGGTCTCGGGACGCTGAATCCGTAGACAGGCGGCATGCGTCAATCGGAGTTCGGACTTGAAAGTTATGGGTCTGCGAAGGCTAGGGGCATTTTGGTAATTTGTGATGGCAAGGGCAAAATGGTAATTTGCCACAGCAGGGATAATTGGATAATTAAGTGGCTGATTCAGCTAATTTGGATGAGGACTGATCTCTTGGTGACACTTGACACCATAATTGAAAGGTTAGTGTAAAGCAATGTTTGAATATTCACAAGGGATAACAACCAAAACGTTTGTTGTTTGATTGATCAATATATATGTATGAACGGTTTGAATCAAAAACCAGAAACAGAGGGATTGAATGGGGAATCGAGAGAAGAAAAGAAAGGAAATTAAATGGTTAATTAGGGACCTTGAACCCAGCTGAAACCAAACATAAAACCCGAAAACCATTAAAGGACCTTAAGATCGATTTCGAAATGTTAGATGTTTATGAGTGAAATTGCCCTTAGATTTAGCCTTCTGGGATTGAGACAAGTCAAACTCAATGAAATTCGAAGGAAATTGGGGTCGTTTGTCCTTAGAACAGAGAGGAGGAAGTCTTTAAATGTTCGAGCTTGAGTCGTGGGAATTGAGACATGGGACGGTGAAATTGAACTTGCAAAGATTTTTATGAGAATCCCAAGAAGCTCCCTGATGCGTCAATTGAAGGAAAACAAGGTGGATTGATTGAGATTGGATGATGAACAGTGCCCATATAGCTTTCGATGTTTAACTTCGAATCGTGTGGATTGAGGTAAGGTCGAATGTAATTGGATTTACAGAACCTAAATTGAGTCTACAACAATGCTAACAGACGATTGAATTGTAGAAATTGATGTCGAATTGATGGATAATGAGCAAGGTCACCTCGCGGGTCGCAGGATTCGTTTACCAGTTAAACGGGTGAGGAAGGAGACTATGCAGGTTACTGTAGCAAGGCACGTGGACTCACGCGCAGCCACTCACGGTGGCGCGTGAGGGCGCGTGGGCCCGATTCTCGAGGTGAGTTCAACATGACTTTTGTTCTATGTAATGTAACGAACATTTTGGCTTTGGTTTCGAGTCGATCGGACACCGTTTGGATATTGTTTCGAGGGTCCGAAGGTTTATGTTATGTATTTAATTACTATTAAATTCCCGAAAATTTATGGGGAATTAGTATGATGTTAATTGAGTCCTTAGTGACCATGAATAATGATTTTGGACAGGATTCGAGATTCCTGGAAAGTGTCGGAAATTACGGAAACGCGTGCGGCTCGGAAAGGGAGCGATTTGGACGGTGTGTGAGTGGACGTTTGTTTTATAAACCATTATGCATGCATAGTTAAATGTTTTACATGATTGATTTCTTGATTTGAATTGCAATGATGTCCTGATGATGTGGCATGATTATTTGTGATTTAATGATTATTTTAATCGGTATTTCGGGCACATTTTAAGATAAATGTGCAAATGATGTTTTGGGCTAGGCCCGGAGTCAAAAAGGTTTTAAAAAGGATGTTTTGACTTAATTGGTGGGTCAATGATGATTTCTGGATTATTTTAATGTTTTCAATGTGATTTTACGGATTTACGTATAATTGGCATTTGGGCTTGAGAACCTTTCGGGAATGCTTTTGACTTGATTTGAAGTCATGGATATGATTGATATGTGTTGTGGTTTGGATTTTTTTTTTTGTGATTGTGGATACTGGATATTGGATCATGTCATGGATGGTGCGAGTGCAGTTCCTAGATGTGACTCGGATGTTGCGTGGGTGCAGTTCCCGAGTATGCGGTACGTTTAGATGGTGCGTGTGCAGTTCCCAGACATGATGGATATGACTCGGATGGTGCCTGAGTGCAGTTCCCGAGGTTGGCCTACGCGTAGTGCGGATGTGACCGTATGATTGTTTGTGCACGTGTGAATAGTGCAGATTGATTGATTGATTGATTGTGAACTTGTGAATAGTGCTGTTTGATGTTGATTGTGATTACGTACTGGAATTGAGTACGGGTTTTTGGTTTATGTGGCCAGGTGATTGTGATTTCCTATGTTTGGCTTAAGAGCCGGAATTTGACTTGTTATGTGATTTGGCTGAAAAGCTGGTGGTTGTTATTCATATGTTTTTCCTTATGCATGCATGGTTTGATAAATTGGAGGGTAAATGTGATATTTTTGAAATGCGTTTAAACGATATTATTTTTGTCCACTCACACCTTTGTTTTTTATGACCCTCCAGGCCGTGGCGCGATGTTCGGGGCTGATCGAGAAGCGGAGGCATGAGCAGAAATCAGTGCAATTATCCCTAGTCTGACAGGTGCTGCTGAAGGGTAGTTTCGGGACTTCAGTTGACTTGTCAGACGGGAGCAGGACCGGGCACGGTTATCAAAGTCCAGTTTGGACGGGTCCTGTCACTAGGTCCTAGGGACACAACCCAATCCTTATCAACCATCGAAAACCCCTAGAACTAAAAATCCAATTTTTGAATCCTTGCCTCACGGTTTTTGGGTTTCCCCGCCGTGAGCCGCCGTGGCTCTGGCCGTCGTGTTCAGTCCCTCAGTCTTTCATCACTCTCTCACGGTCACACACAAGCATAGAGGTTCATGGTGGTGAGATGTGTGTTTGGTTTTTGAAAGAAGAAGAAGAAGAAGAAGAAAAAATGGAATGGTGTCGCGGGTTGTGGGAAAAACAAAGAAGATGATGGTGTTTGATCAGATGAGAGAAGAGATAGGAATGAGATGAGTGGTGAGGATTGAGAGATTAATTTGGAATGGATGGTTAGGATTGAATGGTAAATGGATTAATTATAAAATAATAATAATAATATTTAATTAGTGAGATCCTCTTTTTTAAGGAAATTGGCCAATGGGATGAGTTACACTTGTCACTCGTTCATGGGTCCCACTCAAAATATCTGAACAATCAGATATTGCCAAGTCATCATCGCCTCGAAGTACGTGCATAGTGAAATCGACTTTCCGTGACATATAACTCTCTCGTTCGAAGTCCGATTTCAGCGTGTCGCCTGTCTACGGATTTGTATCGTCCCGATCTACGTAACGGTCCTTGGCCCTCGGCCATCAGGCCTCCCGATCCAAAAGTCAACTATTTGCCCCTTTAAACCAAAATTACCAAAATGCCCTTAAACTTCTGAACGTCATAACTTCTTACTCGAATGTCAGAATTGAACGTGTCACCTGTCTATGAACTCGTGACGTCCTAAACTATGTCACGGTTATCGGAGAAAGTCCGTTTGACCGCCAAAATGAAAAGTCAACGTTTTGCCCACGCCCTAGGGCAAAACGGTCATTTTGCATCGTTCGTCTCCGATTTCGCCCAACTAATCACGGATTAACCTCACTAATCGTGATTAGTCAGTAATCTAATCCCGGAATTCGGGACGGGTCATTACACAAAATTTGAAGTAAGATCTTTGGTATCTTTACAAATGAATTTTTTTTCAAAGATCATCATATTTTTTTTTTAGAATGTAGTCAATAAACTCCATATCTTATGTATAATATTACCTTTTGTTAGAATTTTTATCGACCATATATGAAAGTTTGTAATACTAATAAATCAGAAATAAGGTCCCAACACAAAAAACCAATTAGTTATTACTTAAATTAAATCCGAATTAATAATTAATAAAAGTGGGATTTTTAAATTTAAATTTATGTATTTTATATAATGGGTATGCCGACTATTTCATGTGGTGCCAAAGGGACGTACAACTAAAATGAATTATTGGTGTGCACCGAAAATAAAATTATTAAGGTGTCACCTAACTTTGGTGATGCAAGAAACAGGTTGCATTTTATACTAAAATCATGTACATCTAATGGCCCCGGCCTGATGAGGAAATTTCCAAACCAAATTCCAAATCATTTCCGACAGAAGAATATAAACTGAAAACGGAACTTAATTGAAACAACAATTAATTAATCTTAAAATAAATCAATAATTAATCTTAATTTTGAATTTAATATTTGAGATTATGAATCACATGTCTCTAAATTCTAATTAATATTTTCTTGTCATTACTTTGCACCAAATGCAACATTTGAATTATCTTAATCGCTAAATTAGCACCTAACACAACAAAAAAACAAACCTTCAAACTTGCAAAGACTACGATGTGAGATTTACAAATCCAAGATAATATCCTTCATCTTAGTTGGTAGGTAGCTAGTCTTAATAAATCTCGTAATAATGTCATAATCGAATTAGAATAAATTTAACTTTGATTTTCTTTAATATAAGAAAAATTAATTAGTATCAATCTTAAATTCCTTCAAAATATTAGTCATGCATTAATAAAGAATTAAGATAGAATGAGTTATCATTCAGTGAAATGATCTAGGGCTATTGCTCTCCATATGACATGGAAGAAGATGTCACAAATTTGACTCCCGTAAATGACGAAATGGATATTAAGTACATATATTATAATCATCATTCTTCAATATCATTATATTAGAAATAAAAAGAAAGATTATAATAAGTTACATTATTCGTTTTTTCACGATCTAACTAAAGTGATTTTTTTTTTACAAAAACAAAATTAAAATAATTAAATGGAGTACAAAATCTTGATATATTTTTTATTTTTTATAAATTAATAGTATCATTTAAAAAAAATATAGAACTATAAATTTATTAGGAGTATTCTAAAAAACAAACAAACAAGCATAGTATATGCACAAATAAACTCATAAAGAAAAACAAACAGTTAGTACATGACTCAAACAAATTCAAAAAGAAGTAAAATAAATTTGGAAAACTAGGAATAATCCCCAAATAACAATAATTGAGAGATGGGGCTCGGCTATTGGCTAATATCAAAGCCATCAATGTCAATTTCGTATGTTCTCTCCGGGGTCAAATTGACCCCTTTGAATTCTCTCCTTTCATTTTCAGACACACACCACATATATTAACATAATATATATGCTTACATCTTTGGAATTTTGCCCCCAACTCCATGTCTTGAAAGAAGTTTGCTTGACAGATCGGGTACAAAGCCATACACCTCCATCAGACAAATGGTTAAAGAATTGTGATATCTATGATATCTTCCAGGGACAGATCTTCGAATTCAAGGTTGGGTGGGTTAATTTTTTTACAAAAATGGAAAGGTAAACTAAATTCATCAACTTTTATTCAAAAATTAGGAAAAATGATAAATTTTGGCCAATTTTATTCAAAAATTGCAAGAAAATTGATAAAGTAAAGCCTACTTTATTCAAAAATTAGATGAAGGGTTAAATTCATTAAGTTTATTTATAAATTTTGAAGGATAAAATACACTCATCAACATTTATTCAAAAAGTGAAGAAAATGATAAAATATGAGCCAACTTTTATTCAAAGATTGGAAGAAAATGCTAAAATAAGTCCAAATATATTAAAATTGGAAAACAATTAATAAAATATCATCAAATCTTATTCAAAAATTAAAAGAAAATGACAAAATAGAAATTACTACATATAATCAAATTGTTAAAGACATCCGGATTCAAAACCAAGCCCCTTGGCAAAGGTAGCAACCACAAAGCCAACTGGGCTAACGTTGCCTTGATGCAAGTATAACCTCCACAAAAATATAAAGAGAAAACGTGACCTGGGCTGCAGCCTAAGCTGTCCCCTCAATAGGTCCGTCACTGATATCTTCAATGAATTCAAAGTTCTACGTCACAAATAAATTTATCATTTTATAAATAGCTCACTAGCTTGTACATGCTATGATTTTTAATGTCGATAGTTAGTCCTTATATGATTTTCAGCTCCTGAATTGTGATATCTATGATAGCTTTAATGAATTGAAAGATCTACGTCACAAATAAATTTATCATTTTATAAATAGCTCACGAGCTTGTACATACTACGATTTTTATTGTCCATAGTCTTTATACGATTGTTAGCTCCTTACTTTCACTTTTTTTCTTTCAATTCAATCAATATCGTTCAATCAATATCATCCATATGTTTATACTCCACACGCTTCTTTAATTAATTATGTTAAGTGTTGAAGCAAAATTTGTCTGTACTCGAAAAAGTCTCCTTGATTTCTACAAATAGCAAGCAGTAAACTTTTGTTCGCTCTGATCGAGGCCCTAGGGAGTTGTTCGGTCAAGAACGTTCCAATGCTTAAGTTAGCTTTGAGAAAGAAATCATAAGAGTTTAAGTAGTGTTGAATCGAATTATCTTGAAAATGAAATGAGCTCCGCTATTTATAGGGAAGCCTTGAGAGTCTCAGAGCGTTCTAATTGGTCAGTTGAATTTGTAATTAAATAATATATTTAAATATAATTTAATAATTATAATAATTCCTCATTATGATAATAATGATAATTAATGTTAATAATAATAATGATAATTAATATTAATAATAATTGTTTATTATTACGAATATCAATTGTTTCTCGGAGAATATCAATATTATCAGGATGTTAACTCGATTTAATAATGTACTAGGCTGGAAATGCATTATTTACTATGCGGGTGTCTGTGAGTCATTAATTTCATTACCAAGGGCAATTTGGGTATTTTGAGAATTATGGATCATGTGGCAGCTTCACAATTTTTAGGTGATTTTGGATTCCACAAATGCCTCACATCGCTTAGGAATTCAGGGAATTCTAAGGGATGTACCTTTTTTGGAATTTACTGTTTCCAAGTATGCCGGTATTTTTTGTTTTGCTTCGCTTCCGTGCCGTAGGAAATTGTTGATGATTCTATTATTGAATACTTTGGTTTGAGTAATAGATATTTGATTTACCAACCGTTTTTCGAATAAAGAAATAAAAAGTTTGTTCATGCAGAATTTTGAATTCATGTGTGAAGTTTCTTCTGCAAAATTTTTATTAACTTTCGATCTTGTAGGTTTGTCAAATGCCCCCATTGCCACCATGAGCATCCACTGAGAGTTTTTTTCCTACTCCAATTGCCTTTCAGAGAAGGTCTTCGAGCGACTTCCAGATAGAGCCTTGTATTGCTTCTAGGAGGAAGACTTGAGGTACTTCTCAAAGGAAGACTTTGGTGCTTCGCATATCAAAGACTTGGATGCTTCATATGTCGAAAGCTTAGATATTTCGCATGTCGAAGGCTTAGATGATTCACATGGCGAAGGGTTCGATGATTCGTATGGCGAAGGCTTCGATACTTCGCATGGCGAAGGTTTGGATGTTTTGCATGGTGAAGGCTTGGATGCTTCATATGGCTAAGGCTTTGATGCTTCGCATGGTGAAGGCTTTGATGCTTCGCATGGCGAAGACTTGGATGCTTCCAATGACGAAGGCTTCGATTCCGAAAAGAATATTTTTAGGTGCTTCTCGTAGGAAGACTTTGGATTTCAATGCTTCACATGGCGAGCGCTTTAATGCTTTGCATGGAAAAGAGTTGGATGCTTCACGGGCGAAGACTTGGATGCTTCGCATGGCGAAGGCTTTGATACTTCGAATGTCGAAGGATTTGATGCTTCGCATGACTATGGCTTGGATGCTTCGTATGACGAAGGTTCCGATGCTCCGCATGACGAAGGCTTCGATTCTAGAAGGAATGCTTTTAGGTGAATCTTGTAGGAAGGCTTTGGATTTTGATGCTTCATATGGTGAAGGCTTTGATACTTCGTATAACGAAGGCTTTGATGCTTTGCATGACCAAGACTTGGATGCTTTGCATGGCGAAGGCTTGGACGCTTTGTGTCATGGCCCACCCCTAATCCCCCGGGATTAAGGGCTAAACCCCGCTCCCTTGTGACTTACGCATGACACCAGGGCCGGACGGGCGTCCAACCTCAGTGTGACACGTAAGTCGGACAAGGGATTTCCGATCCGAACGTCCCAAAAACTTCCGAACTTCCCTGAGCGCACAGAGTTTACTGTGGATCGTACGTGTGATGTCTCCGACTCTCTCGATCGACAGCCCGCGCCGCAACAACCTGGAGGGTATCGAAAACACGAAAAGACTGTGAGTGGACAAACATAAAGTATAATTTAGAAAACAGTTTTAAAAAAACAATTACATTTATACCCTCCACGCAAAACCAATGCATGCATATCAATTCAAGTCATGAAACCACTCAAATCAAAAACCATCCACGAAACCATTTGAAAACCCGTATCATCCAGGCCTCAGCCTCAATTCACAATTCAATCTCAAATCTGGGAACTCAGTCCCAAAACTCGTCAAATCCACTTCATTCGGGCCATTGCCCAAAACATCAGAAAACCAGTGAAAAACATCAATCATACAAGTTTACTGGATCTCATGTGCGCCCGAGCCTTTAAACTCAAAACACAATGCGCAATTAGCCAGGCCTTCCCGGGATATCCGAGTCTTTAAACTCAAAACACAATCACAGGCCTCGAGGGGTATCATATCCGAGTCTTTAAACTCAAAACATATACCGAGTCTTTAAACTCAAAACACATCAATCCAGGGCCCTCCCCCCGTCAATCATCCGAGTCTTTAAACTCAAAACCAGATCTAGTGGGTTTTCTATTTTTTCCGGGTCTTTAAACCCAAAACCATTTTCCAATCAACTGTGAAAACCACAGAAAATCTATCTCCGAATTCGCAACAATGATTCCGTAAGCCGGCATCCGGAACCATTGTTCCGAACCCAAATCCAGACTTCCTTTCCAGATCTCAAAAACCAAATCCAAAACATCCTTCTGAAATCACAAGAGCTGGGCTCCAAGCCCAAAACCACTTTTATGAAATCCTTTTTAAATCATTGAAATCAAATCACATTTCAAATCCCGAAATCAAAGCATTAAAACCATCGTCAAATCACAAAAGAAGTCGAAACCTCGTAAAACGTGAAAGTCCGTAAAATACCTCGAAAATCGTCATCAAGATCATAAAACAAATCATAGAATCACATATGAAAACATATTAAAACATATATGCATGCATCAAGAGTTAGAACGCAAATTCCACTCACAGACCAGTTCGACGTCGCCTCGATATGCGCGCATTTCCACCGTTCCTGGCCATTCCGCTATCCTCGGCTTTCCCGACCCTGTCCAAAACCCATACTAAGGTCACTAACTACTTCACAATGGTCATACTAAAATCCCATAATTTTTCCGTATTTTTGACTATTTTTAACCGAGCCCTAAAACCTTCGGACAGCCCGAAACATATCGAGCCGATATCCGATTGACTCGAAACCAGAGCCAAAATGTTCGTTACATCGAATACTTTAAAAGTTGTGTTGGTAACTTCCCCAAACTAGGCTCTACACGCCCTCACGCGCCACCCAAAGGGGCTGCACGTGAGGCCCAATCGCCACACTATTCATCGTCTTCAACCTCTCGCTGGACCGGTTCAGATCGGTTTGAACCGGCCCGGTCTAACTGAACCGACGAGGGCGGTTCTGCTCCGTTTTTAGGCCATTTTCTGTCCTTTTTAGCCTATTAGGATCGTCCTACTCTAACTAGTCGAAATAACTACTTAAAACACGAACTAAAGTACGAAAACTTACCGTCCAAGATTCGAACCAGTCCCCTGAAATTCCCAGTCACGGGTTCCCGGCCACCTTTTGTCTTCTCAGCCACGGGTTCAACTCCTCAGGCCAATTACAACATCCTTCAACTAACAGAACCAATAAAACGGCTCGACTAAGCTCCTAACTCCACGATTTTCAATTTGAATTTTAAACGGAAAACAGGGGACATCGAAAACTCACCCACGTTCAGACCTCTACCGTGCTCGCCGTCATGTTCCACTGGGTTCACAAGGCGATCCTCAGCCTTCCTAGCAATCCTTCGAACCAGATTGGATCAAAATGATCGTTTGTGGTTGCACCCCAACCGTCAACTTCTTCTCTGTTTTTCAACTCGAAACCACCGCCCATGGTGGCCCCCATGGCAGTCCAATCCCCATCTCACCGTCCTTTCACTCCCTCCAGCACGACACCTCTCTGAACTTTCACTCATACATCACCACAAGGAATTTCATGACTCACACACCCTGGATTGTCCTGTCTCTGTTTTTCTCTACGGTTCGATCAAACGTTCCATTTAAACCTACAGAACGCGGTTGTTTTGGCTAGAAGCCACTAGACACACACCAGGTGTCCTTCATCCAACGGTCCAACCCAAAAATCTCCAATTTCTCAGGCCACATATCCCCCTCTGATTGCTCACAAATCCCAAGGTACCAAAAGACCGAAATGCCCCTAAGTGTCCAAATTACCATTTTGCCCCTCCAACTTTACAGAACCATAACTTCACCGTCCAATGTCCGATGACAGCGTGCCACCTGTCATTGTACTCAGGACGTCGAGACCTAGCTAGCGATCCTCGGTTTACGTGAAAACTAAAAGGCTAGCAAAAAGTCAACATTTTCCCTATAATGAACCAAATTACGGTAATGCCTTTAACCTTCCAATCACCATAACTTTTGCTCCGATTGTCCAAATCGGACGTGCCACCTGTCTACGGACTCGTGACGTCCCAAACTACGTCACGGTCAACGTTCAACACTCCATTGACCGTCCGAACTAAAGATAAACTTTTTGCCCATTCCAAGGGCAAAATCGTCATTTTGCGCCCAAAGTCCAAAAGTGACCAACTAACCACCGATTAACTCAGCTAATCCGTCACTAATCACTTCCCTAATCCTGACTCCCGGGACGGGTCGTTACACTTTGCATCCAAATGTGCTTTCATCCACTGCTTGATAGATGAGGGTGAGAGCTTTGTTATCTCTTTGTCTTGAGTCTCTTAAAGCATTTTTTGGGCCTACCGGTAAGGTTACCTCATCATCTTCAAGTTCTGCATGTCCTTTTTGTAGTATGTCCCAAGCTTCTTGTGACCCGAGCAGTGCCTTCATCTTTATGCTCCAATTGTTGTAGTTGTCTTCGGTGAGTCGAGGAACTTGGAAGGGAATGACACTAGCCATTTGAAAAGCTCTAATACCACTGTTGCGTATTTGAAGCGAAAGAGTAATAGGCAAAGGAACGTTGTTTTTATTTAATAAAGGAGGATGATTACAAAAGGGTTTTACTTTATATAGGTTCACAAAAGGGTTTTAATTTATATAGGTTCACAAAAGGGCTTTATTTTATTTGAGTTCTTCTGTACTTGAAGACATAAAGACTCGTATTTATATTAATAGTAAAACTCTCTAGAGACATTATTTAAATGTCATTACAACTTTCAAAATTATAACAAACATTAACTCATGGATTAATTTAGAAAGTATAATTTATTTTCAAAATTAACTTTCAACTGACTGAAGGTGAGAACTGGAGAGAGGAAGATATTATAGAAATTTATTATTGCATTTCTTGAGTATTTTAGTCTAGATGAACGCAACCCTAAACCTAGATATGTATGTAAAGAGCAATGTCGAGGGTTTTAATGGCATTGATTAGGGTTGGTGTCCAATATCAAACTAGATTTTTTTTTTTAATTTTTTTTTCTTATTAACGTGATGTTTCAAAAAAATTTCTAAATTTTAATCATTTGATAGAAAGCGACACTGCAACAATGATTGTAGTCTTATAGGCTTGTATTACGCGATTATGCAAAATTGTAATTATTGGGAGTGAGCTTCACATATTTGCTTTGGCTGAAATCTCAAATGAATACCGAACTAGTATAAATTTACAGTTTAATTTAGTAGGTTCGGTTCAGACCTTAAACTAGTAACATAGAAAGAAATTTACCTATTCTATTTCTATACAAAGAAATTTACCTATTCTAATCATACTATCCATGTAATGTAGGTGGTGGAAATATGCTTTTATCGATCAGCTATTGTTACATTTACAGTATTTTTTTTTAATCATGTCCACATTTAGTTTTCTTTCATATCTATAATGTAAGAATAAATGAAATATTTGCTTCATTGTTCATGTTTAATAAGTCATATTTGTATTTGATTAGAGTGTATAATTCATTAAATATAAAATGAATATTGTTTCTCTATCGCTATCGTGAAAGAAATAGATATATTAAAATTTGGAAAATTTTTTGCTTGCATCGTTAAATTTTACACTATTTTTAATAATTATTCACGGCTTTTATTATTAATAGCAAGCGTCTTTAAATTATGTCTCAAAGTGCAATGATAGTCCATTCTTTAAAATTTTCATTTATTTTTGTTAAGAATAAGTGTAAAATTGTCATATTATATGTGTATTTTTAGTATAAATCGTTATGAAATTTAATAAAATAATTGTCCTTATATTTTTGGATATATTTCAGATATTTATTATTAATAATAAAATTTTAAAAATAATAATAAAATTAATATAAAGTAGTACAGGAGTACTAGGCATTATTTTCTCATAAAGTTCCAATACAGTTTCATATTCTAATCCAAAAAGCGTTTTCGAAAAATTAGTTGTTCAAATTTTTGTAAACTCTTCTCACTGAACCTTTTGACAATGGCAATCATTGCATGGCATTAACAGCATAAATTGATCTGTATGCTATTTTTGTACATTAAATTTTTGACTCATGCATGAAGATACATTAAATTGTTAAAAAATTACAGGTAGGTACAAAATCAAACAACAGAGAAAAAGGAAGGTCCCAAAAATGCCATGTAAAGTAATCACTAATCAGCAAACCAGAGAAAAAAAAAGTAGTATGAAAAAAAAAGAAATGAAGAAATTGCAGGGAAAATAAAAGTACAGAAAAGAGAGATGAGGTTGTTTTGATTGAAGAGCGAGAGAATGAAAAAAATGATAAATTATATTTTATTATTTTGTGATTTATATAAGAACATATTTATATCTAAATTTTTAAATGTTAATTCTTCAATTTGTTATAATTTCACCTCTTGTTAAAAATTTTGTCAAGTCTGAATTGAGATTTACAATTTTAATAATAACATATTAATTTAAATTTCTAAAAATTATTAATTTTTAAAAAATTGAAAAAAAATACTTTCGGTTAATAAAAATTTACAAATGTACAACAATTGTAAAAAATCAAAAAACTTATTTATATATGAAAGTAATTTGTCTAAATTTAAATTAATATTTTATTGTTTAAAATTGTGAATCTCATTTTAGATTTGACAAAAAAAAATTAATAATAATCAAAATGTAATAATTTGAAAAATTTCAGAGAAAAATTGTACTATTTAAAAATTTAAATATGAATTTATTATTATGTGTAAATTATAAAATAATAAAGTATAATGTAAAAAAGAAAAATTTACGAGAAAAAAGTAGTTTGAAAAAAAGAATTGAAAAAATAGCATGGAAAATAAAAGTACAGAAAAGAGAGACGAGGCTGTTTTGATCGAAGAGAGAGAGTGTGAAAAAAAAGTAGTCTGAAAAAAAAAAGAGTTGAAGAAATAGCAGGGAAAATAAAAGTACAGAAAAGAGAGATGAGGTTGTTCTGATCGAAGAGGGAGAGTGAGTGTGAATAGTGATACATAAAAAGGCGGAAGGGGCGGTCACTTTCAAAAGGCATGGGTGGTGGCATTTAAAGGATCAAATATACCGAAGCATCCTCTGACTCTTCCATGTTTAGAGAGAAGTAGAAGTCAATTTTATGGCTGATACTTTTGTTAAATTTGGCCATAATTATTTAGAGAGTCTATTTTGAGAAGTCCATTTTTTATCTTTTTTATCTTTTTTTTATCTTATGTTTGTGGAACGTGATTATTTAACTTTTTTAGTAGTAATTATCTTTGTGATTTTACTTTATAGTTTTATTTTAGCATAAAAAATCCTCTTGACTCCTCCTCATACATAATATGTGAAAGATTTCATTCAAGTGAGTAATTGGTGAAGTGAATAATTATTTATATTGAGATGTTTATTCAGAGCATTAATGAGAATAAATTTTATTATTATTATTTACTAATTATTATGAATTGAAAAAAATAATTTACTACTAAAATACTTTATTATTATTATTATTATTATTATTATTATTATTATTATTATTATTATATGGTTGATACATAAACCTTTATTACTCATGGACGAAAAAAGAGCAAAAGACAATATTTAAGGATTCCACATGACTAAGCTGTTAATCGATCCCTTGATTCATTATATAAGATGCTAATTGATGGTGGTTGCTTGATGATGGTATTGACACCCCCATCTAATGTTAAAGCCCCAAAAAAAAAATCACATCTTTGAACTTATTTGTTGTTCTTAAGGTTTCTTATATTTTAATTCCAAGTGGATTTTATTTTGAGATAATTGATGGTGATCTCTTATGTTGTAAAAAAAATGATGAATTTTGTAAATTTATTTTGGCTGGATTTTGTAATTATTGTAAAAATTGTAGGACAATTTTGGTGCATAACAAATTAAAATAGGTACAAGAAATCATTACCACCTTATACTAGTTAATCCATTACCTATTTTGGGTTAACGGCTTTGAAGATGTTAAGTCGGTTCTACCTATTAAAAAATATATAATTGTTCAAATAAACATAATAGTATTTCGTAATGAAAATCAATGCCTTTGATTTAATTTTCATTATATCTACGTAAGCATGTCTTTAATGTAGGGGAACATGGTCTCTTTTTCAAGAGTCTAAGCTTGTAAAAAAAGGTTATTTTGATTTAATTTTCTTCAAATTTGATTTTGTTTGTGTAAATGATTGGTTGTGTTAGGATGCAGAACATAATCACTGTTTCAAGCCTTGAACTTAGGTTTTGCTCTCTAGAGGAGTTAGATACAATCATTTTATATCATAACTATTCAACTATATACACATTGGTAGTGAGATATCAATCTCACCTTTTAACGGGAGTCCAATTTAAGATAGTTAATTATTAATAGAGTTACAAAATCCAATTAGATAATGGTACTTTTAACCCACAAAATATAATTAAAATTAAAGAAAATTGAGGTGCACAACCTGCTTTTGAGTTACTTTTCTAATTCACCACTTTACACTATTCAAGTAAGTTTTTTTTTTTGGGGTAAGTATGTTCAAGTATGTTCTATTTCACCGTTTCCCACATTTCAAGCAAGTTCCAATTCAGCCCTTGCTACTTTTCAAGCAGGCTGCAATTCACTACATGATGGTGGTCAAGTGAGCAACCATCCGGTAAAGAGTTAAAAGTTAAGAGTAGGTTGGGAAGTGATTGAAATTGGAAAAAGGGTTTGGAGTATTGCACTTGGTTTATATTTTCTATCTGATTTGTGTAGTTTTGTAGAGAGATTGAGAGTAGCTGTGCAGTTTAGTGTAGTGTAGTGTAGTGTAGTGCAGTGTAGATAGTACAAAGAAAGCAGAGCAGACGCAATGATGAGATCACAGAGATCTTTAATCCTCTTTCTGACCAAACACTGCCACCCTTACCACTGCCATCATCAACTCCTCCAATAAAACCCATTTTCTCCCTCCCCCTTCTCTCTCTTCCCTCCCTTTCAAATTCCCAATTTTTCGATTTTCAATTTTCAATTTTTTACTCTATCTATTTCTCTCAAATTGAGATTTAGGTTTGTGGGTCTGTGAGTTTGTGGGTCTGCCTCCTCAACTGGTAGTGTTAATAATCCCTTTATAATTAAGAAGCCTAATAGGAGGAGGCACAAATTCCAAAACAAGTAATTAGCGTAGAGAGATGGGTTAGGCTAGCTTTGAGCTGGTTTAGCCACCCTCTACTCTCTCTTAGGGTGTTTGGTGTGTTTTAATTACAAGTTTTTAGGTACCCTTTTGGAAATTGGTGGTGGTTTTGTGTTGTGTTTGTGGTTTGTGTTTGTGTTATGTTATGGAACTGAAAACATTGAATGGCAGAGCCTTTTGGAAGAAGAAGCAGCAGCAGAGGCAGAAATATCAGGTTTCAGAAAAGAGCTGGCAACAAAGCAAGAATCAACAGATCATTACTGAAGAGAAATTGTAGAGGTAGAAGAAGTAGTTGTAAAAGTTGTAGAGTTATTACTGTTCCATTAAAAGCTGGAAGAGGAGGGAAATCACAAGGGCCTGAGTCTGGATCCCCAAAGGAACCCTCACCACCATTATCATCTCCATCTTCCTCTGCATCATCAAACCCAAACCCAGATTCTAAGTTTTACCCCTCATCACCAAAATCAAGGAGAAGAAGAAGAAGCAGCTCAGAATCATCACCAAGTTTTCAACTTTCAGCAGCCTTATCTCCAACAAGACCACCACTTATTTTCGGAGGAGCTCCAAGCCCAGGAGCAGCAGCAACCTCCCAAGAAACGCAGCAGCAGCAGCAGCAGCTCCAATTTCTTCAACTCTTCAAATTTGGGGGAACAGAGCATCGAATATGCAAGATCAAAAATGGGAGAGGCCCACCACCACCATCACCACCACCAGCCAACGACGTCGTCAAGACTGGGGATAAGGCCCACTGCTGCGCTCAGCACCGACATCGTGGAGGTGGTTCGAGGCAGCCACATTGTCCGGTCCACCGGTCGGAAGGACCGGCACAGCAAGGTCTGCACTGCGAAAGGTCCAAGGGACCGCCGCGTTCGACTCGCGGCTCACACCGCCATTCAATTCTACGACGTCCAGGACCGGCTCGGCTACGACCGACCCAGCAAGGCCGTCGATTGGCTAATCAAGAAGGCCAAAGCTGCCATCGACGAGCTCGACGAGCTTCCCTCATGGAACCCACATTCGATTTCAAACACAACTGCTTCCGCAGCGGTTCCAGCTGCCGTGGACACCCAGAACCCAGTGACCTCCGGCATCCACTGCTCCGCTGCGGTTGATGCAATTGGGTCTGCTAATCGAAGAGTGGTGGGAAGTGGGGTTTCAGAGCAAATCGTTAAAAACCAACATAGTAACTCCCCTTTTCTCCCACCGTCGCTGGACTCGGACGCCATTGCAGACACCATCAAGTCCTTTTTCCCAATGGATGCTTCAGCTGCGGCAGAGCCTCCAACTTCGACGATACAGTTTCATCAGAACTACCCACCAGATTTACTCTCGAGAACAAGTAGCCAGAGCCAAGATCTGCGCCTATCTTTGCAGTCCTTTCAAGACCCAGTTCTTCTCCGTCACCACCAAGCTCGGCAGGCTCATCAAACCCATCAGAATGAGCAAACCCTTTTCTCAGGAACCCAAAACCCGCTTGGGTTTGATGGGTCCTCTGCCACGTGGACAGAGCATCACCACCATCAGCAGCAGCAGCAAGAGATGAACAGATTTCAGAGAATGGTGGGTTGGAATAGTGGTGGCGGTGGGGAAGATAGTGGTAACGGCGGTGAATCGTCGTCACCAGGTGGGTTTGTGTTCAACTCGCTACTTCCAACTCAGAGTAATTCTAGTCCTTTGCAGCCGTGTTTATTCGGCCAAAGTCAGTTCTTTTCTTCTCAGAGGGGACCCCTTCAGTCCAGTAACTCGCCTTCAGTTCGTGCTTGGATGATGGACCAACAAAACCAACACTCAATTTCTGAAGACCATCATCAAATCTCTCAAGCCCTTCATCATCATCACGTTTCTCCATCCATCTCCAACATGGGATTCGCCTCCGCAGGCGGATTCTCCGGCTTCCACATCCCGGCACGGATCCACGGCGAAGAGGAGCACGACGGCATCTCCGACAAGCCGTCCTCTGCTTCCTCCAATTCTCGCCATTGAAATCAAACAAGACTGAACTTCTCAACATCGAAGGTCCCAATCTTGAAAATTTTACGACTATTATCAAATGCTGTTATGCTTGTTTTGGATTAATTTCACACGTTGTCTATGTTTTGGGTTGGTTTATGGTTGCAGGGCTCAGACTCATCTCTGCCCTCGACGGGTAGATAGGAAGAGTTATTTGCTGATCCTAATTCAGATATGGTCGAAGAGAAGATTTTCTGGTCGGTTTGATTCAACGGTGTATGCCTTGGGTGCAAGAAATCTGAGTGCATTTTCGGGTTTCTTCATTCCCTCGGTTTTTTTATCTTGCTTTTATTTCATCAGTTTGTTGCTTATGTTGTTTTCTTCATGTTTGAGTTGAGCTAAGTTGAGCTGCTAAAAGCTCAGAACATTTTGCTTGGCCTTTGTTGAATTTGCTCTCAGTGTTTCTATTGCTAAAGACTAGCAGGATGTTGCTAATTTGCTTTGCTTGCATTCCTAGAGTCAAATGGAAGTTCTGTTTAACAATTTCTATATTTTAATTTGGCAATGTTGTGATATTTAAGGCATCCCCAGATCACCAAATATAGGAAATTTGCAGATTTCATCCAAGAAATGAAAGAGAAGCACAAACAGGCTTTTTTCTTCCACTTCCTCATCTCATTTAGAAACAATGAATTTCTCATGAAGGTGAAAAAGAGTCTTAATTCTCTTTGTCATTGTTTTGTTGTTTACTATATTTCAGTGAAAACTTCCAAGCTTCATATATATTTTATATGACCTTTTTGATATATATATATTTAGTCATTTTCCATAAACAGTACAAATTGCTGGTGGATGGAGAAACTCCCAAGTTAAGTAGGGTTTTCCCTTTTAACCCTATTGTGCTTTGCTTTGGTTTGTCATTGCTGCATGAAATGGGTAAAAAAAAACTTGAATATAGTGGGGGAAGAATAGAGAGTAGGATTGTGAAAGTGATTATTGGAAAACCCGTTTACCCAATTAAAGTGTCAGCTGAAAATGGTCCTGCCTCAACTTTGACTTGAACAAGAATCACTGCTAAAAACTTCAAAAACCATACCCACATTAAAAACCCCATTTTACCTGAACTAGCTAGTTAGGGTTTTTCCCCCGAGTCAAAAACCAAATGGGCAGCGAAAATAGTAAAATAGTGAATGAAAATTTAGTTTTGACCGTATGACAATTGAGTTCAGAAGGAATCTAAGGGTCATGGTCTATGTGATCTATAATGAGTTTGGTGTAGGCCAAGTGGGGCTAAGTTGGAGTACATCTGCAGGAAGAGGAGGAGCCATGAAAGGGAAGGGATGGAGATGATCACCAAAAAAAAAAAACTCAAAGTATGATGAGATGGATACCACCAAAATTTGATACTTGCTGCTTCCGCTGCTACTACCCGTCTGTCTATGGGATGGTCCCCTACGTTACTACCCTGTAAATCTCAGTGTGATAAAAATCTCTTGAGACTGTCTAGCTGGCTGTTGTAGACTTTTTCTTTTCTTATTTTTTTCCTCTTTTTGTTTGTTTGTTTCTGTGCCCTTCAAGTTAAAACACTTAGGTTAGCTTCTATACAGATTTCAGATGGTGACATCTCTTTGCTAGGACTTGCGAGTTGCGCTGAATACAGGCTGGATGGGTCTTATATCTTTTTGGTAACAGACCAACACCAATTTGACTATATCCCACAATACTGCTTTAGTGCTAATCCGTTAATAGATTATTACAGGTTATGTTTGGAGGATGAACCATCAAATTGATACCTTATAATGAATAAAGTCTGAGAGATAGAACCAAGGGCGGATCGAAGAAGGGGCAGTCGCCGAAATTTCCTTTATTGATTAGTAGGTTGACCCCTTCCCCTTGCTTAGTTTTATCCATAATTGTTCAAAACTCATCACTCAAATCACCCAAATGAATGACCAATAAGCCACATCAAATGAGACTCCAAAGTCCTAAAATAGAGGGTGTTTCTAAGCAGCGCCTAATTGACAGAAGACACTGTAAAAATAAGAAGAAAGAAGATAATTTGATTTTCATCAAAACGTTACCGTTTTATTTGTTTTTATAGCATTGTGTTTCCTTTATTAAAATGATGCAGTCTAACATATGGAGGCATTGCCCTTCCAATTAAATCTTGGACAAAAACATTTTAATTTCATCATTTTTTAAAATAAAGCGAGCCCCATAACATTCTGTAATCTTCTCTCCCTTTAAGCCAAGCCCAATCCGAACCATTTAAGAATGATAGAAATTAATATATTTCAAGGAATTTGTCTCTAATATTTTTTCAAGAAGTTGGAGAAGAAAAAAAATTGAGTATTAATTATTGTGCTTGAATAACTATTAATATATTATTTTAATTATTTTAAGAGCATTTTTAACAATGTTAGCTAAAGTTAGCCTAAGGAAACTTTTTTGTAGCAAGCCGTATATTAAAAAAATCAAGCACTTCCTTAAAAGTTCAAAATTTTATGTATTTTGAACAACGACGTTTTGTCCATTATTAATAAAATATAGTTCTTTCATAACAAAAAATAAAAAATGGTTCATTTATATTTTGACCCTTCTCGAAAAAATTTCTAAGTCCACCACTGGATAGAACCATCTATTCTTATACTATATTAAAAAAAAAAAATGAATTAAATACATTAATGCAGTGGGAATTACAATTTTCATATTCATGGCCTATGGGTGGATGAATAAAGGCTGTAGTACTTTGGAAGCAACCAATATAGTGCATTGTAATTAATCTGACTATTTAGGTTATTGAAATGTTATCATTTATAAGTACAAGTCAAGTTTTATATAGATAACCAATCCTAAGTAAACAAGGAAAAATAAAACCTAATAAAATCTAGTACTAGTAACCAATTTCCAATTCCAAAAAAAAAAAAATCCTAATTAATGCAATATTTTCCTACGGGAATTTCAAAATTGCATGAAATTTTTTCTATATTACAAAGAAATGTACTAAAACAAAATATATGAGCATTGTAAATAGGTAGTTAAGCAAGTAGTAAAGAAGTACATGCACTACATGAACATAGTAAATTAACCACTAAATAAGGGATTTCCAAAGTTATACATTTATAGGTGGAACTTACAACTTCTAACTATATGCTTTGCATCTAATCATTTGCAAATTCTTTAGAATTTTGAAATTCCGTATTTTAAACTAATTTTGCCTAAATTCTATGGAATTTAATATTACTCATCCAAACATACCCTAATAGTTGAAAATCGGGCCGTACATTTAAGCGTGGATCCACCGGTAGGGGGAATAAAAAGCAAACATTGAAGAGAAAGTTTGTTTTTGTGTTAGATAAGGTCTTTCTGTTTTCTGTTGGAATAAGTCCTAGTCTTAGGGAACTTGTTGAGCGATTCCTATGGCTCATCTCATGTCAAATCTCACGTTCTCTTGTGCTTGAACGTGCCCTGATTTTTCTCGTTTCTGTTAGGTCTGTGAAGGCTATATATTGGCCAAGTTTGTTCAATAAGAGGTAAGTCATTTTTCAGAATTTTTTTATCGCTTAAGTTTCAATTCCTAACATTCTGGTATCAGAGTCCCCACTGGGCTTGACAAAATCATAGCTGTCAGGACCCGTCCCAATCCCCCCGGGATTAACGAGAAACGCTCCTGATCCTTTCTGACACGGAGTGTCAGGCCAGGTAAAATTAAAAACTTTAGCCTTCCGGCTTCTAGAGTACACCAGGATCCGGAGGAAGTATGTGATGTCTCGGTCTCTGTTACAGTCTGCACCGTATTCAACCTGAAAGGCATTGAAAACAGAAAGACTGTGAGTGGGCAAAAAGTAATATTTCAGAAAACACATTTCATAAAAAACCTTTATGCCCTTCACTAAAAAGCATGCATTCATAGAAAAACCATTTATCAAACCACATATGTTTAAACAACCATAATCATACGGGCCCCTGCCCAAAACCATTTACAGAAATCTAGAACATAATAAACATATGTGGGATCTCAGCCCAGATCCATTATTCAATCATAAAACACAATTTCGCAAACCAATTGAAATCATGTTTATCCATATATTTCATATAACCAATCCTGTCACGGTATCTAGAGCTACGCACGTGCTACCTGGGGTCTCAAAGCCCAAGTCTCCCTAGGGTCCACCCAGGTCAATGTCCGTAGATCAATGACCCTCCCTAGGGGTTATAATCCATAGCCATTCTGAGAGTAAGGAACCCAACAGGGGCGACTCCACTCAGTCAGTGCTCCGTGACTACTCCGGGGTCCACTCAGGCCAACGACCCTCCCCGGAGGAGACAATTCATATATAAAGGATGGTATACGAAAAACCTTTTGAAATCATACTTAAAACCTTTCAAGGGTTCATGCCCGGTCCCCATAAACCGTCATGAACCATAAAAACCATTTATGGTCCCTGACCCGAAATCACAAATCTTAAAACATAACTGGGCCCTAAGCCCGAATCCACATGCAAATTGGGCCTCTAGCCCGAAACGTAAACCAACTGGCCTCCGGCCCGATGCCTGGTTAAATCAAATGGATTTCAGGTCCGAGAGTTAGTAAATCAAATGGGTTCAAGAACCAATTGGGCCTCTAGTCCGAGAACGTAGCTAAAAGGGACTTCGAGTCCGAGAGTTTCCAAAACAAATGGGTCTCGAACCCGAGTTTACCTTTTCAAATCCAAAACTATTTTATGAAATCATTTCCAAAACCATAAGCACGGAAAATCAGTGCAAAACCGTAAACCTCGATTTACATGCAAGCACGTAAATCGCCTCGAAATGCGTGAAACCATGTAATTCATCAATATCCAATTCAACCTCATAGAATCATATCCATAAAACCTATAAAACATTTATGCATGCATCACAGTTTAAAAATCAAGGTCCACTCACAGATTGTCCTAAGCTGCCGCCTCGATTTGCGTGCCGTAAGCCTCACCTGGTTAAGCGTCGTCACCGGGACTCCCAAACCTGTCCAAATCAATCTAGAAGGTTACTAACTACCTTATTAACGTCTCAATGAAGTACCGTAATTTTCCCGAATTTTTAACTATTTTTAATCTCGATCCTAAACCTTCGGATGTCCCGAACATTATCAAGACGGTATCCGATCGACACGAAACCAGTCCCAAAATGTTTGTTACATCGAATAGATTAAAAGTCATGTTGAAAACATCCCCATAGGACCTACCACACGCCCTCACGCGCCGCCCAAAGGGTCTACTTGTGAAAGCCACGTGCCAATCACTGTTCATCGTCTACCTCGCGACAGACCGGGTTCTCTGGTTTGAACCGGACCGGACCGATCTGGATCGGTCCAGGGCCCAAACTCGTTCATTTTCAATCATTTCATTCTATTTTGATCCTAATCTCTTCCTAATCTCATTTCCTATCTTTCTACCATTTTAAAACCAACAAAACGGGCCAAAGTCAATACCTTTAAATCGACGAACTTCGCGCAGTTTTCCCGTCGTCGGTCTGCGTTGCTCCGCCGTCGAAACCCTTCGTTTTTGATCTTCTTAGATTCACAGGAACTTCACAACCATCGCGCACTTGCCAGAAATGATTCCCCAGTGCCCTAACAGAACTTCGAATTTACTTTTGAAATGGTACCTGCGCGGGTTCACCGTTCCTACGCCGTCCCTGGCGGTCTGACCATCCTCCTGCCATCATTGTCTCACTCATGACCTCCCTCTCAGTCTCCCTCAGTTAGCACATATATGGTGGAGATGTGGGGTGGTATGTTTGTGTCGTGCGTTTAGAAGGTGGAATGGAAATGGGTGATCGGGTTTGTGAGAAACCAGAGAGGGATGGTGATCAGCTGAGAGGGAGAGAAGAATGGATGGTGAGTATTAGTTTGTGAGGTAGAGATGGATGGCTAGGATGAGAAGTGGGTGAATTAAATTATAAAATAATATAGAATAATAATATTTAATTAATTAGATCCACAAATTGGGGGTTTGGGCCAATGGGATGAGTGACACTTGTCACTCATCCATGGGTCCCACCTAAATATCTAACCAATCAGATAATGCCACCTAATCAATGCCTCGTAATACGTGCATAGTGCAATCAAACTTTCGTGACCCATAACTTTCCCGTTCGAAGTCTGATTTCGGCGTGCCACCTGTCTATGGATTCGTATTGACCCGATCTACGTAACAGTCCTTGACCCTCGGCCATTGAACCTCTTAGGTCAAAAGTCAACTATTTGCTCCTTTTAACCAAATTACCAAAATACCCGTGAACTTCCGAACGTCATAACATCTTCCTCGAACGTCGAAATCGAACGTACCACCTGTTTACGAACTCGTGACGTCCCAAAGTACGTCACATTCATCGTCCAAAGTTCATTTGACCGCCTAGACAAAAAGTCAACGTTTTGCCCATTCTAAGCGCAAAATCGTCATTTTGCACCATCAGTCCGAAAGTACCACATTAATCACCGATTAATCTCACTAATCCTTGATTAGTCACTAATCTAATCCTGGAATTCGAGACGGGTAGTTACAACCTTCCCTCCTTAATTAATTTCGTCCTAGAAATTCCAACTATCTAGATTTCACATCCACCTCATGGAAAACAATTCGATCTCACAACACGTGTACACTAGTACACCATCTAACCAGAGCAATACTTATTCGCACCCAGATATTTCAGTGATACTCACGTCACATTTACTACACTCGACCACGTCGAGTGACAGTAATTGCAGGTTCTGAATCGGTACCACTTGTCAATTCTACCAATTCGCTGATACAACAACTTGACGGTTCCTTGCTCAATCACCAGTCTATCTTGACGTCTGCTCCCACTGAGAGTCACCAGACCTCACTCATCGATCCATGTTGAAACATCCGACCAACTATCACCACTTGACAGTTGTCAGTCGAAAACTAACATTTTACTTACTTGTGGTTACACTAACCACCAACTCACTCAACCTGAGTAACGAGGGATTAACGAGGGACGCTCCTAATCCCGTCTGACACGGAGTGTCAGACTAGGGAAAATTTGAACCTTTAGCCCGCAGGCTTCCAGAGTACGCCAGGATCTGGAGGAGGTATGTGATGTCTCAGTCTCTACTACAGACCGCACCGTATTCAACCTAAAGGGCATTGAAAACAGAAAGACTGTGAGTGGACAAAAAGTAATAAGTTTAGTAAAACACATTTCATAAAAGACCTTTATGCCCTTCACTAAAAAGTATGCATGCATAGTAAAATCATTTATCAAACCACATATGTTTAAACAACCATAATCATACGAGCCCCTTCCCAAAACCATTTATAGAAAACCACAACATAGTAAACATATGTGGGATCTCATCCCAAATATTTTTATCAATCATAAAACACAATTTTACAAACCAATTGAAATCATGTTTATCAATATCATAGAACAAATCCTGTCACGGTATCTAGAGCTACGCGCGTGCTACCCGGGGTCTCAAAGCCCAAGTCTCCCCAGGGTCCACCTAGGTTAATGTCTGTAGATCATTGACCCTCCATGTGGGTTATAATCCATAGCCTTTCTGAGAGTAAGGAACTCAACGGAGGCGACTCCACTCAGTCAGTGCTCCGTAACTACTCCGGGGTCCACCCAAGCCAACGACCCTCCCCGGAGGAGACAATCCATATATAAAAGATGGTATATGAAAAACCTTTCAAGGGTTCATGTTGGTCCCCATAAACCGTCATGAACCATAAAAACCATTTATGGGTCCCCGACCCGAAATTACAATCTTAAAACGTAACTGGGCCCTAAGCCCGAAACCACATACAAACTGGGCCTCCGGTCCGAATCGTAAACCAACTGGGCCCCCTGCCCAATTTTGTAAACCAAATGGGTCTCGTGCCCGATACGCAAGTCAACTGGGCCTCAAGCCCGATACGCAAACCAATTGGGCCTCGAACCCGATACGTAAACCAACTGGGCCTCCGGCTCAATGCCTTGTTAAATCAAATGGAATTCAGGTCCGAGAGTTCGTAAATCAAATGGGTCTCTTGCCCGGTCCATATTTCCAAATCCGAAATTGATTCAAGAACCAATTAGGTCTCTGGCCCGAGAACGTAACTAAATATACTTCGAGTACGAGGGTTTCCAAAACAGATGGGTTTCAAACCTGAGTTTACCTTTTCAAATCCAAAACCATTTCATGAAATCATTTCCAAAACCATATGCACGGAAAATCAGTGCAAAACAGTGAACCTCGATTTACGTGCAAGCACGTAAATCGCCTCGAAATGCGTGAAATCATGTAAATCAGAATCATCCAAATCAAAATCATAGAATCATATCTATAAAGCATATAAAACATTTATGCATGCATCATAGTTTAGAAATCAAGGTCTACTCACAGACCGTCCTAAGTTGTTGCCTCGATTTGTGTGCCGTAAGCCTCACCAGGCTAATCGTCGTCACCGGGACTCCTAAACCTGTCCAAATCAATCTAAAGGGTTACTAACTACCTTATTAACCTCTCATTGAAGCCTCGTAATTTTCCCGAATTTTTAACTATTTTTAATTACGATCCTAAACATTCGGATGCCCCGAACATTATCGAGACGTTGTCCGATCAACACGAAACCAGTCCCAAAATGTTTGTTACATCGAATAGATTAAAAGTCATGTTGAAGTCATCCACAAAAGGTGGCCCACACGCCCCCACGCTCGGCCAGAAGCCGCTGCGCGTGTAGCCCACGAGCTGGGCACTATTCATCGTCATTAAGCTCCAGCGAACCCAGTCCACTGGTTTGAACCGGACCTGAACAGTTTTGACCGGTCCAAGGCCCAATCTCATCCATTTTCAGTCCATTCTTGTCATTTTTGATTCCTAAAGCTTCCCCTTCCCATTTCCTATCTATTTAACTATTAAAAGGATAAAAAAACCCACGAAAACCGTACCTCCTTGATCGACAATGGCGATGGTGACTTCCTCCGCCGTTCACCGTCATTCCCGATCGTCCAAGCTTCCCTTTTCAATCACAACCGGTTCCTACGACCTCCAGAAACCCATTTCCATTAGTGAAAACCACCCAGCTCCTTTACAACCCAAAGTCCAAATTTTAAAACATTACCTCACGGTTTCGGGTTCCTCCGTCGTGAACCGCCGTCGTGGCCGACCGTCCTCACCACTCTCAGCCTCTCATCATTCCTCACACGACAGTATTGATGCAAGGTGATGGTGGTGGTGTGATGTGGTGTTTGTGTTCATTCAAGAAAATGGAAAATGGAGAAATGGTGGTTTCGGGTTTGTGAGAAAACATAGAGGGACGGTGATCAGGGGAGAGGGAGAAAAGAATAGACGGTGAGGATTAGAATGTGAGGTAGAGATGGATGGCTAGGATGAGAGGTGGGTGAATTAAATTATAAAATAATATAGAATAATAATATTTAATTAATTAGATCCACAAATTGGGGGTTTGGGCCAATGGGATGAGTGACACTTGTCACTTGTCACTCATCCATGGGTCCCACCTAAATATCTGACCAATCAGATAATGCCACTGAATCAATGCCTCCTAATATGTGCATAGTGCAATTGAATTCCGTGACACATAACTTTTCCATTCGAAGTCTGATTTCAACGTGCAGCCTATCTATGGATTCGTATCGACCCGATCTACGTAACAGTCCTCGGCCCTCGGACCTCTCAGCTCAAAAGTCAACTATTTGCCCCTGTAAATCAAATTACCAAAATACCCATGAACTTCCAAACGTCATAACTTCTTCCTCGAACGTCGGAATCGAACGTGTCACCTGTCTATGAACTCGTGACGTCCCAAACTACGTCACAGTCATCAGCCAAAGTCCATTTGATTGCCTGGAAAAAAGTCAACGTTTTGCCCATTCTAGGGGCAAAATCGTCATTTTGCACCGTCCGTCCGAAAGTACCCCATTAATCATCGATTAATCTCACTAATCCTTAATTAGTCACTAATCTAATCCTGGAATTCGGGACGGGTCGGTACAACCTTCCCTCCTTAATTAATTTCGTCTTCGAAATTCCAACTATCCAGATTCCACATCCACCTCATGGAAAGCGATTCGATCTCACAACACGTGTACACTAGTACACCAACTAACAAGTGGCATTGACTACACTCGACCACGTCGAGTGACAGTAATCGCACGTTCCGAATCGGTACCACTTGTCAATTCTACCAATTCGCTGACACAACAACTTGACGGTTCCTTGCTCAATCACCAGTCTATCCTGACGTCTACTCCTACTGGGAGTCACCAGACCTCACTCATCGATCCACGTTGAAACATCCGACCAACTGTCACCACTTGACAGTCGTTAGTTGAAAACTATCATTTTACTTACTTGTGGTTACACTAACCACCAACTCACTCAACCTGAGTAAACATCTACCACCATCTCACTCAACCTGTGTGTGACTGGACCCAACGGAAACACTATGACTCAGTGCACAGTATCCAATGTCCAGTTCACACCTTCAACTAGTCCATTGGTATCGGAACTAAGCCAACTACCAACACACTCACCAATGTACCACTGGTATATCCTATATACCGTCACGAGGCATCACAAGTTTTCCCAGTAACATACCTCGAACAACGTACAGGGTACGTACATCGTTCCATCAACCAGCCTACAACAACAACGACGACCTAGATTGTAGCCAATCACGTTTCAATTCTGGAGTCCATCTGTCCAATCTAGTACCAGATAGATCAAAACTCCAACCCATCATACATTTCGAGTCCCATGGTCACCCGACCAGTAACTAAACGTCTACTTCTAATCACGCCCACTAAGGCGTACCCACTTATGCCAACTGGCATCAAATCTCACTCACGTCTATCGAGACGCACCAACTCCGAACCTATCTGTTACCTTCTCAAATGATTAACACATTACATTTGATTGACTTCATAGGGAAGCCAATCACAATATCCACACATCTAGGGCTGACCAAATCCGACCACATTCGAAACCTACTCGCTCGAGTAATACGCCATACGGGATTAACCTCGAAAGGAAGTTCAGTCCCATCATCCTCAACTCAAATATCCAAGTAAGAGCGATAAACTCTCCACCTATCTGGATCATCAAGGTCACGATCCAGATCCATCACTACGTCACCCGACCATGAACGTCACGACACCCAACGTCCTCAACAACACAATCCCGATCCACCTAGGATCCACACAAGCTCACTCAGCTATCAACCCACCTGAAATCCGATCATAGGGTCTTACACCCTCCTCAATCCTTCGTCAGTCACATCACTCCTCAACCATTTCCCACATCTAAACATATCAGCCAACGACGAGACACGTCGAGACTGTGGGTTCTCTCCAATAACCTCGTATCGATCATTGGAATTCCACCTAGGAAAAATCAAGGATGATACAAGACGATGACATCAAAATTCATCCGACGTGAATGCAACCAAAACTCTCTGCACTCACCACACCATGTAACCTAACATCGTCTACCACCAAGCAGAAAATGAGAAATCTCCTTCACATAACTTCGAAATACTCAACTCCTCCTAGTGACCCAAAACAAATCACAGGTCCACCAACCAATACACGATCAATGTACTGGTAACACAACCATCATCTGCCATGGCAGAATCTGAGAAGTCACCCTAATGACTTCGAAATACCCATTACCCATGCGGGAAAACCCGCACTCCTATCATCACCTCAATCGCAACCTCTCTCCATTCTGAAGTTACAACCATGTCAAAACCAATACACTCGGACATCGACCACGTGTCCGTAACTAGTCTAATCCATTACCAAGTTCTCCTATCGGCTTACACCATTTAGGTACATCCAAAAAGTTGTAGACCATCACTACTCGGTCCCTACGTCTCAATTACTGTTGGATACAATCCAGTCCAACACTATCCGAGATCCATTGCCGGACCGCAAATACCGAACACATGCCCATATCGACGGAGTCACATCCCGACTCATGACTCATCGTCATCCCAAACACCGGCACCAGCACCAGCACCAGCACTAGCACCAGTACTAGCACCAACACACTAACATCAGCACACCGTGTACAAACAATCCTGGATCTCCGCTCATAGCGAGCGACGACCCCGTACCTCTGCTCGAATGGGAGAAACTCTGCCTCCCTCGTACCCAACAACTCTGGGTACAGTCATCCTCACAACTCATACGAGAAAAGGAAACGTTCCCCGAACGTCCCCAATTCACAACAACCACAACTACAACTACTCTCGGTAGTAGTGCCTGCAACAGACTTGTGCAGACCTAACCACCAGACATCGATATTGAGACTCTGCATCTAATGGAATCAACCACCCATACTAAATACTCTGTATCCCCACTCTGGGATTCCATCGACAAGTACCAACCCTGGTAACCTGTCCAGCCAAACTCTAACTAGTTGTAACTCGACTCAACCACGTCATCTACCAGGTCGTTAACGACCTTAGCTGCACCAATTATCCATCACAACTAAAGCAGTACGACAACCAACTAGGTCTAATCGATTACTACAACCTCGAGTGCAGAGTGTAGTCCTTTCACTAAAGCTAACAAGACTAGACCGACGGATGGTCTCGACTCCGAAAGGTCGTCAAAGTCGAACCACTCGCCAACTCACATTTTCGAACCATACACCCTACCTTAGGGTTCCACGATCACACCTAGGGTTCCTCTGAACCCAACTGCAGAAGGCAGTATAATCAACAATCTGACCAACCCCGCGGTCCCTACATCGTATGGACGTCAATCCAATCCTAACGTCAGTTCAACTAGGGTTCCTCGAACCAGGCTGCTCCTGGTAGCATAGCCACCTAACTCAACAAAATTCGACCATCTAATGGTCACAACACCAAACTGTCGTCAAAATCGATCCTACGACATCGTGAAAGACGATCCCAACTAACCGTCTCACGATCAAAACTCCAAAGTACTGTTACGTTCATCCCTTTGTAGGGTCCCACACTGCCAACCATGACAGAACTATGGAAACCCCAGAATTGAGTGCCGAACCAAAATGATCTACGATTCAATCCTACTAATTATCGTATCGGCATCCTAACTATCAGGTTGATAGCGAACTGTAGCCCATTGAAACATCACATCCTCGACTTGCGCGACACTCCAAGAGCAAACCTGCTCTGATATCACTTGTCAGGACCCGTCCCAATCCCCCTGGGATTAACGAGGGTCGCTCCTGATCTCGTCTGACACGGAGTGTCAGACCAGGGAAAATTTGAACCTTTAGCCCGCAGGCTTCCAGAGTATGCCAGGATCCGGAGGAGGTATGTGATGTATCGGTTTCTGCTACAGACCGCACCGTATTCAACCTGAAGGGCATTGAAAAAGAAAAACTATGAGTGGACAAAAAGGAATAAGTTTAGTAAAACACATTTCATAAAAGACCTTTATGCCCTTCTTTAAAAAGCATGCATGCATAGTAAAACTATTTATCAAACCACATATGTTTAAACAATCATAATCATACGGGCCCCTACCCAAAACCATTTACAGAAAACCACAACATAGTAAACATATGTGGGATCTCATCCCAAATCCATTTATCAATCATAAAACACAATTTAACAAATCAATTGAAATCATGTTTATCAATATCATATAACCAATCCTGTCACAGTATCTAGAGCTACGCGCGTGCTACCCTAGGTCTCAAAGCCAAGTCTCCCCAGGGTCCACCCAAGTCAATGTCCGTAGATCATCGACCCTCCCTGGGGGTTATAATCCATAGCCTTTCTGAGAGTAAAGAACCCAACGGGGGCAACTCCACTCAGTCAGTGATCTGTGACTACTCCGGGGTCCACCTAGGCCAACGACCCTCTCTGAAGGAGACAATCCATATATAAAGGATGGTATACGAAAAACCTTTCAAGGGTTCATGCAGTCCTTATAAACCGTCATGAACCATAAAAACCATTTATGGGTCCCCGACCCAAAATCACAATCTTAAAACGTAACTGGGCCCTAAGCCCGAATCCACATACAAACTGGGCCTCCAGCCCGAATCGTAAACCAACTGGGCCTCGTGCCTAATTTCGTAAACCAAATGGGCTTCGTGCCCGATACGTAAGTGAACTGGGCCTCAAGCCCGATACGCAAACCAATTGGGCCTCGAGCCCGATACGTAAACCAACTCGGCCTCCGGCCCGATGCCTTGTTAAATCAAATGGACTTCGGGTCCGAGAGTTCGTAAATCAAATGGGCCTCGTGCCCTGTCCATATTTCCAAATCCGAAATTGACTCAAGAACCAATTGGGCCTCAACCTCGAGAACGTAACTAAATGGACTTCGAGTCCGAGGGTTTCCCAAACAAATGGGTTTCGAACCCGAGTTTACCTTTTCAAATCCAAAACTATTTCATGAAATCATTTCTAAAACCATAAGCACGGAAAATCAGTGCAAAACTGTGAACCTCGATTTACTTGCAAGCACGTAAATCGCCTCGAAATGTGTGAAATCATGTAAATCACAATTATCCAAATCAACATCATAGAATCATATCTATAAAGCATATAAAACATTTATTCATGTATCACAGTTTAGAAATCAAGCTCTACTCACAGACCGTCCTAAGCTGTCGCCTCGATTTGCGTGCTGTAAGCCTCACCGGGCTAATCGTCGTCACCGAGACTCCCAAACCTGTCCAAATCAATCTAGAGGGTTATTAACTACCTTATTAACCTCTCATTGAAGCCCCCATAATTTTCTCGAATTTTTAATTATTTTTAATTACGATCCTATACCTTCGGATGCCCTGAACATTATTGAGACGGTGTCCGATAGACACGAAACTAGTCCCAAAATGTTGGCTACATCGAATAGATTAAAATTCTTGTTGAAGTCATCCCCAAAAGGTGGCCCACGTGCCCCCACGTGCTGCCTGAAGCCCCTGCACGTGAAGCCCACGCGTCAGGCACTATTCATCATCATCAAGTTTTAGCGAACCCGGTCCACTGGTTTGAACTAGACCAGACTGGTTTGGACCGGTCCAGGGCCCAATCTCTTCCATTTTCGGTCCATTCTTGTCCATTTTGATTCCTAAAGCTTCCCCTTCCCATTTCCTATATATTTAAATATTAAAAGTATAAGAAACCCCACGAAAGCTGTACCTTCTTGATCGACAATGGCGATGGTGACTTCCTCCACCGTTCACCGTCATTCCCGACTGTCCAAGCTTCCCTTTTCGATCACAACCGGTTCCTACGACCTCCAGAAACCCATTTCCATTAGTGAAAACCACCCAGACCCTTTAGAACCCAATGTCCAAATTTTAAAACAGTACCTCACGGTTTCGGATTCCTCCTCCGTGGACTGCCGCCGTGGCCCGCCGTCCTCACCATTCTCAGCCTCTCATCATTCCTCACATGACAGTATTGATGCAAGGTGATGGTGGTAGTGTGATGTGGTGTGTGTGTTCATTCAAGAAAATGGAAAATGGAGAAAGGGTTGTTTCGGGTTCGTGAGAAAACAGAGAGGGATGGTGATCAGGTGAGCGGGAGAGAAGAATGGACGGTGAGGATTAGAATGTGAGGTAGAGATGGATGGCTAGGTTGAGAGGTGGGTGAATTAAATTATAAAATAATATAGAATAATAATATTTAATTAATTAGATCCACAAATTTGGGATTTGGGCCAATGGGATGAGTGACACTTGTCACTCATCCATGGGTCCCACCTAAATATCTGACCAATCAGATAATGCCACCTAATCGATGCCTCTTAATACGTGCAATGTGCAATCGAACTTCCGTGACCCATAACTTTCCCGTTCGAAGTCCGATTTTGGCATGCCACCTGTCTATTGATTCGTATCGACCTGATCTATGTAACAGTCCACGGCCCTCGGCCATCAGACCTCTCAAGTTAAAAGTCGACTATTTGTTCGTTTTAACTAAATTACCAAAATACCCATGAACTTCCGAACGTCATAACTTATTCCTCGAACGTCGGAATCGAACGTGCCACTTGTCTATGAACTCGTGACATCCCAAACTACGTCATAGTCATCGGCCAAAGTCCATTTGATTGCCTGAATGAAAAGTCAATGTTTTGCCCATTTTATGGGCAAAATCGTCATTTTGTACCGTCAGTCCGAAAGACCCCATTAATCACCGATTAATCTCACTAATCCTTAATAATGTCACTAATCTAATCCTGAAATTCGGGGACGGGTCGTTACAAAAGTAGCAGCCTTTGAGTGTTCTTTTTCGCAGCAGAGAAAATGACAAGTGAAGGAAGTTTTGCGCAGCCAGCTATTCCCTGCTTTGATGGTCACTACGACCATTGGAGTATGTTGATGGAAAACTTCTTGCGATCCAAGGAGTATTTGGGATTGGTAGAGACAGGATATGCTGAACCAAAGATTGGAGTGGCGTAGACAGAAGCTCAGAGAAAGAGGCTAGACGAGTTGAAGCAGAAAGATCTTAAGGTAAAAAATCACCTCTTTCAGGCCATTGATTGTGACACGACCCATCCCAATCCCCCGGGATTAATGCGGGATGTGCCATGTTTCCGTCTGACACGAAGTGTCAGACAAGGGATAACTTGAAACCTCAACTCGAACGGGGCTTCCTGAGTGTGCCAAGATCCAGAGGAGGAGTGTGATGTCTCGGTCTCTATTACAAAAGCTGAAGGGTATTAAAAATAACAAAAGCTGTGAGTGGACGAAAATCAATAAGTTCATAAAAACTCATTTCATAAGAAGACCTTTATGCCCTTCACTAAAAAGCATGCATGCATTAAAAAACCATTTACCAAACCGTTTATTGAAATAACCATTATTAGGGTCTCAGCCCAAATTCTGTAAATCCAAGTCATACATGGGAGCTCAGCCCAAAACCATAGAATATCAAAATCCGTAAATCCATATCCAAATGGGCCACTGCCCAAGTCCATAAACACAGAAATACCGTTTCTAAAATCCAATAATTCATGTTTACCATTTACCATATAACCAATGCTATCACGGTTTCCAAAGCTACGTGTACTACTCGGGTTCTCAAATCCCAAGGCTCCCCAGGGTCCACCTAAGTCAATGTCCGCAGATGAATGACCCTCCTTGGGGGTTATAATCCATAAATTCCTTCTTGAAAGTAAGGTACCCCACAGGGGCGACTCCACTTAGTTAGTGCTCCGTGAGTACTCCGGGGTCCACCTAGGTCAACGACCCTCCCCGGAGGAGACAATCCATAAATGAAGGATGGTATATGAAAAACCATTTCGCAAGGTTGAAAACGACCGTACAGGGACGCGTGGTCCCCACGCGCAGGCCCTTTATGTAAGACCCGTGTCCTGGAGGGAATGGTGAACAATCCCACATTCATGCGAGGGGGGAATGGTCTGGGAAGGGAATGGTGGTGTACCTTAAAGGTGTAGGCACACACCTATCTAGCATGAGGCCTTTTGGGAGCTCAGTGGCTTTGGGGGGGATTGGAACCCCAAAGTTAAGCGAGTTGAGGCTGGTGAAATTCCATGAAGGGTGATCCTCTGGGAAGTTGCACCGTGAGCTCCCGAAAACAAAACCTTGAGGGTGCAAGCTTGCCGTTGAGTATTGTTGTGGCCCAAAGAGGACAATTTCGTGCTAGATGAGTCGGGACCTGACAGAGGAGGGTCGGGTCCCGACACTTTGGGGGCCACTTGAGAGCGCGTGGGCTCTCTTTTCAAGGCACGATCAACACATGTTTTAATGTATTCGATATAACGAACATTTTGGGACTTGTTTCGAGTCGATCAGATATCGTTTTGATATAGTTTGGGATGTCCGATGGTTTAGGATTGACTTTAAAAATAGTTGAAAACTATGGAAAATTACGGGGCTTTAATGAGGGTTATTTAAGTAGTTAGTAACCCTCTAAAGTGATTTGGACAGGTTTGGGAAACCCGGAGACGGCGATTGGCCCGGGAAGGCGTATCGTCACGCGTATCGAGGCGCAGCTTCGGGCGGTCTGTGAGTGTACTTGTTTTATGAATTCGATGCATGTATAAATGTTTATAAATGTTTTAATTACATGTTTTGTGATGCGATGAGTGCATTTGCTTGTTGTTGCTAGTATTTACGTAATTGCACGTATTTCGAGATTTTCGACTTTATGTTGTGGCTTTACGTGCTGGTATTTCAATTAGAGTTCAATGAATGGGTTTTGGATTGAGAAATATGAAATCGGGCATGAGACCCCTTTGATTTATAAACCATCAGACTTAAAGTCCATTTTTTTTGGTGAGAAATCGGGTTGAAGGCCCATTTGAGTTATATGAACGGGTCGAGGGCCCGTTGGTTTACGAATTTGTGCTTGAGGCCCCGTTGACTGTGGTATCGGGCTTGAGGCCCCGTGGATTGTAAAATCGGACTTGAGGCCCCGTTGATTTATGGTAATGTGCTCGAGGCCCCATTAGTCGTGATATCGAGCTTGAGACCCAATTGATTGTGAAATCGGGCTTGAGTCCCAGTTGTGGTTTATGAAATGAGAATTCGGGTTAAGACCCCATTGAAATGAGAATTTGGGCAAGAGACCCGTTGAGATTTGGATTTGAACCGGATTCGAGGAATCCTATTGAAAGGTTTGGGTATGAGACCCAGTTGAACCATGATTTGAAAGAAAGTGTTTTGAAAATGTATATACCCTCCCATATGAGTTGATTGGTCTCCTCCAAACGTCGACCTGGAGAGTCACGATCCACTACCCGAAATGAGTGATCCTCATAGGGAGCACATTCTAGAAGTGGGACTTATGATATGATCTCGGACTGGGTCTGGAGACAGTCATCCAGACGTCGTAGATCCTGGATGTTAGAAAGAGCCTCCCAGATGTAGAATTCCTGGGCGTAGACTCTGAGTGAGACCCTGAGTAGTATGCGTACTGATATAGATGAATCGTGACAGATATCGAGGATTTTTTCCCTAGGGGTTGTGTGCCCCAAGTTGGCATATGAGAAGCCCAGGATGGGTTATATTTATGTATATACATATGAGGTTTTACGAAAATTGGTTTGGGGCTGAGACCCCATGTTCTATTGTTGGTATTTCACTGAGAATGGTTTTGGGCTGAGACCCACGTATATTGATTTGGGCTGAGTCCCTACGGAAACTGGTTTTGGGCTGAGTTCCCATGTACTTGATTTACTGTTTTGGGGGTTATGTGAATGTTTTGAGAAATGGTTTTTGAATGCATGCATTGTTTTTACGTGAAGGGCATAAAAGTCTTTTTATGAAAATATTTTTATAAATTATTTGTTTTGTCCGCTCACGACTTTTGATGTTTTGAATGCCCTTCAGGTTGATCACGAATGCGGGCTGTAATAGAGACCGAGACATCACATTCCTCTTCCGGATCCTGGCGCACTCTAGAAGCCCTGAGAGGGCTGAAGTGGGAATTTTCCCTGGTTTGACACTTCGTGTTAGACGGGATCAGGCATGTCCCACGTTAATCCCGGGGAATTTGGGGTGGGTCCTGACACGAGGAGCTCAATGAAAAAGTGTACGTGGAGCAGCTTAAGGGATATGAGTCAAAGAACAACCCTCAGAAAGTGTACAAGTTGAAAAGGCCCTCTATGGACTAAAACAAGCTCCACGTGCTTGGTTCGGTCGTATAGAAGCACATTTCACAAGTGAAGGTTTCGAGAGATGCTACAGTGAACATACTTTGTTCATCAAAACAGCTAAGGGAGGTAAATTTGTCATTGTCAGTTTATATGTTGATGATTTAATCTTTATTGGAAATGATGATTGTATGTTTGCTAAGTTTAAGAAGCCCATGTTAAGGGAATTTGATATGACGGATTTGGGGAGGATGAGATTTTTTCTTGGTATAGAAGTGTTGCAGAGATCTTATGGGATTTATATTTGCCAAAGAAAATATGCTTTGGAAGTGTTGAAGAGGTTTGGGATGGAGAATAGCAATCCAGTCCATAATTTCATTGTTCCAGGTTGTAAGCTTGTTAAGGATGAGAATGGGATTAGTGTTGATGAGACGTTGTTTAAGCAGGTGGTGGGCTATCTCATATACTTGACCGCTACAAGGCTGGATTTGATGTTTGCAGTAAGTCTGATTAGCAGGTACATGGCTAAACCAACAGAGTTGCATTTGTTGGCATCCAAGATGATTCTAAGGTACCTAAAAGGAACCACTGGACTTGGCGTTTTCTACAAGAAAGGAGGGTGCAAAAATCTAGTTGGATATGCAGATAGTGACTATACAGAAGATATAGAAGACATGAAGAGTACTTTGGGTTATGTCTTTATGCCAGGGTCTGGAGCAGTGGCTTGGTCCTCACGGAAACAATCTATAGTCACGTTGTCAACCACTGAACCAGAGTTCGTAGCTACAACAACATGTGCTAGTCAAGCTGTCTGGATGAAGAGGGTACTTGAAAAACTAAGCCTGGAGGAAAATAGGTGCACTACAATCCTCTGTGATAATAGCTCTACAATTAAGCTATCGAAGAACCCAGTCCTACTCAGTCGAAGCAAACACATAGATGTGAGCTTTCACTTCCTTCAAGAGCTCACGCGAGTTGGAACAGTTGAGCTGGTTTACTGTGGAACACAGGATCAATTGGCAGATGTGATGACAAAACCTCTCACATTGGATGCATTTCAAAGGTCTCGAAGTCAGATGGGAATCTGCAAAGTTCTTGATCTAAACTAGTTGCAGCTGGGAACTAGTTTAAGGGAGGGAATGAAGAGAAAGTTTGTTTTTGTGTTAGATAAGGTCTTTCTGTTTTATGTTGGAATAATTCCTAGTCTTAGGGAACTTGTTGACCGATTCTTATGGCTCGTCTCATGTCAAGTCTCAGCATCAACTGGCAGATGTGATGACAAAACCTCTCATACTAGATGTATTTCAAAGGTCTCGAAGTCAGATGGGAGTCTGCCAAGTTCCTGATCTAAACTAGTTGCAGCTGGGAACTAGTTTAAGGGAGGGAATGAAGAGAAAGTTTGTTTTTGTGTTAGATAAGGCCTTTTTGTTTTATGTTGGAATAAGTCCTAGTCTTAGGGAACTTGTTGAGCGATTCTTATGGCTCGTCTCATGTCAAGTCTCACGTTCTTAGTGCCTGAACGTGCTATGATTTTTCTTGTTTCTGTTAGGTCTGTAAAGGCTATATTGTTGAAGCAAATATCTAACCCGCCATGGAAAGTTCTCAAATTTCCTGTAAACAATAAACAATTAGCTATCGTTGCCTCGATCGATTACTCGGGGGGTTGTTTGACCAAAAACATTCCGATGCCTAAGTTAGCTTTGAGAGAGGAAAAAGATATACTTCGAAGCGAAGAATCGACTTACTTTTATTGGGAAATGTGTACCCCTTGTATAGGGGTGAGTGAGATGTTTAATTTCCGTAGTTTCGATGTGGGACAAATGCGCATTGATTTGCATGCTGACACATGTTACAAAAATCGAGGATGGAAAGGCTTCCACACGTCATCCCGGTTTGGGCCCAATGTTGGGGCTATATAAATGCTGTGGGCTTGAGCCATGTTCGGTGCTTTGGCTTCAAGTATTATTGCCAAGTGAAATTTGGTCATTCCAGAAATTATGGGCCGCGTGGCAACTCCACATTCTTCTGGTGATTTTGGGTTCCACAAATGCCCCACATCGCTTAGGAATTCAGGGAATCCTAAAGGATGTAATATGTATTGTGGTCCCGATAAATTATATATAGGAGTAAAACTCCGCTTGATCTTCAATTTCATTTTACCGTTGCTCTTGTGTATGATAAATTCCGCTGAGTTCGAAATGTCACATCAAAATGACATAAATATTCTTTAGGCTTGGAGTCTGATATGTGTCTGTACTGTACCTCCTAGCTTGGACTTGGTTAATGGATCATTTGAGGTTAATTCTCCAACTAACATAGGAGTTTGTAATGTAACGGCCCGTCCTAGAAATCGAGATTAGATTAGTGGTTAATGACAGATTAGTGAAGTTAATCGGTGATTAGTTGGACGATTTCGGACGGACGGTGCAAAATGACAATTTTGCCCCTAGAATGGGCAAAAATGTTGACCTTTTGTTCGGATGGTCAAATGGAATTTAACCGGTGACCGTGACGTAGTTTGGGACGTCACGAGTTCATAGACAGGTGGCACGTCCGATTCCGACATTCGAGGAAAAAATTATGACGTTCGGAAGTTTTAGAGTAGTTTGATAATTTGGTTAAATAGGGCAATTTGTTGACTTTTTGGACGCCAAGTTAATTTTACGTATTTCGAGGACCGTTAAGTAGGTCTCGATCCCCTGATTACAATGACATGTGACACGTGTCATTCGGAGTTCTGGAAATAGAGTTACAGGTTTAAATAATACGAAGGGCAAAATGGTAATTTGTTAAGGTAGGGGCATTTTGGTCTTTTTTCTATGCCCAATTACACTTGGACAGGTGGCTTCCTTGGATTTGTTGTCCAACCAGATGGGGACACTTGTCCCATCTCTAGAGGATTTTGGAACAATCCTCAGCCGCCTCAAAGTTGGTTAAACAGGTTGTAATCGTGCAAACAGAGAAACAGAGGGTAGTTAGTGTGTGACTGTGAACCCAATTCCTTCAACCCAAATCCCAACCCATGAGGAATCACTAGGATGGCTGAGGACAGTGAGATGTTGGTGGAGGAGCACGGCTGTCCACGACGGCGAGAGATGGTGAAAAACCCGAAAACCCGTGAAGGTCTGTGTTTCAAATAAAATGACAGTTTGTGTTCTCATGGAGTTTGATCGATCTAGTAGATGGGGATGTGTTTCTGGACGTCCAGGGAGTCGAATGAGCCTGGTTTTGAGAGCTCATATGGACGGGAAGGTGAGTGTCCGGGAAGCCTTCGTTTAAATTCCAAAAATGGTAATTTGAGAATTAAGGATTGTTGTGAAATCCTGATAATTAAGATGTACTTCTAAGGATTCCAGAAGACGTTTAGGACCAAAACCAGAGATGATTGGTGGCTGGAACCATGGAACCGTATGGAGGAACTTGACCGGTTCGAAATGAAAGAATTAAAGGTATGATGTTTAGCTTGGTTTGCTTATTCTGAATGCATGGATCTTTTAGAAACATTGAAATAGGATTGTAGAATTAATTAGGGAGGAAAACGGACAAAACTGGACCAGATAGACCCATGAACCGGCCACACCGGTTTGGCCTGAATCGTGAACCTGTTGGACCGGGTCGAAGCAAGGTTGAAGATGACATTGTGCTGGCGCGTGAGGCCCACGCGCAGCCCCTTCGAGCGGCGCGTGTGGGCACGTGGCATAGATTTCGAGGACGGTTCCAACACGACTGTTAAATCATTTGATGTAACGAACATTTTAAGACTTGTTTCGAGTCGATCGGACATCGCCTCGACATGTTTCGGGATGTCCGAAGATTTTAGGGCTCGGTTAAAAATAGTTAAAAAATCGGGAAAATTAAGGGGCTTAAGTATGATCATTGTGAAGTAGTTAGTAACGTTATTATGGAATTTGGACAAGTTCGGGGAAGCCGGTGATAGTGGATTGGCCAGGAACGACATAGGTGCATGCGTATCAAGGGCGACGACGCTATGGTCTGTGAGTGGACTTTGTTTTCTAACTCTTGATGCATGCATATATGTTTTTATATGTTTTCTATACGCGATTCTATGATTTGACTTATAATCTTGATAGTTTACGATTTTTCACGATTTTCGAGGTATTTTACAGAATTTCACGTTTTACGAGATTTGACGGATGTTGTGATTTAAGCCTGGTTTAAATGATTTGATGACGGGATTTGAAAAATAAGTTAATATCAATGATTTAAAAATGGATTTTGGAAAAGTGTTTTCGGGTTTTTGAATCGGATTTCTGGATGACGATTCGGGATTCGATTTGGGACTTGAAAGCGGATTCTGGGTTCGGGTTCGAAATGGTTATTTCGGATGCCGGCTTACGGAATGATGGTTTCGAAGTCGGACTTGGATATGGATATAAGTTATGGGTTTGGATCCCGGATCCTGATGAGATTGCGGATTCGGATTCGGATATGGATAGTGGTTATGGATTGGATTTGCTGGATCTGGTTAGATATGATATGATGGGGGTGGGGCCCAGATTGGGTTTAAAGACCCGGATTGAGTTTAAAGACTCGAGAGTTTAAAGACTCGGATATTGATATTTCCCCATAGGCCTATTGAGTTTAAAGACTCGGATATTTATATTTCCCCCGTAGGCCTATTGAGTGTAAAGACTCGGGAGTTTAAAGACTCGGATTATATTGAGGCCTGGATTGAGTTTAAAGACTCGGATAGATCCAGCAAGTTCGATGGATGGATATGTGGTTCAAACATGTTTGGATTTCACTGAGTTTTGATGTTGATTGGTTTTCAATAAAGGTTTTCCGATGTTTTGGGCTCTTCCCGGATGAAATGGGTTTCGATGGTTTTGGGCTGAGGCCCGGGATGTGAAAAAAGGAAACTGTGTTTGGTTTTTCTTACATGGTTGCTTAGCCTGAATATTGAATGGTTTTATAGCATGAATTTGATATGCATGCATTGATTTTTGATTGGAGGGTATAAATGTACTTGTTTTATAAACTGTTTTAAACTTATACTTTATTTTTGTCCACTCACAGTCTTTTTGTGTTTTCGATACCCTCTAGGTTGTTGCGGTGCCGGCTGTTGGTCGAGAGAGACGGAGACATCACACGTACGATCCACAGTAGATTCGGTGCACTCTGGGAAGTTTCGGGTGCTATTGGACGGTCGAATCAGGAATCTCTTGTCCGACTTACGTGTCCCATGGAGGTTGGACGTCGGTTTAGCCTTCGTGTCATGCGTAAGTTAGACGGGAGCATGATTTAGCCCTTAATCTCGGGGGATTAGGGGTGGGTCATTTCATGTAACCTCCAATTAACTCTCCCATTGATGATGCGAAATTTATTCTCTCATTCAATTGTGGCAATTTGTAACTTCTATTACGAAATCAAAACTCTTCATTGCCGACGAATAAATGTGGTGGTTGTTGGTGTGCTTTAGCCGAGAAGTGAATCCACGTGTTCGCTCTTGAGTGTTTGATCATGCAGGGGGAGCCCACCATTATCGGCGGCTCTGATAGTGTCACTATTAACCACCAGATGTTAGGCACAGATTGACAGGACCCGTCCCAACTGGACGTAAAAAACCGTGCCCGGTCCTGCTCCCGTCTGACAAGTCAACTAAAGGTCCGAAACTCCCCTTCAGTGCTTGCCAGACAAGGGATGTTTTCGCGGATTTCTGCTGCTGTCACTGCCTCACGATCAGTCCCGAACGTCGTACCACGGCCTGGAGGGTCACAAAACAGAAAAGGTGTGAGTGGACAAAAATGACCTCTTATAAAAACATTTATCAAAATACATTCTTACCCTCCAGTTTTCACAAACTTGCATGCATATCGTAAAACATGAGTGACCGATAAAAATCAAAACATATTTTCCCATGGTCCATAAAACTCATGTTCACCAAATCAGTTCATGCTATAAAACATCAAATCCCGGCTCTCAGGCCAAAACATATGAAAACATAATCACTAGCCACAAAGACCAAAAACCCGTACTCAATACCAGTACATCATCACAATCAATACCAAATCAGCACTAATCATCAGTGCACAAGAAATATATCAATTCAATCAATCCGCACTACTCACAAGTGCATAAAATATCACAAATCACATCTGCACTACTCATAAGTGCACAATCAATCAAACTGCACTAATCACAAGTGCTGCACTACGCGTAGGCCAATATCCAGTCACACTCTCGGGAACAGACACCTCTGGGCTCAACCCCCTCGGGCTCAGTCACCTCTGGGCGAACACATCCCCAGGCTCAGACACCTCCGAGTGGTACATCCAGGCTCAGTCTCATCCGTGAAGCTGACTACCATAGGATCAACTCCCGATCCTACAATCACATCCCCCAAGCTCCGGTCGTCTGGGTAATCCCCCCAAGCACCGACCGTCTGGGAATATCACAATCACAATGAAAACCATCCCGGGAATTACATCCCAAAACATTTCAATCAAAGCTTGACTTCATACCAAGTCAAGGTCATTCTCAACTGGGTCTCAAGCCCAAAATACCTTTTACACATAAACCGTTAAAATCACATTTAAATCAATAGAACAATCCGAAAATCATCATTGACTCACCAACCAAGTCAACACATCATTTTAGAAATCATTTAAACTCCGGGCCTAGCCCAAAACATCATCTGCACATTCCTCGTAAAACGTGCCCAAAAGACTGATTAAAATAATCATAAAATCCCAATAAATCATAAAACCGAGAAATTACCGGATTGAAACACAAATCATGCCCAAGCATATAAAATCATATAATAAGGCATTAGAAATCATATATGCATGCATCATGGTTAGAAAACAAAGTCCACTCACACACACCGTCCAAAACGGTCCATTTCCGAGCTGCATGTTTTTCCGTAAAATCTGGAAATCACAACTCCTGTCCAAAATCATTATAGAGGGTTACTAACATCTCAAAATACAACATATAATTTTCCCCAATTTTTCTGGGATTTAAATACGTATTTTTAACGTAATACAAAACTTCGGATACGCGGAACATTATCGAAACAATATCCGATTTCACCGAAATCAACGTCAAAATGTTCGTTACACTGAGAGGATCAAAAGTCATGTTGACCTCACCTTGAGACTAGGACGGACGCGCCCCCACGCGCCGCCGTGAGTGGCTGCGCGTGAAATCCACGCGTCTGCTACAGTGTCACCGTCCCAACCTGTTTGTCTGGTAAACGGGTCGTTTAACCCGCGATCAGACCCGTTTGGTTTTCTGTCAATTCCACACTGAATTCATCAATTGAACATTCATACAGCTTCGAATTAAGTTCAATTAAAGATCTGTGGACTCAATTTCAAACAACCTTACCTATAACCCCACGATCACAGTTGATCGTTCGAAGGTCCTCCGGCCATAGTTCATCATTCCAAAACCTTCACCGTCACACGATTTCCCCAAATTGATTCAACCAGAAGTATCAAGGGACTCAGGTAAGCATTTTACCCAACTCAATTGAATCAATCCGTTGCTCAATCTTCGCGACTCACACTCGAACATCCGTACACTGTGCAACCATGGAGCTCAGTCAATCTCAGTCAGTTTTTTCCAATTGATGGATCCAGAAGCATCGTGGGATCCTCAGGAACATAATCCCCATCTCAATTTCAACAATCAAAGCCTCCAATTCCTCGACTCAATCTCGAAAATTCTGAAAGTTTCCTTCCTCAGTTCTACCTCAATTCGACCTCAATTCCACTTAGTTCCTTCTACAAAATTGATCGTAGTAATCCCAGAAGACTGAAACTGAACCCAATTTCGATCAACAAGGCTCAATTCATCCAATTTGATTTTTCCTCCCAAAAACCCAATTTTCGAATTCCCAGTTTTTCAGCCATTAATCGATCCCAGTGTTTCCCCAGTTTAATCCCCTCTCTCAAACTCACAATTTCCCCTTAAAACTGGCTGTGAAAGGGAGCTCAATTCTCCCAATTTTGATTCCCCCAATTTGCACGGTTTGAAGAACAAAGGGGGGTTAAGGGATGAATTAAGAATAATTTAGGATTAATTAATTAATTGAACATCATAATTGTGTTTTCCCCAAAACATGGGATCTGGTTTCATGCCTGATTTTAGGGGATGAGTGACACTTGTCACTCATCCAAGTGTGTTCAGTCACCGGGTACTATTCATAATAAAATATTATTTTATTCCCGGTTCGTTCGGTTAATCGAGTCCGATTCCGTGACCATAACTTCGTCGTCGAATCTCCGATTTCGGCATGCCGCCTGTCGTTGGATTCGTATCGACGAGACCTACGTAACGGTCCTTGGCCCTCGTCCATCGGACCTCCCGATCAAAAAGTCAACATTTGGCCCCTAATATGCCAAATTACCAAAATACCCCTCAACTTCCGCACGCCATAACTTTCACTACGAATGTCGGAATCGAACGTGCCACCTATCTATGAACTCGTGACGTCCCGAACCACGTCACAGTCACCGGCCAAAGTCCATTTGACCGCCCGAACTAAAAGTCAACATTTTGCCCACGCTAGGGGCAAAACGGTCATTTTGCACGTTTCGTCCGATTTCACTCAACTAATCCCCAATTAGTCATTCTAATTCATAACTAATTAATATTCAATCCCGATATTCGGGACGGGTCATTACACAGATTGGCTTGAGGGGATGGCGGTTGACTACTACAGAAGGTTTCGTTCGTCGGGCTTTAGTCGGAGGGACAATAGTGGGCCAATGTTAGTTGACTTTTTTCCCAATCACCGAGTAAACAACTCCACATGTTCGCCACTGGGTGGTGCATCGGGCAGGTAGGGCCCGCCTTTGACGGCGCCTATGTTAGTGCTAATGGAGATGCACCATATGTTGAGTTCAGATTGGAGGCTGAAGCTGGTAGTTCGGATTGGTCACATGTCATACTGCGCTTGACCCTTGTCATGAGGTATTTTGCTCACATGTAGAGTGGGGAACGTGAATGGTAGTAATTGTTAAAGATTGTGTCAATTGTGGATGCAATATATAAACTTTTATATATTGTTAGTCCTATATTTTTGGCATACTCATGATAGCTCTGGGCATCTGATTATGGGAGTACGGTAGTTCGCGTAGCTAGAATCTATTTCGAGGGGAGGATATGCAATTTGAGGGACCCGAAGAATTGATGGCATGGAAAGTTTGCAATCAGATTGCCTTTCCAATGACGTTTTTGCCTTTCCAGCTAGTGGACAATAGAAAGACTTCCTCCTTTGGTCATCAGTTGAGACTGAAAGTTTTATTCTCAAAAAGCTTAGACGGTGGAAAACCTTCCAAAAGCTTGGTCAAGGAGTAGCTGAGCACTCAAATGTATTTGAAAATTGCCACCATCCTGAAGAAGAACATCAAAACAGAGGCTTGACTTTCCTTCAGAGGCTAAGTCAAGTTCTGAATTGCCTTCCAAGTCTGCTCGAGGAAATTTCCTAGTTGTTATGGCTTATCAAGGTCATCCAGCAGGTTCAGACTTTCCATCAGTCCTTCCGAGCACTTGGTGAAGTTTTTGGAAGTTGAAAACTCAAAAAGGGTGGAAATCCTGCTATTTGAGGCTTGAATGGTTTTTGATATCATATGCCCCCACAACTTTGCTCCGAAAAGAAAATAAGGAGCTAAAGTTGGGTATGATGAGTTGCCACAGAGTCCTTTTCAAAGAGCTGGAGCTGGAGCAAGAGTTTGAGGTCATGAATGGTGGATGGCTTTCCCTCTACTTTCGGCTGAAGAATGGACCGAATCTCAAAGGATGATAGGCATTGGTGCCTTGCCCCCAGAATTCTCATAGAGTAGTTACTTCTTGTCTATGATTGTATTTTCATATCTACATTGAATGCTTGGTGTGAGAAATCAACATATGATTTACCCACCATTTTCCGAATAATGAAATGAAATTTTGAATTTTGAATTCGTGTATGAAGTTTCCTCTACAAACATTTTATTTGTTTGAATTAGCTTCTGAATTAGTTTCCTCTACAAACATTTTCACGAGGCGAAGGCTTTAGTGCTTCGCAGGGCGAAGGCTTTGGTGCTTCGCGGGGCGAAGGCTTTGGTGCTTCACGAGGCGAAGGCTTTAGTGCTTCGCTAGAGTGAAGGCTTCAGATGCTTCGCTAGGGCGAAGGCTTTGGTGCTTCGCAGGTGTGAAGGCTTGGATGCTTCGCGGGGCAAAGGCTTTGGTGCTTCAGGGGGCGAAGGCTTTGGTGCTTCGCGAGAGCGAAGGCTTTGGTGCTTCGTGGGAGCGAAGGCTTTGCGTGCTTCGTGGGGCGAAGGCTTTTCGTACTTCGCGGGGCGAAGGCTTTGCGTGCTTCGCGGGGGGAAGGCTTTGGTGCTTCGCGGGGCGAAATCTTTGGTGCTTCGCTGGGGCGAAGTCTTTGGATTCTTCGCTGGGGCGAAGTCTTTGGATGCTTCGCAAGAGTGAAGGCGTTGATGCTCTTCTAAAGACACAATGCATTCTCTGCTTCCTTTTCGAGCTGCAAAGGCTGAAACGCTACCTTCAAATGATCGACTGAATCGTCGCGCCCTAACCATGTTGAATCGCGAGGATTGACAGAAAGTTCCGACGAATGATGAACAACGTTTAAGAACTTCGAACATAGTCGATGAACGACGAACGAAGTATCATGAATGATGAACATGATTGAAGAATAACGTTCAAGGACTTCTAAACATAGTCGATAAATGACGAATGAAGTACGATGAACGATGAATGCGACTGATGAACAACGTTCAAGGACTTCCAAACATAGTCGATGAACGATGAACATAGCTGAAGAACGATGAACAACATTCAAGAGCTTCGAACATTATCGATGAACGACGAATGAAGTATGATGAACGATGAACGATCGTGAGAGCTCCCCTTGAGTACTTCTCAATCGGCTCTCAATGAAAGCACCAATTATTGAAGCAAAAATCGAACCCGCCGCGAAAAGTTCTCACATTTCCTGTAAACAGCAAACAATTAGCTATAGTTGCCTCGATCGATTACCCGGGTGTTTGTTCGACCAAAAACACTCTGATGCCTAAGTTAGCTTTGAGAGAGGAAAAGGATATACTTCAAAGCGAAGAATCGACTTACTTTTATTGGGAAATGTGTACCCCTTATATAGGGGTGAGTGAGATGTTCAATTTCCATAGTTTCGATGTGGGACAAATGCTCCTTGATTTGCATGCAGACACGTGTTACACAAATCGAGGATGGAAAGGCTTCCACACGTCATCCCGGTTTGGGCCCAATGTTGGGGCTATATAAATGCTGTGGGCTTGAGCCATGTTCGGTGCTTTAGCTTCAAGTATTATTGCCAAGGGCAATTTGGTCATTCCAGAAATTATGGGTCACGTGGCAACTCCACATTCTTCCGGTGATTTTGGGTTCCACATATATATTGGCCAAGTTTGTTGTCATTTTTCAGAATTGTTTTATCGCTTAAGTTTCAATTCCTAACAAACATGCCCATCTTCAGTATCCTAATGGTTAGTGCAGATTTTGAGTCTTGTATTTTTACATGTCGTGAGTTCAATTTGCCATGCGATCAAACTATAATTTAAGTGAAAATTACAGTGGTGGGTGAGTCTAATGTGACTTTATTTTGAATGGTTTAGGGTTTACGCTACATCGTGACAATAATGAAGCATTGATGTTGGGATTAGAGAATAAAGAGACACATAGTACGTAATGAGGATTTGAAGTTGAGAAGTGGAGAAGGTGTATAGTTGATCCATTGTGAATGTGTTTTGTAGGATGAGGCTTTAGGAAGATATCTCAGTAGTGGAACTTTTTGTTCTGGTGGGAAAAAAGGGTGAAAGATATAAAGATGTTTGTCTGGATGCAGACGACCTAACAAAGAGTATAAGAATAGTGAGAGTTTATATGTTTTCATTTCTTATTGCATGCATTAATTATGATGTGGCGAATCTTATATATTATCATCACTTTGTTAGTGTAAACATCGAAGAAAACGGCTAGATCAGCTTTTACCCCCTGCATGGTGGTTTCTGCTCAAGCTTTTAGCCGATAAAACCCTACATTTCATCGCCCTTTCTTCATTCTCTTGTTAATGCACTCTATTTACCCAAATCAAAATAAGTAATAAGAGATTAGAGAATCCAAATCATCGAGTTCAGCAATTTCGGTCATAGGTTATCGAATAATTGCACTCTATTGATATAAATAAAGGATAGAAAGATAAATAATTCATTTGTCTTTATACTAAATCTCGATCCTAACTTCTCGTATTCTTAATACGTTATCAGCGCACGAACTCTTATTGTAGATAGCTAATCCAGATTAGTTCGAACCCAAATAAAACCCAAAACCTAATCACCTCTTCTGCCTCTCTGTCATTTTCCTTCTCACCGTCTCAATCGGTTTTGATTAGGGTGGTCTCTTTCGAACCGTATCCTTTTTGGGTACCAATTAATTTGACTGCTTTAGACTAGTTCTTGGATGTTGGCTCACGCGCGGGTTGGAGAAACATCCATCTTTGCGGCTGCAAACCAGCAAGAGGAGCAAAAGTGGTACTTGGAGGCGCAGCATCAGAGGCGCAGTCCCTGTGCTGGGCGTCGATTGTCCCCAAAGATCCAGAGGAGCAAAAGTGCGTCGTCAGCTTCTTCCATTGGTTTCTGCTTAGCGTTGCAGTTAGTGCAGTTGCTGCATTTGTGGTCTATGTCAGCCAAAATATTGGATGGGATATTGGATTCATAATCTCCTTGTCCTGGGCTACTGCTGGCCTCGTCTTCGTAGCTTTGGGAAAACCATACTATCGCGTCCGGGTGCCGGCAGATCGTCCTTTGCTAGGGTTCTGGAGGCTTTGGTGGTGCCGATAAGGAATTGGAAGGTGGCTGTACCCCAGAGTTCACGTTGGAATTGGAGAAGCCAACAGATATGAACCTTGGTGCAGCGTGGATCCTTACCCTTTTTCCCAAAGACACGGAGACTTTAGATAAGAGCTCCTTGCTTCCTCAATCTATTCATATTGGACCAACTTATATGCATAACTTGAAGTTAAATTTCATGTTGTTGGAATTGAAAATGCATATAAATATTTCGGTTCTGATTGAACAGCATTCATTGAGTGATCGGAAGAGTGACTGCTTTATGAAGGCAAAGAAAAATGACTAGAAGCCAGAGTCGAAAAAAGAAAAAGATAGAAGCCGCAAGCCTCATCGGCTCAAAGCCGAAGTCACTGCTTGCCGATTGTGGCATGTTTGGTGTTGTGGTTTTCCGAAATGGAAATGAAATGATGTTGATGATGAATATATGATGACAATGTTGATGAACCTATCATAGTGATATGATGATGATGCCATTGGGCGTGAACTGCTCAGCTGGGCAAATTATGTTTGTTGTTTTGATGTTGTACATCTCCAAGCTAGCATGCTAGGGCAACCTGCCTAGTAGACAAACAAAATATGTGAACGGCCCATAAGGTTTAGGATTTGGGCAAACCCAGAAGGCTACCATGCAGCCCAATTGCTTGGAATCTTAACTTTGTTTATTATGTATATGTATGTAGTGGCCGTCTTGTGGATGTCGATTTCTTTTGGTTTGTGCTATTGCATAGCCCTCATCATTTGGCCCAGAAGCCCACGGGCTTATGGATACCCGATAGGTCTGATGACAAAAAATCCGACCCGGCCCGATATGGGCCGTGGGCCAGCTCGGCCCGCATGTTGACGGGCTGGACTTGGGCTTAGGGTATTCAAGCCCGCTAGGCCCGAGCCCGATAAAACCCGGTAAGCCTAGCACGACCCGCCCAGGTAAACCCGACCCATAAGCCCGAAAATATAAAATAATTATAAATTAAGAATTGATACCCAGTCCAATCTTATTACTACTATCATAGCCAAAATCTAAAACTCCAACCAAATCTCAACCTAGAGTCATTTAAAAGCCCAATACCCAAACAAACGCTAACCCTAAATTCAAAAAAACTCACTAGGTCTCTGACTCTCTTAACGACCTCTTTATCCTATTTCGGCTTTATGGTCGAAAAGTTAAGTCAATTCTCCAAATCCAATAGTACCCCTCCTTAGCTTATTTCAATATTCGATAATAATATTTAAGCTCAACTCATTTTTTTTTTTTTTTTACAATTAGGTAGGTACAAATGGGCTTAGTAGGCGCGGCCCAAGTGGGCTTAGTAGGCCCGACTCGTAAAGCCCGGCCCAAACCCGGCCCGACAAAGGGCATGGGCTTTCATATTTATGATCAAGCCCGCCCGACCCGACCCGGTATTTTTTAAATTATGAAATAGGCCCGGCCTGGCCCGACCCAAGCCCAAAAATTTTGGATCGGGCTTGCCCGACCTGGCCCAATGACGAGGCCTACTATTGCATATGAGGTTAGGACCCTCTATTTAAACTTTAAATTGATCATAGTGGTGATTATGTTTGATTCAACCAAACATACATGCATGCAGACATGTAAGGTCTTGAGGCCCCATTTTAATACGCTAGCCCAAACCACAAATCTTGGCTTAGTGGCGCAATTAATATCTTTATAATTAATAGGGTTTTTACTCAATATGCCCCTAAATATAAAGTTAAGTCTCAAAATGCTCTATGAACACTATTTTGACCAAAAATAACTCCTGAACGTGATTATCGTCTCAAAATGCCCCTAAATGTCTAATTTAATAGATTTCTGTTAAGATAAAAAGGCAAAATTGTCCAAAATTTTGGTTCATCCATTTCCCTCTTTAAATAGAAATCTTGTTCATCACCATTTTCCCTCTTTAACTATTTTGCCTCCAAAAATGTCCGCAATCGATCACCTACGAAGAATGAGTGTAATTGTAAAAACATATGAAATCGTTTGTAACTTGATGAAGAATGGGAACACGCGAACATTTTAATCTTGGAGGCAAAAGACGCATTAAGGCTCAATCATCACATTAAGGTTCAATCATTCTCTGTTTTTAGTATTTTATGTTTTAGGGTTTGTTAACTCCAACCACCAATTGGCCTTTGGTTCTTTTTTCTGAGATTAAAAGAGCATCACTACAAAGAATAAACAGAAAGTGAATAAAAAAAAGACTAGCAACTTAATGGTTACCATAGAATTCAAGATGATTTGTAGTTTGGGAAAGAATTATCGAACCCAACCCCGCGCCCACTGCCCACCCCAATTATTACCAACTGTATCGCCAGCTTTGAACTTCTTTCCATCTGTCTAGTTTTCCACATTGAATGTAGAACCAGAATCATCCCCGACGATGAATGCAGATCGTTTAGCAGTCGAAATTGAGAGGAAAAGATAGATGAGGAAAATAGTTGCAGGTTTTGTTTCTTAGTCTGCACTGCATCTTCCTTGGCCACACATTTTTATGTAATATGATAGAAGGGGAATTGGAACTTAGAACATCTGAGATGGAAGGTAGAGTTGCATACAGAGTTTGGTTATATTGAGATTAGGGAGTTAGATAGACACATTCTCAATACCTCTAAGTTGTTTTTTTTTTAATTTAATTCACTTTTTGTTTATTCTTTGTAGTGATGCTCTTTTAATCTCAGAAAAAAAAAAACCAAAGGCCAACTGGTGGTTGGACAAACCCTAAAACATAACTGAAAATAGAGAATGATTGAGCCTTAATGTGATGATTGAGCCTTAATGCGTCTTCTGCCTCCAAGATTAAAATTTATGCGTGTTCCCATTCTTATCAAGTTATAAACAATTTCATATATTTTTACAGTTACACTCATTCTTTGTAGGTGACTGATTACAGACATTTTTGGAGGAAAAATAGTTTAGACTTTTGTGAGAGATTAATGGTGAAGAAGAAGATGAACAAGATTTATATTTAAAGAGGGAAATGAATGAACAAAAATTTTTGACAATTTTTCCCTTTTATCTTAACAGAAATATATTAAATTAGACGTTTATGAGACATTTTGAGACGGAAATCGTGTTCAGGAGGCATTCTGAGTCAAAATAGTATTCATGGGACATTTTGAGACTTAGCCTCATGTTCAGGGGGCATAATGAGTAAAAATCCTAATTAATATGGTTACTTCTGTCAATCATACTTGCGAAGACTCAATCAATTACAATAATTCAACCCATATGCCTTTAGCTAAGCCAACAGAGCTGGGAGAACACCAATTTAGAGGCTTCGAGCCTAGAAGGCTTCACAACAAGCCCATGAGCTAGAGGCCCAATAGGGCATATGACTAAACCCAGAGGGCAGCATTACAGCGAAATCCAAATGGCCCAATTTGATTTGGAGCCCAACTAACCAGGTCAATCCTATTCGATCAACTTAAACTGAATTGGTACAAATTCATTTTATGCCATGCTTTTATTCAAATTATTACTACAATTTATTTAGTAGTTTATTTACATCATTTAAATTTTTAAATGTTTCCTTGAAATGGTAAGCGTTTCTTTAATACCCATTTAGGAAGTATATATATGCTTAAATGAACCAGAAATTCATAAAAAAACTAGAGAGTACGTTATTACAGTACTTTTAAGATAAAAGGGAACTCGAAGTTTCCTTCATAAATTCACCAGACATGATAAAAACATTAGATTTTACATGTTTTAAATCTGACTTATCATATCATGTCTTTGAACCTATTATTCTTATTAGTAGCTTATGGATGAGTTTGCCCAAAGCACTAATTGCGATTATTTGATCATTGCAAAGACTACGAAAGAACAGAATAATTATCATCGTAACATCTTTTTTCCTCAAGGAAGAAATGAATGGCATGTCATCTATTTTTCAGGAATTTAAATCCACAAATGAATATAATTTGGAGCTAATGCCAAATTTGGTTACTGATGCAAGTTGTAAACGAGTATCATGCCAGTTGCGGATCTCGAGAGGCCTACTTAATAGAATGATCAGTTCCCACATACGGATTAATTTGACGATTTATGATTACTTTGGATTTAGGAGTTGATTTTTACTCGAATATTATTTATTTTAACCCATTTATTTATTTATTTCCATAAATGTGATATTTAATTTTTAGCTAAATTTATGACTAAGCATGTCAAGTGGAAAAAATTGTTGTCTAGCTAATAGTGTTATCACGCACACTATCCTCCGAGATGGAAGACTTTTACAAACTTATTACCTAATCATACCCATGTGCCAACTATATATTGTAACAACCCGTACCTACGGGAAGGGTAAAAATGTAAATTTTGTGAAGTTTTGTAAAAAGGACGATTTTGCCCTTATGAATAGTAAACGAAAAGTTGACTTTTTGTACTATTGATTGGATGAGTGTTAGCCCTTGACCGTGACGTAGGTTAGGACGTCACGAGTCCGTAGACAGGCGGCAGGTTCGATTCGGACAACCGGAGGAAAAGTTATGATGTACGGAAGGTTGGGGGCGTTACCGTAATTTCGAGTTAAGAGGGGAAATGTTGACTTTTTGGAGGATTTGTGGTTTTCACGTAGACCGAGGACCGTTGAATAGGTCTCGACGTCCTGAGTTCAACGACAGGCGGCACGCTGTCATCGGACGTCGGACGGAAAAGATACGGGTCTGGAAAGTCTGAGGGCAAAATGGTAATTTTGTGCAGGAGGGGCATTTTGGTCATTTTTCCTCAGCCCAATCAGATAAGGGCAAGTGGCAGATATTTTGGGCTGGCCTATGGATGTTGGACACGTGGGAGTGGCTGGATGGTTCCAGGCCATTCTCAAGTGTGCACGGCCACACCTTGCACAAAAATCAAACCGTGTTTGGGTTTGAAACACAGAAAACAGAGAGAAGTTTGGGTGAGGCGGTGATCGATTTGGATGCTAGGGAGAGTGAAGAGTGAGTTGAGAGAGTGACATAGAGACAAGGAGGAGCTGGTGATCGTGGTCTGGTGGTGCAACCGTGCGCGGAGGCGACGTGGTGGCTGGTTGGATACTTGGAAGAAACAGAGGAGGCCGTGGACGGTGGTGGCTGTTGTGTTGTGTGGTGGACGGATTCAAGGTACTAGGAGACTCAGGAGGTTGAGGGGAGTCCCACGAGCACCGTGGTGAGTGACGGTTCTCACGGCGGCGCCGGAATCGAAAGGTAATTTCTTTTACCCTGTTTTTCGTGGATTTTTCAAATGCAAAGTCGTGACGTTGGGCTTAGAGTCGAGGGATTAGGAGGTCAGGGTGTTGTTCAGTGAGGTCTTAGGATTGGTTTGTGATGGCTGCCGTGACAGGGACGTACACGGCGGGGCTCAGTCGACGGCGAGTATCCAATACTCTATTTTTGGCCGTGACTTCAAACTTGAAGTCGTGGACTTTGGGGATGAATCGACGGATTCTGTGAGTTGGGTAGGACTAAGTAGGGTCCTAGGATGGTGCTGGTATCACCACCGTGAAGGAGGAAGCAGTGGACGGCCGGGAAGGAAAACAGAGCTCACGGGCAAGGTTTTTCGAGGATGAAGACGAGGGGTTTTAGGCCGTGATTTCTGGATTTTAGGACTGGATTTGGTTGCAGGGGACTGGACGAAGCTATTGGTATTGAAATGGGGAAGAACGGTGGAGGAATGGAGGAGAACCGGTCACGCCGGTCCAACACAGTTGAACCGGGTGACTCGAGGTTGAAGATGGACTGTAGCAGGCGCGTGAGGCCCACGCGCAGCCACTTTGGGCGGCGCGTGGGGGCGCGTGGGGAGGAATCCGGTCAAGCGTCCAACATGAGTTTAGCCCTAAATGTCCTAAGGAATCCAATGGTATAGTTTTCGGGTTAATCGGACGGTGTTACGGAATGGTTCGGGAATCCGTACGGTTTAGGGTTTAGGATTAAAATATTATGAAATTCCCGAAAAATTGGGGAAAATAGGGAAGGTATCCTTGATGTTATTGTGACCCTATTTGGTATTTATTGACAGGACGGGAGACACCAGAGACGGTTGAGGAGCGCACGGAGAGCGAGTGACGTGTTGTAAACTGTGAGTGGACTCTTTCTTACTTCCGAGCATGCCAAACTGTTTTAATTACTGTTTTATGATTTCTATGTATGTTTTTATGTCCTGATGATGATTATACGTGATTGAGATATTTGCACGTTTTTCGAGACGTTTTCGGGATTTTGCACGTTTTTCGAGAAAAAGCGGGTTTTCAGAGTTGATGTTATAATTCAGAAATTTAACTTAAAAACGTTTTCTGATGATGGTAAATAGGTTGTGGAATATGATTTGGGATTTTCCTATGGTTTTGTTATGAACATGAATCTTTTCCCGGATTTGGGTTCGGGATGTCGGTTCTGAACGCCGGAAGGGCTTCGAACCGGGGATTTCGAATTCGGATCTGGCGATGGATTTTGCATTGGTTTTACACTGGATGTGGATTGGATTTGCTGGATCTGGATATGGGTTTAAAGACCCGGATTGATATTGATGGGGGACGGGCCCGGATTGAGTTTAAAGACTCGGGAGTTTAAAGACTCGGATATTACGATATTACCCCCATAGGCCTATTGAGTTTAAAGACTCGGGAGTTTAAAGACTCGGATTTATATGTGAGGCCTGGTTGAGTTTAAAGACTCGGATAGGTCCAGCAGGTTTGATCGAGGAAAGTGATTTGCTGTTTTATAGTGTATCTGTTTCTTATGATATTTTATAGTGTTTCTGTTTCTTATGATGTTTCATATTATGGTTTTTCTTATACTTCATTGGCATGCCTGGTTTTAAACCGGAGGGAACAAATGATTTTATTTCCTTACTTTGATTTGCTGGTAAACGGTTTTAAAACTCTTATTCTTTTTGGTCCACTCACACCTTTTGTTTTTAATTTCCCTCCAGGTCGTGGTGATAGCGCTGGGGTGAACGTTGAGGCAGATATCGAGGCATAGGGCTTCCGACGTCCTTCCGTTGCGGACTTAGACTTGTAGGATTTTTGGTGCCCATTTTGTAGAACTATGCTCTGGCTTACTGTTGTATATATTTACTCCTTCGTCTGATGGTTATGCTTATAGTTGTATTAAGTTTCTTTTTGGTGTTGTAAGTGTGATTATCAGACGGGAGCAGGGTCCATTCCGAGTATCGAGGTGATATTTGGGACGGGTCCTGACAATTGGTATCAGAGCATAGGTTGTGTCAATTTGTGTTGGGTCTAGGTTGTTATACTAACTCTATGCCTCTTTCAGCGTACGATTGATCATGCCTCCGAGACGTGAACCCCCTCCACGACCTGAAGATGAAGCGGCGAGAGGGACTAAGAGCGCTTCGATCGAGAGAGCCCAGAGGCTTGGGGCTACTACGTTCAGCGGTGGGGCTGATCCCGAGGAAGCTCACCGATGGATCACCCGACTAGAACGTATTTTTGGGGTGATGCACTGTCCTCCCGAGGATCGGGTATTGTTAGCTACCTTTCTGTTGGATGGAGCTGCCTACGAGTGGTGGTACACGCTGGAACTGTCCGGCTGGGATGCACATACCGGGACCTGGGAGACTTTCCGGGAGCGGTTTCTAGATCAGTACTATCCCCGTTCTTTTAGGGATGCGAAGGAAGCGGAATTCCTTCACTTGAAGCAAGGAAACTTGACAGTTGCTGAGTATGAGCAGAGGTTCCAGATGCTATCTCGTTTTGCTCCGGCATTTGTGGCGACTGAGGCGAAGAAGTGCCGCCGGTTTGAGTTGGGTCTCCGGGGAGAGATCAGGGCCATAGTGACAGCCGGCTCTTTTGCTACATTCCGAGAGTTGTCTGATGCTGCTGTCAGGGTGGAGGCCAGTTTACCTGCTCGACCACAGTATTCGGGCAGTGTTCGACGCCGAGAGCAGTCATTTCCAGGAGCATCGAGTCAGAGGCCCCCGAAACGGGGTAATTTTGGTGGATCACTATCGGCTGGTGGAGCCCGGTATGGCAGACCAGGCAGTTTCCAGGGCTCAGGATTTCGAGGAGCTAGGTCACAGCCGACTCCTCAGGCGAGTGCGACTTCAGTGGCTTCTACAGGGAGGCATACCGGTGGACCCGGTAGGGACACTTGCTTCTATTGTGGGGAGCGAGGACATTTTCGTCGGGAGTGCCCATTGTTAGCTCCGGAGGGTGGAGCAGGCAGAGGTGCAGCAGAACCCGGGCGGAGTACTGCTTCAGTATCAGGGGCGGCAGGCCCTAGGGGTGGTGGTGGTGCCAGGAGCAGTTCCAGAGGGCGCGGTAGGTCATCGGGACCACAGGCGCGAGTTTTTGCGATGACTCAGCAGGAGGCTAGGTCAGCACCGGGAGTGGTGACAGGTACACTCACCATACTTGGTCACACTGTTTTTGCTTTGATAGATCCCGGGGCTACCCATTCATTTATAGCTCGGAGTTGTGGTCTGGTTAAGGAGAGGGAGGTGTCTACTTTGGATTGTGCGTTAGGAGTGAGTACACCTACTGGGGAGGTGTTGGTAGTGACTCAGGTTTTGAGAGAGTGTCCGGTGATGGTAGGTCAGGTGGAGTTACTGGCAGATTTGTTACTCTTGGATTTACGGGACTTTGATGTGATCTTGGGTATGGACTGGTTGACGAGACATCATGCTTCTATCGAATGTTTCGATAGGAGAGTGACTTTTCGGAGTCCCGGATTATCAGAGACTACATTTCAGGGGGATCAGCGTGCACTTCCTACGGGAGTTATTTCGGCACTCGAGGCTAGTAAACTGTTACGTAAGGGGTGCCAGGGTTACTTAGCTCATGTGGTGGATACGCGTGCTACGCCAGAGAGGGCGGAGGATATACCAGTGGTACGGGAGTTTCCCGATGTTTTTCCCGAGGAGTTGCCAGGACTACCCCCACACCGAGATCTTGAGTTTACGATTGAGCTTCTACCAGGTACACAGCCTATTTCTCAGACTCCTTATCGTATGGCACCTGCCGAATTGAGGGAACTTAAGGCCCAGTTGCAAGAGTTGGTCGATATAGGATTCATCCGACCGAGTATGTCACCTTGGGGAGCACCTGTTTTGTTTGTCAAGAAAAAGGATGGAGGATTGAGATTGTGTGTGGATTACAGGCAACTGAATAAGGTAACTATTCGGAATAAGTACCCCCTACCCCGGATTGATGATTTGTTTGACCAGCTCAAGGGAGCACAGTATTTCTCGAAGATTGATCTTCGCTCCGGCTATCACCAGTTAAGGGTTAAAGAGGAGGATATACCGAAGACAGCTTTCCGGACCAGGTACGGTCACTATGAGTTTGTGGTGATGCCTTTTGGTTTGACTAATGCTCTAGCAGCTTTTATGGACCTTATGAACCGAGTGTTCCGGCCCTACTTGGATCGTTTTGTGATTGTTTTCATTGATGATATTTTGGTGTTTTCGAAGAGTGCGAAGGCGCATGAGAAACATCTGAGGATCGTGCTTAAAACGTTGAGGGAACATCAGTTGTATGCAAAGCTTAGTAAATGTCAGTTCTGGTTGACCAGTGTTGGATTTCTTGGCCATGTGATTTCGGCCGAGGGCATTCGTGTGGATCCTCAGAAAGTTGAGGCGGTAGCCAATTGGGAACAGCCTAAGACGGTGACGGAAATCCGGAGTTTTCTGGGTTTGGCAGGGTATTACCGGCGTTTTATTGAGGGCTTTTCTATTCTTGCAGCACCGTTGACGAGGTTGACACGGAAGGGAGTTCGGTTTGAGTGGGATGAGAACTGTGAACAGAGTTTCCAGGAGCTTAAAAGGCGGTTGACATCTGCTCCTGTGTTAGCCCTTCCAGATGATAGTGGGGAGTTCGAGGTGTACAGTGACGCTTCTTTACAAGGTTTGGGTTGTGTCTTGATGCAGCACGGGAAAGTGATTGCTTATGCTTCCCGGCAATTGAAACCCCATGAGGTGAACTACCCTACACATGACTTGGAACTGGCTGCGGTGGTTCATGCATTGAAGATTTGGCGACATTACTTGTACGGTGAGAAGTGCAGAATCTTCACGGACCACAAGTGTTTGAAGTATTTGTTCACCCAAAAGGAATTGAACCTCAGACAGCGCCGTTGGTTGGAGTTACTTAAGGACTACGACTGTACTATTGAGTATCATCCAGGGAAGGCTAATGTGGTAGCCGATGCTCTGAGCAGGAAGTCAGCTGGATCTTTGTCGCATCTGAGGACAGTACGGTTACCTTTGCTGGTTGAGCTCCGTAAGTTGGGAGTAGAGTTGACTGTAGATGATCAGGGAGCACTCCTAGCGAGTTTCCATGTGCGACCCATTTTGATTGATCAGGTGATTGATGCTCAGTTTGAGGACCCTATTCTGGGCATCATCCGGATTGAGGTCGAGGCTGGAGAAAGACAGGATTTTGAGATCCGTGAGGATGGAGCCTTGGTTAAGAATGGACGGTTGTGTGTACCTGAGGATGAAGTTTTGAAGAATGTGATACTGGATGAGGCTCACTGTTCAGCTTATGCGATGCATCCTGGTGGGACCAAGATGTATCGTACACTTCGAGAGCATTACTGGTGGTCAGGGATGAAACGTGAAATTGCAGAGTATGTCAGTAGATGCTTGATTTGTCAACAGGTAAAAGCCGAGCGGCAGAGACCTTATGGAGCAATGCAACCTTTGCCGATTCCCGAGTGGAAATGGGATCACCTGACTATGGATTTTGTGTTCAAGCTTCCGAGAACACCGAAGGGACACGATGGTGTGTGGGTTGTTGTGGATCGACTTACGAAGTCTGCTCATTTCTTGCCAGTACGGGAGAACTTCAGGCTGGAACAGTTTGCACAGTTGTTTATTAATGAGATTATTCGATTACATGGGACTCCGGAGTCGATAGTATCTGATAGAGATCCGAGATTTACTTCTCGATTTTGGCAGAGCTTACAGGAAGCTTTTGGGACTAAATTACACTTCAGTACTGCTTTTCATCCTCAGACTGATGGGCAGTCTGAGCGGACTATTCAGATTCTCGAGGATATGATGCGAGCTTGTGTGCTTCAGTTTCAGGGTACTTGGGAATCACATCTGCCTTTGATGGAGTTCGCTTACAATAATAGTTTTCAGGAGAGCATTGGGATGGCTCCTTATGAGGCTTTGTATGGGCGGCAGTGTCGGACTCCATTGTGTTGGACTGAGGTTGGTGAGAGGAGGTTGACTACTTCTGAGCTGGTGGAGCTTACTCAGGGAAAAGTGGCACTGATTAGGGATCGATTGAAGGCAGCGCAGGACCGCCAAAAGAGCTACGCTGACCGTAGGATCAGGGATTTGGAGTTTGCTGTTGGAGACTGGGTTTTCCTGAAGCTATCTCCTTGGAAAGGCATTGTACGATTTGGCAGACGAGGGAAGTTGAGTCCTCGTTACATTGGACCGTATGAGATTTTGGAGCGGATTGGTCCTGTAGCTTATCGGTTGGCCTTACCAACAGATTTGGAAAAGGTACATAATGTCTTTCATGTTTCTATGCTTCGGAAATATATTCGAGATGATTCGCATGTTTTAGAAGCACAACCAGTGGAACTGAGGGAAGACTTGAGTTTTGAAGAGCAACCTGTTGCAATCTTGGATCGGAAGGATAAAGTGTTGCGAAGGAAGACGGTTCCCTTAGTGAAGGTATTGTGGAGAAATCATCAGGTCGAAGAAGCTACCTGGGAACCCGAGGCCTTGATGCGAGAACAGTACCCTTATTTATTTCACTGAATTTCGGGGACGAAATTCTTTTTAGGGGGGTAGATTGTAACAACCCGTACCTACGGGAAGGGTAAAAATGTAAATTTTGTGAAGTTTTGTAAAAAGGACGATTTTGCCCTTGTGAATAGTAAACAAAAAGTTGACTTTTTGTACTATTGATTGGATGAGTGTTAGCCCTTGACCGTGACGTAGGTTAGGACGTCACGAGTCCGTAGACAGGCGGCAGGTTCGATTCGGACAACCGGAGGAAAAGTTATGATGTACGGAAGGTTGGGGGCGTTACCGTAATTTCGAGTTAAGAGGGGAAATGTTGACTTTTTGGAGGATTTGTGGTTTTCACGTAGATCGAGGACCGTTGAATAGGTCTCGACGTCCTGAGTTCAACGACAGGCGGCACGCTGTCATCGGACGTCGGACGGAAAAGATACGGGTCTGGAAAGTCTGAGGGCAAAATGGTAATTTTGTGCAGGAGGGGCATTTTGGTCATTTTTCCTCAGCCCAATCAGATAAGGGCAAGTGGCAGATATTTTGGGCTGGCCTATGGATGTTGGACACGTGGGAGTGGCTGGATGGTTCCAGGCCATTCTCAAGTGTGCACGGCCACACCTTGCACAAAAATCAAACCGTGTTTGGGTTTGAAACACAGAAAACAGAGAGAAGTTTGGGTGAGGCGGTGATCGATTTGGATGCTAGGGAGAGTGAAGAGTGAGTTGAGAGAGTGACATAGAGACAAGGAGGAGCTGGTGATCGTGGTCTGGTGGTGCAACCGTGCGCGGAGGCGACGTGGTTGCTGGTTGGATACTTGGAAGAAACAGAGGAGGCCGTGGACGGTGGTGGCTGTTGTGTTGTGTGGTGGACGGATTCAAGGTACTAGGAGACTCAGGAGGTTGAGGGGAGTCCCACGAGCACCGTGGTGAGTGACGGTTCTCACGGCGGCGCCGGAATCGAAAGGTAATTTCTTTTACCCTGTTTTTCGTGGATTTTTCAAATGCAAAGTCGTGACGTTGGGCTTAGAGTCGAGGGATTAGGAGGTCAGGGTGTTGTTCAGTGAGGTCTTAGGATTGGTTTGTGATGGCTGCCGTGACGGGGGCGTACACGGCGGGGCTCAGTCGACGGCGAGTATCCAATACTCTGTTTTTGGCCGTGACTTCAAACTTGAAGTCGTGGACTTTGGGGATGAATCGACGGATTCTGTGAGTTGGGTAGGACTAAGTAGGGTCCTAGGATGGTGCTGGTATCACCACCGTGAAGGAGGAAGCAGTGGACGGCCGGGAAGGAAAACAGAGCTCACGGGCAAGGTTTTTCGAGGATGAAGACGAGGGGTTTTAGGCCGTGATTTCTAGATTTTAGGACTGGATTTGGTTGCAGGGGACTGGACGAAGCTATTGGTATTGAAATGGGGAAGAACGGTGGAGGAATGGAGGAGAACCGGTCACGCCGGTCCAACACAGTTGAACCGGGTGACTCGAGGTTGAAGATGGACTGTAGCAGGCGCGTGAGGCCCACGCGCAGCCACTTTGGGCGGCGCGTGGGGGCGCGTGGGGAGGAATCCGGTCAAGCGTCCAACATGAGTTTAGCCCTAAATGTCCTAAGGAATCCAATGGTATAGTTTTCGGGTTAATCGGACGGTGTTACGGAATGGTTTGGGAATCCGTACGGTTTAGGGTTTAGGATTAAAATATTATGAAATTCCCGAAAAATTGGGGAAAATAGGGAAGGTATCCTTGATGTTATTGTGACCCTATTTGGTATCTATTGACAGGACGGGAGACACCAGAGACGGTTGAGGAGCGCACGGAGAGCGAGTGACGTGTTGTAAACTGTGAGTGGACTCTTTCTTACTTCCGAGCATGCCAAACTGTTTTAATTACTGTTTTATGATTTCTATGTATGTTTTTATGTCCTGATGATGATTATACGTGATTGAGATATTTGCACGTTTTTCGAGACGTTTTCGGGATTTTGCACGTTTTTCGAGAAAAAACGGGTTTTCAGAGTTGATGTTATAATTCAGAAATTTAACTTAAAAACGTTTTCTGATGATGGTAAATAGGTTGTGGAATATGATTTGGGATTTTCCTATGGTTTTGTTATGAACATGAATCTTTTCCCGGATTTGGGTTCGGGATGTCGGTTCTGAACGCCGGAAGGGCTTCGAACCGGGGATTTCGAATTCGGATCTGGCGATGGATTTTGCATTGGTTTTACACTGGATGTGGATTGGATTTGCTGGATCTGGATATGGGTTTAAAGACCCGGATTGATATTGATGGGGGACGGGCCCGGATTGAGTTTAAAGACTCGGGAGTTTAAAGACTCGGATATTACGATATTACCCCCATAGGCCTATTGAGTTTAAAGACTCGGGAGTTTAAAGACTCGGATTTATATGTGAGGCCTGGTTGAGTTTAAAGACTCGGATAGGTCCAGCAGGTTTGATCGAGGAAAGTGATTTGCTGTTTTATAGTGTATCTGTTTCTTATGATATTTTATAGTGTTTCTGTTTCTTATGATGTTTCATATTATGGTTTTTCTTATACTTCATTGGCATGCCTGGTTTTAAACCGGAGGGAACAAATGATTTTATTTCCTTACTTTGATTTGCTGGTAAACGGTTTTAAAACTCTTATTCTTTTTTGGTCCACTCACACCTTTTGTTTTTAATTTCCCTCCAGGTCGTGGTGATAGCGCTGGGGTGAACGTTGAGGCAGATATCGAGGCATAGGGCTTCCGACGTCCTTCCGTTGCGGACTTAGACTTGTAGGATTTTTGGTGCCCATTTTGTAGAACTATGCTCTGGCTTACTGTTGTATATATTTACTCCTTCGTCTGATGGTTATGCTTATAGTTGTATTAAGTTTCTTTTTGGTGTTGTAAGTGTGATTATCAGACGGGAGCAGGGTCCATTCCGAGTATCGAGGTGATATTTGGGACGGGTCCTGACATATATGGCCTATCAAGCTTGGTTAAATGCTTTGATAGACCCCACTTTGTGTTGTCCAATGGTATTGCATTTACCATTGATGAAGCCTTACATTCACTATGTTCTAGAAGAACATTATTGAATTTTAAAGATATTCGACTTGATGGTTATCATGTCGAAACCACACAAAAAAAAGGATGTGAAATACCTTTGCATAACCTCCAACCTGTACGACCGGAAACATACATTAGAGAAATTGAAATGTCTCTCAAGTAGTCTCTACGTGGCCGCCATAAGAACAATTGAGGTAAATCACATGGCTAGCAGGAAGCTACCTAACCCAAGCAACTATTTATTATGGCATGACCGATTGGGATACCCAAGTCAAGGTATGATGTACCATATTCTCAATGCATCACACATGCGTCCTATCCCCAATAAGGGCCTTGTGTTTAATGAAATACTATTCCAAGCATGCTCGATGGGAAAAATTGAATACTAGACCATCATATGCATAGATGAGTGAAGAATCCATCCTTTTTATTTTTTGCAAAGAATACAAGGGGATATTTGTGGACCTATCTAACCGTCATGCATACCATTAAATATTCCATGGTTTAGGTTGATGCATTGCCATGGTGGTCACATGTGACACTGTTGGTTGTCCAGATGCAATGCTGCGTTTGCTAAACCTCCTACTCAATCATTAAATTAAGATCCCACCACTCGGATTATTCTATAACTTTCATAACACTCGATAATGCCGGAGAGTTTACATTGAAATCATTTGATGATTATTACATGTCCCTTGGGACTGATGCTGAACATCTGGCTCCCCAAGTTCACACGTAGAATGGTCTCACATAAATATTCATTAAACGATTGCAAATGCCTACATGGACCTTGATTATGCGCACCAAGCTCCCAATTTTTGCATGGGGCTATGCAATTATGCATACAGTCATATTGGGCTAATTGAGGCACACTGCCACCCAACATTATTTTGCATTACATCTGGTGACTGTACATGTGTGTAGTTTATGTGTCAATTCGGTTGCCATAACGTACAAAAATGGGACCTCAACACAGGAGGGGCATATATGCCGGTTATGAATCCCCTTCATTGTATGTTATTTAGCGCCCTTGATAATGGATCTCTTAACCACTAAATTTTTGAATAGTCTATTTGATGAGATAGTCTTGTCTCTATTAGGGGCAGATAAGAATGTCAACGTTCCTGAAGAACGTCGTGAATTAACGTAGAATTTGCCTATTATATCTTATCTTGATCCCCAAAAGGAACAAAGAGAGAACAAAGATGGGAGACTTCTAGATAGTGTAGCTAATAATATGCTAGAAGCTTTCTCTGATCTAGCTAAAGTGACAAAATCACATATATGTGCTGTAAATGTGCTTGCAATGATAAACTTCCCTATAGGACGTGTTGTCCCAGATGGACGAGTCATCCTAATTGGACACGGTACGGCCGTGCCGGCTAACTAGTCATATGTCTTTATCTAGAAACGGGCTAGACCAATAGTTTCGAAGGATTCTGATCCCCAAAAGAGGATAAATTTGGCACAATCAAATCCCTTAGACATCTTAATATCAACTAATCCATCTCATGATATAATTCCGGATTGTGGGTATATCCTGGAAGAGATGTCGTTGGGGGACGCTCCAACAACTAAACTCACTCATGAGGATAGAGATATGTCAGTTAATTATGCATGCTTAAGTGAGAAATGAATTAGAATCATATTATTGTCGATAATATATTTGCATTCATGGTAACTACCGAAATAATAACTAGTGATGATGTGGAACCTCGCTCAATTGACGAATGCCATCATGGAGAAGACTAGAAAAAATGGAAAGAAGCAATCCAACACGAATCAGATTGCTTGAAAAAAAAAGGTGCTTAGACCTCTCTTTCCCACACCTTCCTATGTAAAACCTGTAGAATTTAAATGGGTATTTATAAGGAAGCATATTGAGAATAACAAGATTGTGAGATACAAGGTTCATTTAATGGTGCAAGGATTTTCTGAATGCTTTGGGATTGATTACAAGGAGACATATCCTTCCGTAATGGATATCATAACTTTCTGATACCTTATTTGTTTGGTAATTTCCAAAAAAAAAAAAAAACTGAGTATGCAATTTATGAATGTGGTTACAACTCATTTCTATAGGGATTTGGGTACAGAGATATATATGAAAGTTCCTCAAAGACTTAAAATACTTAATACAGATAGTTCCAGGCCATGAAACACACTCTTAATTCATTTGAGACATTCACTTTGCAGATTGAAACAATCCAAACGGAAGTTGTACCATCTAAGTAAATATTTAATAATGAATAAAACATCATGCCCATGCATTTTTATTACTAAAATAAGTTATAGGTTTGCTATTGATTGGTATTCTCAAAGATTGAAATATCGATATCAACAGATATATCGCTAGTCAAATTTACGAATATCTCGCTCTAAATATCAATATCGATATCGTTTACGGTCAACAAAAATGACGGAAATTTAATCTAAAAATTAGAAAATTTTAATAAATTTTTAGGAAAAACTTAAGTACCCAATAATAGTTATATATGACTAATAAAATTATAAAATGATTTTGATATAATAAATATACTAGCCTCACTGCAGGCGACTCCGCACCTGCATGAGGCTCTTCGGCAAGCTACGCGCGCCAACATTCATTACCCGAGATTACGTTATTTTCTATTTTCAATTCTCGAGTATAAAAATAACCAAATCATATAATAAAACTGAATAATGTACAATCTAAAATTTACATAACAAATATACCTAATTAGGGAGATTTTGAATTTTCCTTTATACACAAAAGATGCCTACATCAAAAATAAAAATTCAAAATCAAAATCTGCAAGATGCAAATTATAATCCATAGGAGTAAATATATAAAGATAACAGTGACCGCACTTATCTAGTGTAATTACTTAACCTCCCTAAATATGAGAACTTCACAATATTTATATGATTTTAGTTTGGAGACAGCGTGCTGATGGGAAGATTTTGAATTTTCCTTTATATAAAGAAGATGCCTACATTGAAAATAAAAATTCAAAATCAAAATCTGCAAGATGCAAATTATAATCCATAGGAGTAAATACGTAACGATAACAATGACAACACTTCTGTAATGTAATTACTTAACCTCCCTAAATAAGAAAGCTTGTATAAGTGGTGTACAGAAATCACTAATAAAATAATACATGTATTGATTAGTAGATTTTCTAAATCTGTATAACAATATAATTGGAAAACAATTCAAGGACTGTAACCCCTTATTTTCTTTCACCTAAAGAATATAAGAATCACCAAGGAAAAATTGGAGCAAGAATTGAAGCCGACCAAAAACAGATTCGAAACTAAAATTGAAGATGAAGTCCAGTTCGATATAAAATTGATGAACACTAATTTTATCTAAAATTAAAGATGAACACTAATTTTATCTAAAATTAAAGATGAACACTAATTTTATCAAAAAATTGAAGTTGAATACTAATTTTATCAAAAAGTTGAAGTTGAACACTAATTTTATCTAAAATTAAAGATGATTATCAAAAACAATAAAAAGGAAAAACATGCAACATACCAATCAAAATTCCAAAATTTCATAAAATTGAAGATAAAAGGAAGCTAAAGCTAGAAGCTTTTGAAAGATATAAGCGAGAAAATTTGGACATCAATGTTCTAGTTACCACTTCTGGCGAGGGGAAATCTAATTGGAACGAAATTCAAACTCAGAATTGTGCCAATGGAAACCTAGAATCTGATTTGCTACAATGAAAACCCAGAATCTGATTTGCTAGAATGCAGAGAAAATCTAAGATAGGCAAAGGTAACAACAACATAAAAAAAAAATTATGAAATAGGACCAACTACCCACAAACACCAATTATAAAAAAGTGGAATAAAAAATTCCTATCACATGTTCGAATGAACAACATTTTGCGTAGGTTGACAACAAAGGACCAAGACCAAATGGTAGTGTACATAAGATAGACATCATGTTATCAGGATTAATCCCCTAATAAATTATAACAAACTACCAAGACCGAATGCCAACTGGAAACCATTGACATTAAGGTTTGTGATCAAACATACTGTAGTTATAACAAACAGATGGACCTATTACCCAACAAAGAATTCTATATTTTTCCACTTTCAAAATTGAGTTCTTACGCAAAGACAATGATTACTCCACAATGTAGATTCTTATGTCAAATGTAGATAGTATTATATGCGTTAGATTCCTCACAAAATATTGAAAAGCATAAGAAATCTCCAACTTCAACTGAAGTAATATCAAACTGGGTATCATCCTCACCCCTTTTGACAAAACAATTCTTCTTTGCCATCTCTGTGTGCAGCAGCACTACCTTCGATTCAGTATCCAAAATCATATCCTGCAACCCAAATTCAATAAAATCTCAGTACTTGGCACGCGTGCGCGCGCGCACACACACACACAAAACATAGATAATGATTCAAACCCAACCTGAAGGAAGTCTTTGGCAGCAATGGCTTGCCGAGAAGTAGAAAAGATAGAAAAACTCATAGGCTTCTCGCCTTTGTTCTGGCCTTCTTTTTTGTTAAAAACTGTCAGATAGTTTTTTGATCGAAAGAAACATAAACGATTGTTAAAGATCTCATATAATAGCATTCAATAGTATAATAGCTTCACACATTAATTATTTAGATATATAAAAAGTTTAGATTGTTGACATAGAAAGTAAACAATACGATGGCAAAGTCCTGCCCAAAAGTCTCAAAAATCTGTTTTCATAGAAAGAAACAATACCATGGCAAAGTCATTGTCATCATCAATTGATCAGGACTATAACAACAATGGTAAACCAAATATATATTACACTCATGACCAACCAATACGAATATCACATGGACAAAATGAATGAAATCAAGAATTCGAAAAAGAAATCAAAACCCATCAGCTAAATCATGAGAACCAAATTGGAACAAAAAAAAATCATGAGAACCAAAAAGAATCGAAGACAGAAGAAAAATTTAAGCTTGAAGTGAATGTAGATTAATTGAACCAATACCTAATTCATCCAATTCAAAGCAAACAATAACAACTAAAAGCACAATTATTATGAATTAAACAATATCAAGTAAAAGCCCAATCTTATTATGACTTTCTCTGGTTTCCTTTAGTTTCCGAGCAACAAAATGTAGAATTGCCCTCATGACCAATCAACATGAACACCAAATCAACCAAATCAATAAATTTTTTTTTTTAAATATTGAAACCCATCAGCCAAATCATCAATAAAGTATTTAAAATTTTTAAAAAGTAGGCTAGCTTTATAATGAACTTAAGAATCAAGCTTTTCGTTCTGATTGATTACTACTCTACAGACGAAATTTAAACAACAATTCTTGAATGGGAAAAACGAACGCAATATCATATCCAATTACTGAATTATTATAATTGGAGACAGAGAGAGAGAAGCAAACCTGAATTTTAGAACAGTCAAGATGCTTCTGAATTTCTTGAAGGCGGACGACATCATGATAGACATACAGTGCCTACGAAAGGACTAATGACCCACAAACAGAAGCAATTACGACGCTCGACCTTGCCTGTGTTGCGACCCCTCCCGCCGCAAACGGCACCACCGGATTCCTACCCAGCTTCATCGTCCGCCCTGGCCCGGGTCGTGACCCCTTCCGCCGAAAAGGGCACCACTGGAAGGCTCTCCAGCTACGTCGTTCGCAGTCCGCACCACCACACCACCGTCGTGACCCCTTCCGCTCTCTCTGAAGTTTTTTTTTTAAAAAACTATCAGACGGTTTTTTTGATCGAAAGAGATGTCATCGAATGAAAATCTTGGTGCTGTCCGATAGTTTTTTTACTATTATAACCTTAGAAAAATAAATTTTTCATTGTATAACAATTATTCTTAGGCAGGGATATTTGCGGGTTTATAAAAAGTTTAAAAATTATTTTTACCATAATACCCTCGCTTATTAAATCATCTTTTTGTTGGAAGAGTTTATTTAATATGGATATTTTAGTGATTGTAAAAAATTTAACCATTTTAAGGAATTGGTTTTATATATATAGATAATGAATAATATCTAATAATATAAAATATTAAATATAAACATAAATTGAAGTGAATTAGTATAATTTAATGTTAATATAGTTAAAAATATAACAATAAACGTAAAAAAAAAACATAAAAATAAGCATAAAAAACATAACAATAAGCATAAATATAATTCAATGAAAGAAAAATGATAAAAATAAATCCAAATATATTTAAAATTGGAAAAAAAAAATGAAAAATAAGGTCAAACTTTGTTCAAAATTTGGAATGAATGGATATATTTAAAATTGGGAAAAAAAGAAAAAAAAAAGCCAAAACTTGTTGAAAAATTGAAAAAAAAAAGGATTAAAAAAACTTAATCTGCAATTGTCACTAGGGGGGTCGAACACGAGACAGCATAGACCTCCCAGAAGTCCCAAAGCCACTTTGCCTAGCAAGATTAGTTGACAACTTCATCAACGTATAATATATAACTTAACTATAAAAGCTAACAATCATCTTCTTCCTGTAGCGGGTCTGCAACTTGGGTTTTTTTTAACCCGAAGGCATGACCCGACTCAAACAACCTTATTTTACGTCCAAGTTTCACAAATTAATAGTACGTCTTCGTCGTTTTGATTCCAGAAAGGGATCCGTGTGCTCAAAATAAGACAACTCTTCGATATTTCTGATATTTTCATTCTTGGGTACTTTAGAAGGGATCAAAGAAATTGTTAAGCACCTGAAGTTAGAATTTTAAATGAAGGATCTTAGGAGAACTAACTTATGTCTCGGCCCATAGCTTGAGCACCATGCATATGAGATTTTAGTCCATCAATCAGATTACAGCCAGAAGATCTTAAGACGCTTTAATAAGGATAAAATGAAACCTTCAAGCAAGCCCATGATCAACCTTATCTAGATCCTAAGAAGAGATATTGATACCATAAGTTCCGCATCTAAGTGCAATATGCGCATTATTGTACTTAGCTTAATACACTAGACCGAACATTTCATTCGTTGTGAATTTACTGCTAAATTTAGCTTTGCGCCAACATGCTTCCACTAGAATGTCATACAATAAATTTTTTGATACCTCAGAGGTACAATGGATATCGGTTTATTCTATCCCTGTGCATTAAGAAATGGATCAAACCCCTTTGAGCCTCGAATATATGCACACCTTCTTGGGTATGATGACACAGGTTATCTATCATACCCACACAAGGTGCGTTCCTAAATTGGTTATGGCTAGATCGAGCAGGTGAAGACGGGTTTTATTAAAAGAGATAGCACTAAGCATATTGTACAAAAGCACTTCTTCAATCAACAACAACAAGAGCATCAAAAGATTGAGATCAATTCAATCCATTCTCAAGATAACCATGTAGAACTCTTCACCAAGTCGTTGTTAAAGGCTACATTCTAATAGCATGTCCCATTGAGTTTTGTTACTTAACTAAGTTTTAATGAGGCACACTTTTGGTATGGTTACCGCATTGACACTACATCCAGAAGATTCCATGATTCGACTCATATTCATTTTCTCATCTTTTCCCTTTGACCACGGGTTTTCTCCCACTAGGTTTTTTCGGCAAGATTTTAGTGTAGCAACTTTAATGTGTCCTATCTAATAGATGTATTATTAATTCACGATCCAACAAAGACAATTTCAACTATTTCCAGAGATTCTGATGCGACTACTCTGTAAACATGCGCATTGCACTCTTTTTCCTTTGACCAAGGTTATTTTTGTCCCACAGGGTTTATGTCACCTACAACATTTTAATGAGGCAATTTATATGCCCGCAACAAAATAGTACTATTAAAAGAAATATCCAAGGGGAAATATTGTAAATAAATGTATTTATAGTGACTATTACATGTAAAGGGTAGAAGGATAGATAAGTCATTTGTCCATGTACTAAACCTTAACCGTAATTTTATATAACGGGGGTTAAACTGATGAATAAGATAATTTATTTCTATGCCTCCATCTCCTATTGGTAACAAATTACATTATATATCCATTACTTGAGCATTTGATGTGGAATTCAACAGTTAGGTTATGCCATGCATCGAACTAATATCACCAGAAAAGTTCCCCCTGTGAAAACACCAAGATGTTTTGCTTGTTTTCCACCACTAGAATTAATAGAAAATCAGGGCAATCTTATGGTTCCTCTCCGTAATTTCTTGTTATGCATGACACATGATTCTTGCAAAAGCAAGAAGCAATACAACCTTCCTGCAAAGTGCAATGGAATGGAAGTTGAAGAGAAGATGGGCTATGAAGGCCTTGTAGCAAGTAGAAGAGTGAACAAACCAGGCTGGTTATATATAAATATAGTAATTACTAAATGGTTGTCATCGTTCTCTAATTATATTAATGGATGTGATTCCTGAGATATGAGTCTACTATATCTTTCTTTTGTCAGTTTTCTCTATATCTAGTTTACGTCTAATGAAAGGTCTATTGCATTAAATATGACCAAAAACTTATCGAAACTCAACTCTCTGAAAATATGTTGCCTAGTTTCCCTCCGGGGAAAATTAGACCCACCAGTTGTGCCCAAGAATGAAAATATCGATATCGACGGATATATCGCTAGTCAAATTTACGGATATCTCGTCTCAAATATCGATATCGATATTGATATCGTTTACGGTCAACAAAAATGAGGGAAATTCGATCTAAAAGTTGGAAATTTGGAACGAAACTTTGGGGAAAACTTAAATACCCAATGATTGTTATATATGACTAATAAAAACTATAAAATGGTTTTGATATAATAAATATATGATGAATAATATGATATAATAGGGTTCTGCCAATGACTAATAATATAAAATTTTAAATATAAACATAAATTGAAGTAAATTACTATAATTGAATGTTAATATAATTAAAAACATAACAATAAGCATAACAAAATTTCAATGGAAGAAAAATTATAAAATGAGTAAATATATTTAAAATTAGAAGAAAAAAAAAGGATGAAAAAATAGAGTCAATTTTTGTTCAAAAATTGGAAAGAATTCATATATTTAAAATTGAAAAAAAAGAGGACAAATATTGTTAAAAATTTGGAAAAAAAAACAAATAAAAAACAAAAAAACTAAACAAATGGGGCATTGCTGGGTTCGAAGTGGTAGGTTTCATGTACAACCTTCATATGTATAATATAATCATCTTGTATTAGGTTTTACTTTCTAATGACATTTGAGTGATTTGCATGAGTTTTGAATAATTTTTTTTTTGCCATTATGGGCTCATTTTAAATTTCAAATTATTGAGAATATTTTAAATTTTCAAATTTTTCGAATATAAATAGATGTGGAAACTCAAAAGAATTTAAATGATAAATAATTGGAATGAAATATTTTTATTATCAAATATTTTGGATCGGAATTCCCTAGTTCCAATATGACTAATCTGGAAACTCAATGTATTTTTTCTTCAACATATAATTGTAAGCAACACATTCTCTTTTTTTGTTTTTTTGTTTTTACATATAGGTTGAGCAATACTAACAAAATTGATGAGGAGGCACATCAACTTTCTTCGATGATGGCACTTCAATCCCCTCTCTCCGTTGGTTTTGGCTAAATCTCTTTCTCTTTCAACTTGCTTTTCACGGTCTTAGATACAATCAACAATGTTATTTAGAACATCCATATTAATAAATTAAAAATCGATTGATTGCGATGAAGTTGGATTTTGATGTAAATAGTAGTAGTATGATTGGAAAGTGCACTTCAAAAATCCCCAATTAATAAAATTGAGTTTCTAGTCAAAATTAGAATAAGAGTTTAGATTATGTCACAACTTAATCCCAACACTTATATTAACAATTTATTCAAAATCTTATTGACTTTCTAAAATGGAATAACACACGAATCATAAATCTGATTCAACCAAACAAAGCCTTCCACTTACAAAATGTGCGTCTATTCTTTCTATTTTTAACAAGTTATTTTTTATCTTTTGATCTGATTTTAACATGTTATTTATGGTTTGGAGGCCCCTAAAATGGACGGCTAGTATTTAGACTAGCCCCTAAATTATTGTATATGCATAACTTGTATTTAGGCTAGTATTTTTTGATCTGATTTTACAAAATGGACGGCTGTATATGCATAGGTGTGGGGCCTACCAAAATTAATGTAAATTTTTTAGGCCCCTAAAATGGACGGCTAGTATTGTCCTTGTTTGGTTTGGACTTTGGTTTTTGGACTAACCCCTCAGTCCCTCACTGTCCTTCTTGTATGCCGACCCCAACGCAAAAGCTTCAATCCCCATTGCTCTCAAACCTTCTCCAAGCATCCAAGGAGACCTGCAAATCAAATTGAGTTGATCTTTTTCTCCCACTACAAGCAAGCACAAATGACTTCTTCACTTTCAATCCTTCTCAAACGGGCTACATCCTCAACTCTCTTCTCCAAACTCTCCAACCCCATTTGCTCTGCCTCAGCATCTCCCCTTATTCCTCGCTCCTTCAACACCAACGTCCAGGTCACCAACTACGACCAAGACGACCGCTCCGTCTTCGACCATCGCAGCGCCGCCGGGAGGTACCCCTCTCGCCGCCGTGACACCAGTCCCGCCTTGTTCTCAGGTAGCCTTATCTAGAATATTTTTATTAAATTTCAGCCCATCTTGACTAGTCGGATCTCTGAATTTTGAAATTCTGAGTTGGTTTTTGTTTTTGGGCTTCAACCACTATCAACCGAATCAAGGAAAATTTCTTCCCCCCTTCCCCCCTCTTATGATTCGCTAGCCCAAAATAGCGATATATCGGAGGTATCGACCGATATTTTTATCAATGGTTGTGCCAATCCCTTTTTCTTTTTGGTATAAAGGAATGATCCCTGATCTATTACAAATTAGAAGAGCTCAATAAAAATCATTCAAAATGCAAAAAGCTCAAGTAGACACATAACCAAACCCAAAACAAAAATAAAAGTCCAAAACAAAATAAAAGCCTACACCATAAAACAAGCCCAAACAAACCCTAGAATCTAAAAGGGCATTCCACCCACCGCCACCTCCAAACATCTTGCCTCCATCATAGAACACCAGCCAATCAAAGGAATCAAGGAGATCGATCTGCAGAGCATGATTTGGAGATAAAAAAAATCACCAGTGATCATCATAATTAAGTGAGCAAAATTGTTCAGATTGACCGAAAAACTAGAAAACCTGTACGCCTAAATTGGATGCACATATTGGGGAAAAGCTGTATTACTTCTTTCAAAATGTTTTTTCATACCTTATTAATAGTTTTGTGGGTCAGCATTATGGGTAGGGTCAAAAAGCCTTGCCTTTGCACTCTGCAGAGACTCACCACCATGGCGCCCAAGCCCATCTTGACCACAACACGAACATCTGCTTATTTGGGCCATATAATCTCAATCTCCAAAACCCACCCAAAGTTATGGCCCTGTGACTCAGAAATTGAGCATTTTGAAAGATAATTTTGTTAATTTTATACTATAACCAAATGTTAGAAAGATAACTCTAACATTCAATTTTTCCATAAATCATTGAGAAAAACGGAAAGACGATCGATACAACTCGACAGTGCATATTTCAGCACCATATACACAAACATTGAAGTTTATAAGAGAAACTCAAAATTTGTACACTCTAGGTTGTCAACTCCCAAATCCAGATAATTAGAGAGTACCTATTAAGCTTGAAAGCTGTAAAAATTGTACTCCAACATCCTCCCTCTATGAGGTGTGATAGAAAGTTGTAAAAATTGCACTTCATCGTTGCTGAGAATGATGGTGACAAAAAAAAACCCGTCTATCCATGTCATCGTCCACATCAAACCCAATGACCACGGTAAAGAGTACTGACTCTATGTTTCTTTGATTTCTAATCAAATCTCATGACATCATCATCAACTTATATTAGTCGGCTTATCCCGCAACTATTGTGTCAGATAAGCTAGTATGAATCATCGACTGTCCTCTAAAATACCAGCTGGCAAGTATCCTCAGTTGGACATCACGTATACTGGTATAAATCCTCGACTATCGAGTTAAGACATATCTACATTTTGAACATTTTGATTAATTATACTTCATTCTCATCATCTCCACATGAACTCAATCGATCATCTCAACGTCATGCTCTCAGTATTTCTCTACTAATGGTATCAAAAATCACGACGTTGCACTCGTGAGTAACGACCCTGTCTCTTATTAGCAGGAAAAAAAAATCCTCCGTTGGTATATCACATAAGCTAGCATATCTCTTGAATATCACATCATATCATCAACTGGCATAACTGTAACGACCTGTCCCGAATTCCATGATTAGATTAGTGACTAATAAAAGATTAGTGAGGTTAATCGGTGATTACTTGAGCGAAATCGGACGGACAACGCAAAATGACCGTTTTACCCCTATTCGTGGGTAAAATGTTGACTTTTGACTCGGGGGAGTCAAACGTATTGTAAGACCAGTGTCCTGGAGGGAACGGTGAACAATCCCACATTCTTACGAGGGGGGAATGGTCTGGGAGAGGATGGTGGTGTGCCTTAAAGGTGTAGGCACACACGTATCTAGCACTAGGCCTTCTGGGAGCTCACTGGCTTTGGATTCCGGGGGAACTCCAAAGTTAAGCGAGTGGAGGCTGGTGCAATCCCATGATGGGTGACCCACTGGGAGTTGCACCGTGAGCTCCCAGGAACAAAACCTTGCGGGCGCAGGTGTGCCCAAAGAGGACAATATAGGGTTAGATAGAGGGTGCCGCTGCGCAACTCTGATCTAAACTAGGAATTTGGGACGGGTCGTTACACGTATGATGACCGATGACCGTGACGTAGATCGGGATGTCACGAGTCCGTAGACAGGTGGCACGTCGAAATCGGACGTCACACGGTGAAGTTATGGTCACAGGAAGTTCATTTGAACTATGCACGCATTATGAGGCAAAAAATAGGTGGCTAAATCTGATTAGACAGATATTTGTGTGGGGCCCTTGGATGAGTGACAAGTGTCACTCATCCATTGCTGACTTTTTCCCTAAAAAAGGGACCTCTGATTGGCCCATTTACTTAATAAAATCAGCTCTCATCTCTCTCTCCTTTCCCGCGATCATCTTCTTCATTTTCTGCAAAAATCCGAGCCCCCAACCCAATAATAAACCCTCTAAACCTTTCCCTTTACTGTTGGAGTGTAAATGAAAATGAGAGAGGAAGAGAGGACGAATCGAATGGTGGCAACGACGAGGGACATTGTGGATGGTGGCCGGAGAACCCAAAAACGGTGAGTTTTGGTTCGAATTTTGGATTTTGGTTTGTGGTGTTTGTCGTTTGATTCAAATGGATAGGACGTGTTTCTGGTGAACTTATGGGAAGGTTTGGATTGGAAATGGAAGCTAAGGTGGCCGGAGACGACGGCGGTGGGAGGTTGTAGGTGGCTAGTTTTGCTTCAATAAAAAAGGTGAGGTCTTGTTCCCGTTTTCCTTGTTTTGATCATCTAGATAGGTTCCTAGGATTAAGACTAAGAGATTCGGATTAAAATGGGATGAGAAGGATCGAAACTGAGAAGGTTAGAACACTGAACCCGGTCTGTCGCGAGGTAGGGGTGACACTGTTTGGCGCGTGGGTTTCACGCGCTGGGGGTTCAGACCATGAGTGGGGGCGCTTGAGGGGATTTTTGGGGAAACTTTCAACATGTGAAATCATCTATTCGATGTAACGAACATTTTGGGACTGGTTTGGGATCGTAATTAAAAATAGTTAAAAATTTGAGAAAATTACGGGGCTTCAATGAAAGGTTAATAAGGTAGTTAGTAACCCTCTAGATTGATTTGGACAGGTTTGAGAGTCTCGGTGATGACGATTAGCCCAATGAGGCTTACGACACGCAAATCAAGGCGGTAACTTAGGACGGTCTGTGAGTGGACCTTGATTTCTAAACTGTGATGCATGCACAAATGTTTTATATGTTTTATAGATGTGATTCTATGATAATGATTTGGATGTTAGTGATTTACGTGATTTCACTCATTTCGAGGCGATTTACGTGTTTGCACGTAAATTGAGGTTTACAATTTTGCACTGCTTATATGTGCTTATGATTTTGGAATTGGTTTGATGAAATGATTTTGGTTTTGAAAAGGTAACCTCGGGCATGAGACCCATTTGTTTTGGAAACCCCGGACTCGAAGTCCTTTTTAGTCACGTTATTGTGCTAGGGGTCCAATTGGTTCGTGAACTGATTTCGGATTTGAAAATATGGAATCGGGCACGAGACCCATTTGATTTACGAACTCTCAGACTTGAAGTCCATTTGATTTAACAAGGCATCGGGCCGGAGGCCCAGTTGATTTACGTATCGGGCTCGAGGCCCAGTTGATTTACGAATCGGGCTTGGAGCCCAGTTGGGTTAAGAAATCGGGCACCAGGCCCATTTGGTTTATGAAATCGAGCACGAGGCCCATTTGGTTTACGTATGGAGCACGAGGCCCATTTAGCTTACGAAATCGGGCACGAGGCCTAGTTGGTTTACGAATCGGGCCGGAGGCTCAGTTGGTATAAGAATTCAGGCTTAGGGCCCAGTTATGGTTTTTTATTGTGATTTCAGGTCGGAGACCCATAAATGGATTTCTGGTTCATGACGGTTTATGGGGATCCCTTGAAAGGTTTTGAGAAAGATTTCAAAATGGTTTTTCATATACCTTCCTTATATATATATTTATAGATTGTCTCCTCTGGGGAAGGTCGTTGGCCTGGGTGGACCCCAGAGTAGTCACGGAGCACTAACTGAGTGGAGTCGCCCTCGTTGGGTACCTTACTCTCAGGAATGCTATTATGGATAATAACCCCCAGGGATGGTCATTGATTTGCAAACATTGACCTGGGTGAACCCTGGGGAGACTTGGGATTTGAAACCCCGAGTATCACGCGCGTAGCTTTAGATACCATGACAGGATTGGTTATATGATATGGATAAACATGATTTCTTGGATTTGCGAAATTGTGTTTTCTAAATAATAAATGGATTTGGGCTGAGTTCCCACATATGTTTTGATATGATTGTGGATTTGTGTAAATGGATTTGTGACAGGACCCACCCCGATTATCACCCCGATAACCAAAGCGAACCCTGCTTCTGTCTAGCAATCCAACACAAAGACCCAAAAGAACCTCACAAACCCCAAATTACATTGCCAGACAAGGGATAACTTAATATCCAATAAAGTGACAGTCATACAGAGCATAGAACAAAACCAAATAAACAGTACTACACGTACAACGGAAAAGCTGAAAACATTCCAGGAAAACTCTAGAGTACGCTATGCCTCCGACACTGCCTCAACGTCAACCCCCGCGCTAGCTCCACGACCTGGAGGGCATTTAAAAACCAGAAAAGTGTGAGTGGACCAAAAAGAATAAAAGTTTCACAACCATTTCATAACAAACTAGGGTTTTGGCCCTCCGTTTTGAAAACATGCATGCATAACCCAATGTCTGAAAACATGTATAAATCATACCATTTTCATCATGGAAACCGCAGCAAAATAAACACAGTATGGTAAACGTTATAAAACATTAGCAGCAAAACATAAGATACCAATATAATTATCTGATCAAACTCGCTGGATCTATCCGAGTCTTTAAACTCAATCCGGGCCCGTCCCCCGTCAATCATAATCCGGGTCTTTAAACCCAATAACCAGATCCAGCAAATCCATTTCAAAACCATTTAAAAACCATTTCTAAAGCCATCTTCAAATTCGAATCCGAAACCATTGGCCCGAAGCCATTCCGGCATCCAGAACCGTCATTTCGAATCCAAATCCGGAAATCCACTTTTCAACTTTAAAACCAAATCTCGATTTCCGAAATCCGATTCAAAAACTGAAAAACCCTTGATCAACAAATCATGTCTCAAAATCCATTATAATCATTGAAAACCATTTATCGTTTGAAATTCCAAAATCATGGCATCATAATCAGAAATTAAGCCTTTATCGTAAAACGTGCCAAATACGTAGTTTCTCAAAAAACGTGCAATTATGTAAAATATTTATAACATATTCAATAATCATGAAATCATAATGCAAATCATAAAACAAGTAATTAAAAGCAGTTATGCATGCTCAGTTATAAGGACGAAGTCCACTCACAGTTACCGAGCACGTCATTTGCGTCCCGTACGTCCTGTACGTTCCTTGACCTCCTCGAGGATTCCTGATCCTGTCACAAGTCACCAAAACGAGTCACTAACATGTCCACTAAGGTTCTCCTAATTTTACCCAAAATTCCCGGACTTCTAAACGTAATTACACGAGACCCTAAACCTTCGATCTCGTAGAACTAACCCGAAACAACCTCCGATCGTCCCGAAATTAGTCCCAAAAGATTCGTTACAACAATTAGACCAAAAACCTAGTTGACCACTTCCCCGGAAACCGTCGCACGCGCCCCCACGCGCCGCCCAAAGTGGCTGCTCGTGGGCCTCACGCGCCTGCACAAGAACACTGTTCATCTTCTTCATCAGCCGTTCGACTAGTCTGAACCGTCGGGACCGGTTCCTTGCCGTCTCCCGTCCGTTTCCAATCCTACTTCCACCGAAAGCTTCGTCCTCATCCTAGAAACTAATTCCAATCCTAAAAACTCGACATTAAAACCTAAAACTCACCTCCCTAAGCTCGAACAAAACTCAGACAAAAGCCCTGTTTCTGCTCCCAGCCACCAGGTCTTCCTCCCATCACGGCTTCAAGTTCTAAAGGTTCCTAAGGACCTCCTAAGCCTATTAGAACTCATAGGACACTTCGATTCAACCTCAAAACCTACGACTTTAAGTTTGAAACTTAACTGAAAAACAGAGTACACAGAGGGAACCTGAGAAATTACCTGCTTGCTGACCTCCATCGTGAGCTCCGTCGTGGGTCTAATCCGTCTAGCACTTCTCCTCAGTCCTTAGAACACTTCCACAGGTCCAAACTCGATCGGTTTGATCGAAACACGGCAGCACCACCACCAAAACTCCCTCTCTATTTTCCTAGTTTTCCACTCTCCTCACACACTTACTTGACGCTCCAGCTTCTCCCAACACATTCCCTTCACTCTTAGCCTTCCCCTGATCACACTCACACACTCCTAAAGTTCACTCACCCTGCAACCCAATCAATTTTTCCTCCCTGGCACCGTCTCTGTTTTTCTCTCAAGCATGACTCACACACAGCCAATTTTAATTGTGACCGTGCAATGGCTAGAAGCCACTAGACACAGACCACGTGTCAAACCCCCATGGTCCAAACCCAAAAATATCCAACCAGCTCTGTACACTTGTCCCAATCTGATTTGCATGCATCCCAAGGCACAAAAAGACCAAAATACCCCTACTTGTTCAATTTATGTTTTTACCCTTAGCCGTTCTAGACTCATATCTCACCTGTCCTACGTCTGATGAAGGCATGCCGCCTGTCGTTGAACTCAGGACGACGAGATCTACCTAACGGTCCTTGGTCTACGTGTAAAAACCCTGTCGTGTGAAAATTCAACTTTTCCCCTTCGTTTAACCAAATTACGGTAATGCCCTCAACCTTCCGAGCATCATAACTTCCTCCTCGGATGTCGGAATCGGGTGTGCCACCTGTCTACGGACTCGTGACGTCCCGAACTACATCACAGTCATTGGTCAATGCCCATTTGACCATCCGAACTAAAAGTCAACAATTTGCCCAAACTAGGAGCAAAATCGTCATTCTGCGCACAAAGTCCAAAAGTAACCCACTAACCACCGATTAACACAGCTAATCCATCACTAAACACTTCCCTAATCTCGACTCCCGGGACGGGTCATTACAATCTACCCTCCTTAAAAGAATTTCGTCCTGAAATTCCTCACCTCGTACCCTAGGTGTGCGGTCTCCTACCCGGTGGTCAACTCTTACCAAAACAACTGCTCTGAACAGTTCCCAACCTATCATCTCCACCTTGGGTACGTCGCAACAACCCTACTACCAATTCGACACTCCTGACACTCTCTCCCGTCGAACGCACCTTCGCCCAGTACTGCCAACTAGAACTTCGTGGTGTACGCTAGGGAAAACTCTATGAAAAGAAACAAAGGTATTTTAGAATACCTCATTTAGCGTACCCAATAGAGTCCATAGAGTACATCCTCACGTACAATCACCTACACCTTCTGGAAACCAACTCGAGTCCTCCCCAGACTCCCGGTCTCTTGGTCGGTAGGAACACCTAAGGTAACTCAACTATGAAACCAAAGTAAACCTCCCAAACCAATTCTAGGTCCAACAACTACTACCCAACTTGAAAGCTAACCAGAAGCGATTCAGTCCTGCTTAACTCACCCAAAAAGGAATTCTTCCTTCGGTCTCACTACCTCGCATTCACGTCCTCAACTGCTGCTCCGACCTCCCTGTCGGAATAAATCAACAAAGTCCTAAAGGCACTTCCAGATTGTGGGTTCTCTTCAATAACCTCATATCGATCAGTTATAGTCACTCCTTTCCAATACCTTCCGTCATCCTTCAACGGAAACTCACCGTAATCCTCAACCTCGTCACTCCATGTCACTTAGGGGAAATCCTAAACTCTACCCCAGGATCCAACAAAAATGTGTACAACACGACCAAGGATAGTAAAAGTCCCTGTCACAGCACCGGGTGCTGACTGAGCCTCATGCTAAGTCATCGCAAACACTTGGGCCTAGGGTCCTGACGATCTACCACGTCCCCTCGAACTACTAGTGGCACCACCACATCCTCTGGTGCCTGCTGTCCCTGCCGCTGATGCCGTGCTCCGTCCGGGCTCTGCCACACCTCGCCCTACGCCACCTTCATGTGGTAACAACAGACACTCGCGTCGGAAGTGACCTCACTCCCCACAGTAGAAACACACGTCCCGACCGGGACCACTACTTGGTCTCCCTGTAGACGCAACAGACGTCACACTGGCTTGCGGAGTCGGCTGTGCTCGGTGTCCACGGAAATCCGAACTCTGAAAACTACCAGGTCTGCCAAAACGATCATCGCCCGTCGACGATGCTCCACTGTAGTTGCCCCTTTTCGGTACCCTCTGGCTCGAAGCTCCAGAAAAAGATGGCCCCTGGCGTCGTACCGGAAAACAAGCCTCTACCCTCACCACAGCATCCGACAACTCTCGGAGGGTCGCATACGATCCAGCCGTCACTATGGCCCGAATCTCGCCTCGCAGGCCTAACTCGAACCTACGACACTTCTCGGCTTCAGTAGCCACAAACGCAGGAAATTGGGACAACATCTGAAACTTCTGTTCGTACTCCGTCACACTCAAACTCCCCTGCTGAAGTTGCAGAAATTCAGCCTCCTTATAACATATTCAATAATCATGAAATCATAATGCAAATCATAAAACAAGTAATTAAAAGCAGTTATGCATGCTCAGTTATAAGGAAGAAGTCCACTCACAGTTACAGGGCACGTCACTCGCGTCCCGTACGTCCTGTACGTTCCTCGTCCTCCTCGGGGATTCCCGATCTTGTCACAAGTCACCAAAACGAGTCACTAACACGTCCACTAAGGTTCTCCTAATTTTCCCCAAAATTCTCGGACTTCTAAACGTAATTACACGAGACCCTAAACCTTTGATCCCATAGAACTAACCCGAAACAACGTCCGATCGTCCCGAAATTAGTCCCAAAAGATTCGTTACAACGATTAGACCAAAAACCTAGTTGACCACTTCCCCGGAAACCGCCGCACGAGTCCCCACGCACCGCCCAAAGTGGCTGCTTGTGGGCCTCACGCGCCTGCACAGGAACACTGTTCATCTTCTTCCTCAGCCGTTCGACCGGTCTGAACCGGCGTGACCGATTCCTCGCCTTCTCCCGTCCGTTTCCAATCCTACTTCCACCGAAAGCTTCGTCCTCATCCTAGCAACCAATTACAATCCTAAAAACTCGACATTAAAACCTAAAACTCACCTCTCTAAGCTCGAACAAAACTCAGACAAAAGCCCTGTTTCTGCTCCCGGCCACCAGGTCTTCCTCCCATCACGGTTTCAAGTTCTAAAGGTTCCTAAGGACCTCCTAATCCTATTAGAACTCATAGGACACTTCGATTCAGCCTCAAAACCTACGACTTTAAGTTTGAAACTAAACTGAAAAACAGAGTACACAGAGGGAACCTGAGAAATTACCTGCTTGCTGACCTCCACCGTGAGCTCCGTCGTGGGTCTAATCCGTCTAGCACTTCTCCTCAGTCCTTAGAACACTCCCACAGCTCCAAACTCGATCGGTTTGATCGAAACACGGCAGCACCACCACCAAAACTTCCTCTCTGTTTTCCTGGTTTTCCACCCTCCTCACACACTCACTCGACTCTCCAGCTTCTCCCAACACATTCCCTTCACTCTCAGCCTTCCCCAGATCACACTCACACACTCCCAAAGTTCACTCACCCTGCAACCCGATCAATTTTTCCTCCCTGGCACCGTCTCTGTTTTTCTCTCAAGCACGACTCACACACAGCCAATTTTAATTGTGACCGTGCAATGGCTAGAAGCCACTAGACACAGACCACGTGTCAAACCCCTATGGTCCAAACCCAAAAATATCCAACCAGATTTGTACACTTGTCCCAATCTGATTTGCACGCATCCCAAGGCACAAAAAAGACCAAAATACCCCTACTTGTTCAATTTGCGTTTTTACCCTTAGCCGATCTAGACTCATATCTCACCCGTCCTACGTCCGATGAAGGCATGCCGCCTGTCGTTGAACTAAGGACGACGAGATCTACCTAACGATCCTCGGTCTACGTGTAAAAACCATGTCGTGTGAAAAGTCAACTTTTCCCCTTCGTTTAACCAAATTACAGTAATGCCCTCAACCTTCCGAACATCATAACTTCCTCCTCGGATGTCGGAATCGGGCGTGCCGCCTGTCTACGGACTCGTGACGTCCCGAACTACGTCACAGTCATTGGTCAATGCCCAATTGACCGTCCGAACTAAAAGCCAACAATTTACCCAAACTAGGGGCAAAATCGTCATTCTGCGTCCAATGTCCAAAAGTAACCCACTAACCACCGATTAACTCATCTAATCCGTCACTAAACACTTCCCTAATCCCGACTCCCGGGACGGGTCCTTACAATTTGGGTAGGGGCCCGTATGACTTGAATTTACCGAACTTGGGGCTGAGACCCTATTAATGGTTATTGAAACATATATGGTTTGATAAATGGTTTTCCTATGCATGCATAATTTTAGTGAAGGGCATAAAGGTCTTTTGTGAAATGTGTTTTATTAAACTATTGTTTTTCGTCCACTCACAGTCTTTTCTGATTTTTAATGCTCTTCAGGTTGATCACGGATGCGGACTGTAGCAGAGACCAAGACATCACACTCCTCCACCGGATCCTGGCGTGCTCTGGAAGCCGGTCGGGCTGATGGTTTCAATTTATTCCCTTGTCTGACACTTTGTGTCAGACGGGAACATGACACATCCCATGTTAATCCCGGGGGGATTGGGATAGGACGTGACAATAACCCACAACTGCTAGCACAACGCTAGGCTGACATCAATTTTTATAACCCTCAACTGGCATATCACATCATTAGCCGTCATGTATCATCAGCTAGCATATCATGCAGGTATCCCAATAGCATTGTAGCAGCATGAGTCATGCACATGTGACATGATTAGGTGCCTTCGCTCGTACCACGTCCGTGTGAAGAACTGGGTGGATGCACCATTGTGTCGAGTCCTTATAGGATCTCTGGGATCAAATAGACTCATAAAAGCTCATAGGAATAACTAGCACCATTTAATTATTAAAGAGCGGACACAAGTGAACGATGATAATACTAGCGACTACCATATGCGCATACCAAAACTGGAACATGTGCTATGCCAGTATGAGACTGTGGTAATAGAAACTCAATACAGGCTCATGTGTTATGCCGATATGATTCCTCGTTAATCATCACACCATATGACAGTGTTCTTGACGACAGGACTCCTCAGTAATCATCACACCATATGACACGTACATGACACACGAATCTAACTCATGACACATGTATTATACCAGCATGACTCCTCGGCAATAGCAACCCAATTGAAAAATGTGCTTTGTCGGAATAACTCCTTGGCAATAGAAAATCGATGTACATCTCACTCTCTCACATATCGTACTCTTCATATTTGTCTTATTCAGATCAATCTTCTTATAACACATAATTATCATCATATACATTGTTATTGTATTGATATCTCTCTGTGGTGGCAGTTTATATTCATTCCGGAGTATTTTCCTTCATCAATTTCTTCTTTATATCTCAGAATCTATCATCAAGATCAAGCACTCTAATATTAGTTTACACTCGGTATGGAGTACTAATAATTCGTTAATTACAACATTAACGGGGTCCTTTGACCCTCTAGGTCAAAACTCGATCCATACTAATTCTATGACGACCCGTCTTAGCAGGATTAATTAAGAATTAATGAAGGATTAGCGAGACTAATCACGGATTAGACGAGGATTAGCAGACATTCGGGCGAAATGACGATTTTGCCCCTGAAATGGGTGAATCGTTGACTTTTCGTTCAGGCGATCAAATGGACTTTGGCTGATGACCGTGACGTAGTTCGTGACGTCACGAGTTCATAGATAGGTGGCACGCTCGATTCCAACGTCCGAGGAGGAAGTTATAACGTTCGGAAGCCCAAGGGCATTTTGGTAATTTGGGTGAATAGGAGGTCAAACGTTGACTTTTTGACCGGGAGGTCCGATGGTCGAGGGCCGAAGACCGTTACGTAGATCACGACGATACGAATCCGTAGACAGGTGGCACGTCGGTTTCGGACGTTCGACGGCGAAGTTACGGTTCACGGAAGTTCCCAATTACTATTCACGACTACACGTTTTACGAGGACCGTTTGTCTTTAGTGGGCCTAGTTACGTTTCAGCAACCAATGGATGAGTGACAAGTGTCACCCATCCACTGGTTACCATCCCACATTCATGCATCCAACCTTCCCGTGCATTTTCATTTTCCTTGTTCCCAAACAACGTGATCCATCCATTCTCCCCAAATACAACCCTTCAACCCTGTGATCATAACTGAGAGATCAGAGAAGGAAGAGAGGATGGAGAGGACATGGTGGCCGGGCAGCGCTAGCTGGCTACCGTGCACGGCGGAGGCCCAAAACCCGTGCAGGTATCGGTTTTGCCCATTTTAATTCCATTTTCGATTTCGGATGTTATGGGCCGTTTTAGGTGTTGGTTTTGAGTTAATGACGTTCCTAGGGAGTTTTTAGGACGGTTTGGTGAAGAGTTGGACGTCGGGGAAGCCTGGGGTGGATTTTGAAAATTGAACCGTGGGAACCAAAAATCGAACCGGGTAGTTTCGTGGGTTTTAGGGCTTCAAATTAATTTGGTTAGGATCCTAGGATTAAATGATGAAGATTGGGATCGATTAGGAGTGAAACGGGTGAAAACTGGACCGGTTATGGGCTTGAACCGATCACGCCGGTCCAAGTTGCAGGAAAAACCGAACCGGACCGGTCAGACCGGTCTGACTGAGGTTAGGGGTGGCACTGTAGCTAGGCGCGTGAAGCCCACGCGCAGCCACTTCAGGCGGCGCGTGTGGGCGCATGGGGAGGAATTTGGGGATGGTTCCAACATACGAAATCATCTATTCGATGTAACGAACATTTTGGGACTGGTTTCGTGTCAATCGGACATCGTCTTGATATAGTTCGGGCTGTCCGAATGTTTAGGTTAAAGTTTAAAAATAGTTAGAAATTCCGGAAAATTACGGAGATTTAGTGAGGGGTTATTTAAGTAGTTAGTAACCCTCTAAATTAATTTGGATAGGTTCGGGAACCCCGGAGTCTACAATTGACCCGGGAGACGATTATGGCACGCGTATCGAAGCGCGTCTTCGGACGGTCTGTGAGTGGACCTTTCTTTCGAAATTGATGCATGCATAAATGTTTTATAATTGTTTTCAAATATATTTTGTGTTTCCATGAGTGCAATTGTTTGTGGTAGCCTAGGATTGACGTATTTGCACGTATTTCGAGATTTTCGGTTTTATACGATGCATATACGTTCTAGGTTTTCAACGATAGTTTAATAAATGAATTTCGGATTTAGAAACATGAACTCGGGCGTGAGACCCAATTGATTTATAAACTCTCGGATTTGGAGTCCATTTGATTTGATAAGGAATCGGACCTAGCGTCCATTTGAGCCATACGATCGGACCGAGGGTCCATTTGGTTTACGATTCGGGTTTATCGGGCTTGATGCCCCGTTGATTTATGATATCGGGCCTGAGACCCATTTGGTTGAGACATCGGGATTAAGGCCCTGTTGGTTGTGAAACCGGACGTGAAGTCCCATTGAGTCATGTTTCGGGCTTAGGGCCCAGTTGGTTGTGATATCGGGCTTGAGTCCCAGTTCAGTTTGTGAAATGAGTATTCGGGCATGAGACCCTATTGAACTGTGGATTTAGGCCGAGGCCTGTGAAATGGATTTGAATCGGATTCGAGGAATCCTGTTGAAATGAATCGGGTTTGAGACCCAATTGAAAAGTGATTTAAGAAATAAAGAAAAAATGTGATTGAACCCTCCATATGATTATATGGTCTCCTCCAGCGTCGACCTGGAGAGTCACGATCCACAGACCAGAGTGGGTATCCCCATAAGGATCCCGTTCCAGGAGTGGTGGTTACTTATATTGATGTGGTCCCGGACTAGATTCCGGAGAGATATGTGGACTAGATCCAGAGAGAGAGCTCGGATTAAATCCAGAGATTGAGCCTCCCAGATGGAGATTCCTGGGAGAAGACTCGGAGTGAGACCCCGAGTAGTGTGCACACTAGTATAGATTTGACATCGTGACTATTTCGGGGATGTGTTCCCTAGGGGTTGTGTGCCCCGAGTTGGTATCTTCTCGGAAGTGCCTCGGATGGGTCATATGTATGTCGGTACGTATGTGGTTCTGATGGAAAGTGGTTTTAGGGCGAAGGCCCAGTGTTTCATGTTTTAGAAATTGATTTGGGGCAGAGACCCCGTATTCGATGTTTTGAGAATGGTTTGGGGCTGAGACCCACGTGATGTGAATTGGGCTGAGTCCCTATTGTTTTTATTTCTGTGTTCCATGTTTTAGATTGTGATTTTGGGTCGAGGACCCAAATGGATTTACGGTTCATGACGGTTTATGGGAACCGGGCATGAACCCTTGAATGATTTTGAAATGTTTGACAAATAGTTTTATGAATGTTTTGCAAAATGATTTTTGGAATGCATGCGTATGTTTTTATGAAGGACATAAATATCTTCTTATGAAAATGTTTTTAATAAATTATTATTTTGTCCACTCACAGTTTTCGTGTTTTAATGCCCTTCAGGTTGAACGCGGATGCGGGCTGTAGCAGAAACGAGACATCACTCCCCTCCTCCTACGATCCTGATGCACTCTGATAGCCCCGGCGAAGGCAGAGATGGAATTTTCCATGGTCTGACACGTGGTGTCAGACGGGATCAGGCGAGTCCCACGTTAAGCCCGGGGGATTTGGGACCGGTCCTGACAAATTCAATAAAAATTGAATTTACTTTAAAAAATGCTCTAAATGGATCCAAGTGACCTCAAAATTGCCACACAAAAAAAAAACATCTGAAATGCCTCAAAATCCTACACATGCATCGTTGTGGCCTGGGAAACTAGTCCATAGGTCGCCTTGTGTTGGTGGAATGTTGGCAGCTGCCCTACATGCCACCACGCTCCGATCGGGTGTTACAACCAGTTTTGATTAATAGTTCCTTTATGATAAAAATTAGAACTTCTTTTACTAAATTCACAATTTTATATTATGAGGGCACAAGTATAGAGATACCAACCGGGATCAATTAAATGGAGTAGCCGTGGTGGGTTTTGATATGAAGATCTAAATATTAAGCTCACTTAGGAGTGCAAACTGTATCTAGCGAAATTAGGCCCACTAAGCCCAAACACTAAGTGACATCCGTCTCACTCACCCCTCATTCTACTCTATATACCCACTCAAGTATCCCTTGTGTGTGAGCTACACAAACCCACTGAGAGGTAATCACCACCGCCACCATTGAGGAACTAGTGGAATGCCCTTTTTATTGCTACCTTCACACTCACTAGGATGATACAAACAAAACCATGTCCATTACTATGGTCGTCGCACACCATGGCGCGAGAAATGAAGGAAAACACAGTAGCAGTGTTGAGCCACTCAGATGTGTTTTCGGCCAATCCAAGTTATCCCAACCCATGAATTCAATACAAAATGATTCCTATAATCGTTAGGATGAATTTGGAATTATTGCAGGTCGATTTTAACAAGGTTTAGACCAATTTCAATTTTAGAGGGAGCTCATTGATGTTTCAACCTAATTGGATGCTTTTGAGAGTTCTGAGTGATAATTGAGCTCTAAGAGGTAGATTTCTAGAGTCTAGGTTATATTTCGAGAAGTAGTTGGTGAGGCAGTTTTCGGTCTCTAGCCAGTGTGTGGTGGTGCTTGAGGTAGTTTTCTAGCCTATCGATGTATGGCAACACATGCAGCTATTTTTTGATCCACGTCGATGTGTGGGCCTAGTTTTAGGGTATTTCTAATTGTTTTAAGCACGTTTTAACATGTTTTAAGTGATTTAAGTACTATTTTGGAAACCTCTAGTGGGTTTTTTCTTAGAATTCGATTTGTAAGTCATTAGTAACCTTTTGGAATGGTCTCAATAGGGTTGAAGCATCTTGGAGCTCATGATAGCTTAATTATCGAGTGATTCTAACTCCCAAGCCAGTTGTGAGTAGGCCTCTTTTACCGTTTGAATACTTTTACTTTATTATTTACACATTTTATGTACTTGTTTATGATACATGCTAAATATTGATGTGTTTTACTTGGTGGTTTTATGAGCATGTTAGTGTATGACTTACTTGTTTATTTTCTCGAGTATGATTGTACTACTTAAAGATTTCTTTAGCATGTTTGATTAGCACTAATGATGGTAAGTACTAAGTTGTCTTGGGCTAGTCATTGAGTAGATAGTATTATAACCATCTAAGAGTCTCCAGTATCCCAATACCCCGTCTATTTGGCCGCATACTAGCTTCCACGTGATTGTTCATCTAGCACCGGTCGTAATACTAATTAAATAGCTCTAACTTGTCCCCGAGCTCTATGGAACAAGGGTTTACAAGTACGATGCAGCTAGCCTTCACGTGGATGTGGTACACAATCTATTATGGATACCATCTTGGCATGAGTGTATGCCTTGGGCTACTCATGAGCATTATATTGTGGTACATGCATGTTTGATTTTTATTTTGAGATGACTTTGAGATTTATGAGTATTTATTATTATTTCTCGTACTATGTGTAAGATAATGGTTTGGTTACAAGTTTTAGTAAAATTGAAGGTTGATTCTTTATAACTCGTGGTTTTTCACTGAAATAAAAACTAGGTCCACTCATGCTTCTGTTTTTTTTTTTGTACCCCCTCAGGTCCTAGTGTTACTTTGTGCAGTTCAAGGAGGTTTCAGTAGCTACTCTGACATTCACCCAATACAAATGGGGATAATTCATGTAGTTACTTGAATTGTATGATCATCATTAGTGTACTATGCCTTATACCACCATTGTCGCTGTGAAATGTTAATTGGTTTTTACTAATTACTTTTCACACGACTTCCTAAAACGTAACGTTTCAATTAATTGACTTTTTTCATTTGGATGTCGCTGTCTAGATGCCAGCTAGCATGCCTCGATCTTGACATCCTAATAGACTTTTCGGATCGGGGTGTGACAATTTGGTATCATAGCAAAGTTTTAGGGTGTCTCTTTCATTTTTCGACACTTTATGATCATACATCCCGATTTTTTATGTCAGAGTATCTCCTCGAATAGTTAGAGCTAAGGGTTGACGTTAATCTTTACCCGCTTGTGGCCTAACCATGGGTTGTCATGAAAAGAAATGAATTTTTGACTTAGCTTAATTTCTCTCTAGTTACGAGTTAACTAGATTTTATCTTCTATCGAATTTCATGTTCGGGGTGGTGCATACAAGTTTAGGACTCGTACAGATGGTGTGAACGAGTTATTTGAAGATGCACATGAAAAATCCACATTTAAGTGGCAGGCTCATTTCGAGGATTACCTTAGGAGACGAGATCTCTGTAATTGTTCTGGAAGTTGGAGTTGAATCTTTTTTAACTGAAGGTTTAAGAAATCACTTTGTTATATTTTTCTGATGAACTCGTTTTCCTAAAGACTTCAGATTCTCATAAGAAGTCTAGCAAGGTTCTTGCAAATTAGCTATGTTTTTTGTTAAATTGAAATTTCAGGGTTACATAGAAAGAAAATTTTTGGTAAACGTGAGTAAGAAAGATTAACATTTTAGAATTGAGATCTTGCCTTGTATTGTAGTTTCCTTAGCGCTATACCAAAGTAAACCTCCAGGCAGTTTGGGAAGCATAGTAGAAAACTTTTTCCCCATTTCATCTAATAGACGTGTAACCACTTGCCCCTTTAAGGCGAGATTCTGACCATCGTTATTCTATTGCATCTTTTACTTTCACCTTTCTTGTACTACTAAAGAATTTAGCCAAATTGCGTAGCCTAATTGTTTGAGTTTCTTGATTTATACACTTTTGTATTTTGCATCAATTTAAGTACAATATTTGCTTGATTTGCAAATAATTTTTCTTTACTACTGAGCTCCTTATGGCGTTTATCTATTCATGTGAATTTCATTATTTGTGACGAAAAAAACTTTTTGGTTGGATTAAGTTAGTAAGAGTGTCATGATTGTAGGATATGTTAGGAGGTGATACATTTTGATACCATGTACATTTAGATTAACACACCCCGACCCAGAATATTCGTTTAAGGCATGCAGTTCGAGGCGTGTTGGTCGTCACTTGGACTAAGACGTCCAAATGACGAAGCCATGAAAATTAAAATGACGTGTTTTAACGTGTTAGGAGAAGCCTACCCAGAAGAAACCAAGTACCTTTCACCCTACTGCGGAAGCGTAGAGCATGGATGTACCAAATTTAATGATCATACATAGAAATACTATATGTTGATACCCGATTATACTAACTTCTCTCCATGCCCGGGAGTGAGTGTCAGAGCAGCAACCCACCCTCCTCGAAGAACATGCACACCAAAGAAACCTGAGGGATTTAAAACACAAAGGGTGAGTGGACCCAAAGGTTATTTAAGTGTAAAATCAGTAACAATAAAACATCTTTAACCCCTCATTTTATAGATAAAAACCCCAAAAACAATATAGTACACTTGCATGTAATACAAGATAATAAAGTAACGTCCAACAAGTCATAATTAATCAAAATGCACAAATTAACCATGCAAAACTAATCATATATCTCAATATCAACCCACATCACATTGCTTTTGAGTCGCCTTTAGTCTCATACTCGTAATATATATAGCTAGGTATCATGCTCGCGTACCAAGAACACGTGAAGGACGGGGTGCAATGCACCGTTACCACGAGTTCCCTAGAGCTCGGGAACAAGACTGGCGCTTTTTAACTAGTATAGCGAGCAGCGTGGGTGAACGTGTAAGACCCGTGTCCTGAAGGGAACGGTAAACGATTTCACATTCATGCGAGGGGAGAATGGTCTGGAAGGGGATTGGTGGTGTGCCTTAAAGGTGTAGGCACACACCTATCTAGAACAAGGCCTCTTGTGAGCTCATTGGCTTTGGATTCCGGGGGAACTCCAAAGTTAAGCGAGTTGAGGGTGGTGCAATCCCATGATGGGTGACCCACTGGGAAGTTGCATTGTGAACTCCCAGGAACAAAATCATGAGGGCAAGGAGGCCCAAAACGGACAATATCGCGCTAGATGAGTCGGGTCATGACCGAGGAGGGTTGGATCCTGACAGAATGGTATCAAAGCCAGACCCCGACCGGGAAGTGTGCCAGCGAGGACGCTAGGCCCTAAGGGGGGTGGATTGTAAGACCCGTGTCCTGTAGGGAACGATGAACGATCCCACATTCCTGCGAGGGAGGAATGATTTGGGAGGGGATTGGTGGTGTACCTTAAAGGTGTAGGCTCAAACCTATCTAGCACGAGGCCTCTTGGGAGCTCACTGGCTTTGGATTCCGGGGGAACTCCAAAGTTAAGCGAGTGAAGGCTGGTGCAATCCCATGATGGGTGACCTACTGGAAAGTTGCACCGTGAACTCCCAGGAACAAAACCCTTCGAGCTGGGCTGGTTCGGCCAATGAGTCTAGAGGGGACAATATCATGTTAGGTAGAGTGGGCCGCTGCGCAACTCTGATCTAAAGAGGCCTTTTGGGAGCTCAGTGGCTTTGGGGGAGATTGGAACCCCAAAGTTAAGCGAGTTGAGGTTGGTGCAATTCCATGATGGGTCACCTCCCGGGAAGTTGCACCGTGAGCTCCCGAAAACAAAACCGTGAGGGCAAGGAGGCCCAAAGCGGACAATATCGTGCTAGATGAGTCGGGTCTTGACCAAGGAGGGTTGGGTCCTAACAGAACGATCACGTGGAGGACTGGTATGTGGCCTACATAAATGTACTTGATACCAATGACTCCTAAAAGGGATCTAATATCTCAATCTCATAAATGACCCGGGGACTCTCATGTAATGTAATGTACGACTCGGCATATGTAACTATGTATATGTACTATACCACCACCAATAATCATGCTCGAATATGCAAAATCATTATCACACATAATCATATATCACAAATATTACAAAAGCATCATGCATGCTCAAAAAATATAATTTTTGCAAACATCATAAAACGTGCGAGTAATAAACAATGTAAAACCAGTTTAGGGAAATGGGTCCACTCACACTAGTTGGAGAGTCGGATCACCTGACAAATCAAACATCTCTCGAGCTCCCAAGTATGTTATGCCCTATGCAATCACCCACAACGGTTGTAATTAATAACAAGCCCGAAACACAAGTCAAATTACTCAAGGGTGGCCTAAACAAAGTCTAGAATTGTTTACCACAGCCTAGACACCTTCTAAACCATTAATACCACTGAAAACAGCACCCACACGCTGCTAGGACCCGAAAAACAGCCCCTATACTCTGTCGGGGGTTGAAAATCCACTCTATGGACCTTTTGGGGGATGGAAAATTGGCCAAAATGATCCTAAATGATCTGAAAATGTGCCCACGCGCAGTCGTGGGCCAGGAAACAGCCCCACGTTCCGATGGAGGGTCGAAAAACGCTCCCACCCTTCCCCACGCTCCCACACGCGTGCATAGTGCGTGTCACACACGCTGCACGTACCTCACATGTACGCAAAATGCGCCACACGTGTGGGGGAATATTTTGCAGAATATTCCATCTGTTGACCATTAACGTTGATGTTGACCCTAACGTTGACTATTGTATAACTAACGGAGTTGACCGCTGACCGGTCGTCGCTAGAGCTCTGCTGCAGATAGCGGCTAGACAACTACTAGCGCCGCCGCCCATGGCGGACTGGACAATTCGCCGGAAAATCCTTGTTTTCCAGCTAGGCTTAACTTTCTCCAATTTATTCCAAATTCCAAATTTCACATGCAATTAGTCATTCATCATCAAAATGTCGCGAGGATTACGAAAATTCCAATTCCAGGTCGAGGAGTTACTTACTTCGACTGTAACCAAGCCAGGAAGCTCGCAGCCTTGAAACCTCATAGTGACGACGGTGGCCGTCGCACCTTACACTCAAAGCACAAACAATCGAATCAGAAAAATCGTTCTAATACCTACTAACAACATTAACCAGGCTCGAGGGATCGTCCTTACATCTAAACATCACGAAGACAACAAATCAAGAGCGGGTCTGAGTCGGGTTCACCTCAGGTCGAAGTCCAATTTGAGTTGTGTATTCTTCCTCGTCGAGTCGAGAGCCACAACGCTCAGGTTGAGTGATTCGTAGATCCCTCAGCTTTCTACAAAAAGCTCAACTCCGGCGAAACATAGAGACATATAAGATTATAGGTTCAGAATCATGAATCCCTACCTCCTTCGAGCTAAGAAATCACGAGTCGTAGTCAGGTCGAGAGTCGGGTTTGTTGACCTATTCAGATCTCGAAGGCTCTCTTGGTTTCAAAGTGATTGTCGTGGTCTCATTAAGGTTCGACGATGGTATTGGTGTTGTCAGGGTTTAACGGTCGTTGACGGTGTCCCTGTTTTGGTACCGTGAGCTCTATTTCCTCACAGTAGGGTTGCAGACCTTCAGTACAGGGCGAGGAGATGAAGGGTGGAATCTCAATCGCCTGGGTTTACTTGTGTGTTTCCTCCACTGGTCCTCGATCTCAAATAAGGAGGGTTCTCAGGTTGCGCAAAGAGAGATGTGGGTGTAACCGCTTGGGCGCTCACGAAGTTTGTTCAAACACTCTGGAGTCTTCTGGGAAGGACGGGAGAGACGATGAACATCGAGTAATAGCAGGGTTTGATGGGCTTCACGGGCTAACATCACAGGGTGTGTGTAATGAGGGTTTTGGGCCAACGAAGAGTGGGCTAATCCATCTCTCAATTCCAAATGAATCAACGACTAAATGTATGGGCTTGTCTACAATTAAGTAGTTGTTTTGGGCTTAGGTCATAAATTAAGCTTCAATTAAGAAGCAACAAGACCCACTTTGAACTTTAGGTAACCTTTGGGATATAGGTTTGGGCCCCGAAATGAAAAAAGTCATTGGACCGAACCCCATTAATTAATCCAATGCAAGTTCAATAAAAATCTGAATAATTGATAGGGGTAGAACGGTAATTTCCCATTTATATTTCTAAATTTTTTGGTGCGGGTCGTATCATAGATTAACCAATTCGTTAAACTTTAGCCTGATCTAGTTTTTGACTGCATAGAATTATGCATTTTACAACTTGGAATGTGTACAATTCATTTGTCACTTTCACGCATCATATTTTAAGTCAACTATCAACTTGAAATCATTTTCAGCTACTACCACAGACAATTGTGGTCATTTTTATTTAAACAAGTTTTCCTTTCTTGCAATTATTAGTAAATGTTTTAAAGTTTCTCAATCTCGTGTTTTGGCTTACGTGTTTCGTTTAACGTACTTGACCTATTTTTGAAACATCCTTCTTTCTCTTATGGTGATTTACAAATCATTAATGGTTGATGAATTTGAAGTCATGCATTTTCTTGTTAACTAATTATTTTAGAAAAAAACGTTCATCGATGAGTTTTAACTTTTTGGTAAAATACTTCTTTTCAATTTGACAACATTGATCTTTTGAGGTCATTTATTTTCATTGTGTTTTGAAATGCAGGTCAATAGAATTTGACCTTCGAATTCTATGCCTTGTGAAAATCTCTCTATGACCCTCAGCCTTTTTCCTGATTTGGGACATTTTTATTGACATTAATCCAACACCCATCTTATTTCCGTCATGTCGATTCCATCATCTTAGACGATTTGTTCCTCGCTCCTTTAAATTTTAGACTAGAGTACTGAACGAATTCATTTAAATCTTGAAATAGGCTTTGAGTATGAAGACTTGAGTTGATGTGTTGGCGGAATAATGAGGTTAGTTACTCGCGATTATCGACGACCATTGGGATTTTCCTGAACTTCCTATATTGAGTCTCAGATAACATCGTTATGTTCGCATCAAGTGACTTTATCCTTGTGCTTTAGTCTAACCATTGAACCTAAGCTTGGAGTTGAAGAACTTTTCGAATTAGATTTAAGAATCACATTTCATCTAATCTTGGTTAGCCTACTTGACAGGACTCATCCCAATCCCCCCGGGATTACCGTGGAATGTGCCCTGCTCCCGTCCAACAAGGGGTGTCAGACAAGGGATAACCAAAAGCCACTGCCCAAACGGGGCTTTCAGAGTGCGCAATGATCGATGGAGGAGGCGTGCAATGTCCCAGTCTCTGCTGCAGTAGCATCCGTGATCAACCTGAAGGGCATTAAAACCAATAAAAGCTGTGAGTGGACGAAAATCATTAAGTTTATTAAACACAGTTATAAGACATTTATGCCCTCCAATAAAAACGTATGCATGCCACGAAAACCAGTAACCAAAACGTTTGTTCAACCAAGCCATTAGGGCCTTAGCCCAAAAATCGTTAACTTAAAACCAAGTGTGGGAACTCAGCCCAAAACTGTGGAATACCACTACAAGACATATTAAAACCATGTGGGCCACCGCCCAAAGCCATAAACATAAATCCATAAATCCAAAACCATTTAGGGTCCCCGACCCGAAATACCATTTCATAACCAATAATCCAATTTTACCACATAACACAAATCCAACCGAAAAACCATTTCATAGATTCATTAATCCATATTTACCATTACCATCACCAGCATCCCAGATGCTTAGCGTCCCAGACGCTTGACGTCCCAGACGTCATATCTCACGGTATAATAAGCTACGCGTGCTGCCCGGGGTCTCTTCGGGTCCATATCTTTGACATCACAAATGTCTGACGTCCCAGACGTCAATCATAGCAATCCTGCTCCTGAGTCACAATACGGTCTGGTAACTCCGTACAATGACCCCTCGCAGACAATGCACCATGACTTCCTCAGTGTCCCGGACATCTAGAGGAGACCATCATATATCCTCGTATCCAGATGGTATATGGAAAACAATTTTATTAAATCATTTCACAACATTACAATGGGCCCTGCCCCAAATCTCCATAAAACATTACAATTCCATTTAGGGTCCCTGACCCGAAATAACATTTATTAAACATAGGGTCCCAGACCCGAAATCACATTTATTAACATAGGGTCCCAGACCCGAAACCACATTTATATCCCAACTGGGTGTCAGGACCCACCCCGGTTTCACCCCGAAAACCGAGGTAAATCCTGCTCCCGTCTGACACCCCGACACAAAATTAACGTAACTAAAGTAAACCACCCAACAAGCACAGTCAGACACAGGAGAACTTTAAAACATCCCGAAGTTAAAATTTACAGAGCATAGTACTAAATACAAAAGAAGGAAAACTGATGCACAGAGTACACGCACTACGAAAATTTTTAAAACACTCCGGGATCGCTCTCGTGATTTCTATGCCTCAAACGCTGCCTCGACGCCGAAACCCCGCGCTAGCTCCACGACCTGGAGGGTGTTAAAAACATTAAAAATGTGAGTGAACCAAAAATAAGGAGTTATAAAACCCTTTATGAAAAATAAACCAGGGTTACACCCTCCGTTTGAAAACATGCACGCATAACCAAGATAATTTAGAATAACAGTAGTACGAAATGAAACAACATGCAGAAATCAAAACCAAAATACGGCACTTGGCCTTAAAGCCATAAAACCAAGTTATTCGGGTCACAGCCCAAAATATTCGAAAAACCAGTGAAAAACATCAATCATACACATTTACTGGATCTCAAATGCGCCAGAGTCTTTAAACTCAAAACACAATGCGCAATAGCCAGGCCTTCCCGGGATATCAACGAGTCTTTAAACTCAAAACACAATCACAGGCCTCGGGGGGTATCAATATCACCGAGTCTTTAAACTCAAATCCATACCGAGTCTTTAAACTCAAAACATCAATCCAGGGCCCTCCTCCCATATATCAATCCGAGTCTTTAAACTCAAAACCAGATCCAGTAGGTTTTTCGGAGTCTTTAAACTCAAAACCATTTTCACATAAATAAGAAAATCATCAAAATCCGAAAACCAAAACCCAACCGGAAAGCTTCCAAAAACCCAAAATCACATTTACTTAAAAAGGGAATTCCTCCCGAATTTCAAATCCAACCTCAAATCATCCCACAAATCTCAATTAACAGAATGCGTATAAGCATATTCATTCATCTGAAACCATACGCAAAGGCATCACAAAAACCATTATTCTCGAAGTACGTGCAAATCCGATCAGTTATATAAAGCATAATTACGTAGAGCAGGGCATAGAAACATAATTCATGAAAACATATAGTGAAAGCACAAAAACATTTTTAAAACATAATTAAATAAATAAAACAGTTATGCATGCTTAGTTAGAAAACAAACAGTCCACTCACAACTTGCGTGTGCGTCAAGCCCGTCCTGTGCGATCCTCAGCTTCCTCGGGAAGTCCCAATCCTGTCAACAACAGCCAAAATACGTTACTAACACGTCTATGAAAGTCCACCTAATTTTCCCCAAAAATCCCCGGGTCCTAAACATAACGAACCGGAACCCTAAATCTTCACCCTCGCGGAACTACTTCTATTCGACGTCCGAACAATCTGAAACCAATTCCAATGGACTCGTCACAACACCTAGACCAAAAACCATGTTGACCAATTCCCCAACCGCCGCCGCACGTGCCTCCACGCGCCGCCCAAAGTGGCTGCGCGTGGCCCTCACGCGCCAGCTACAGTGTCACCAGCAACCTCTGGTTGACCCGGTTCGAAACAGTCCCTGCAACTCGAACCGGCGTGACCGGTTCTTCGCCGTGCCTGCACCAAATCAACTCTTCGTCCTGTCCTAAGCTATCCATTCCCCTTACCCAAACACCTCGACTCAGCCTCTAAGTCCTCGACTCAAACTCGAACAAAACTAGAACCAGTCCCCTGTTCTTCTTCCCGGCCAACCAGGTCTTCCCCAGTCACGGAAACCACCGTAGACGGTTCCTAGGACCTTCCTAAACCTCACCCCACTCACCAAAACCGTCGATTCGTACTCAAAACCCACGACACAACGTTAAAGCAAAACGAATAAAACAGAGCACACATTGTACTCTCCGTCGTTCTAGCCTCCGCCGTGTACTCCTCCATCACGGCTGCACAACCAGCAGCTACCTAGGACCCTACTGAGTCCCCCAGACCTCACTAAACTCCTCGATTCAACCCCAAAAGCCACGACCTAGCATATGAACCTAGACGGCAAAACATAGCACATAGAGGAAAGTAAAGAAATTACCTGCGTCTTGCTCTCCACCGTGAGCTCCGCCGTGTCCACTGGCTTCCTAAGGCTCCACTCCTGTCTCCGAACACCACCAGCAACGTCGATTGATCGAACACGGCAGCACCACCACCCAACACTCCTCACCTCTTCTCTGTTTCCTCTGATTTTCCTGTGGCTCACAACTCACACACACTCAACCACCACACCTCCTAACCTTCTCCCTAACTCTCCCACAGTCTCTGGTCACTCACCCCCTCACCAAGACACACAAACACTCACGATCACCTCTAAATTCCCTCTCAATCTCCCCCTCTGTTTTCTGTTCTTCGAACACACACAACACACACCTGCACGATTACCCCGAATAATTGGGACCGTGTACAAACCTAGAAGCCACTAGGCCCTTGCCACACGTCACAATCCTCTCCCTCTCTCTCACAAGTGGCTCAATCTCAGCCCTCCATTTGTCCCTCTCTGTTGCACAAATCCCAAGTGCAAAAGACCAAAATGCCCCTTCTTAAATCCCAAAATTACGGTTGTACCACTAACTTTCTAGACCCGTAACTCACACATCGTAAGTCCGATGAATACGTGCCACCTGTCATCGAACTCAGGACGATGAGATCTAGCTAACAGTCCTAGGTCAACGTGCCAAACCCCGATCGTCCAAAAAGTCAACTTTTCCCCTTAATTTAGACAAATTACGGTTATGCCCTCAACCTTCCGAACATCATAACTTCCTCCTCGGATGTCGGAATTGGGCGTGCCACTTGCCTACGGATTCATGACATCCTGGTCATCGGTCAAAATCCAGTTGGCCGCCCGAACTAAATGTCAACTTTTTGCCCAAACCAGGGGCAAAATCGTCATTCTAGGCTAACGACCTTATCGGGACTAGCTAACCCCCGATTAAGCTCACTAATTTTATCTTAATCACGGTCTTAACCATAATTTTCGGGACGAGTCGTTACAATCTACCCAACTAAAAAGAATTTCGTCCCCGAAATTCAACAGCTCGTTCCCAACACTAGGGGTCTCCTACCCGGTAATCAACACTAGGTCAACCACAACTTCTCCTGGGTTTCCTATCTATCATCTCCACCTTGGGTATTTCACTCCGTCCCCAATTACCCGTTACACTTCATGGTGTACGCAAGGGAAACTCTATGAACAGAAAACAAAGGTATTTTAAAATACCTCATATAGAACACCCAACAGAATTCATAAAGTACATCCTCACGTACTACCACCCTACTTCCTAGAACCCACTCAAGTCCTAACCCAGAACAATCTAGTCCACACAAAAACTCTTACCTCTTGGCTCTCTCATTCGGCTGCTACTTCGACCACTTGTCGGAATAAATCTACAAAGTCCTAAAGGCAAACTCTAGATTGTGGGTTCTCTCCTTCAATAACCTCATATCGATCAGTTATAGTCACTCTTTTCCTATTTTCCGTCCTCCGTCAACGGAACTCATCGTAACACTCCAGGTAACCTAGAGAACACCCTAGGCTCTACCCCGGAATCCAACAACAAAATAGATACAACACGACCAAAGATAGTAAAAATACCTGTCCCTGCACCTGGTGCCGACTGAGCCTCCTGCTGAATCATCGAAAACACTCAGGCCTGAGATCCTGATGATCTACCACGTCCCCTCGAACTACTAGTGGCACCACCACCTCCTCTAGTGCCCGCTGTCCCTGACGCCGTACTCTGTCCGGGCTCCGCCGCTCCTCGGCCTATACCTCCCCCTAGTAGTAATGATGGGCACTCTCTCCTGTAGTGGCCTCGCTCCCCACAGTAGAAACAGATGACACTAGAAACATCCCGATTGGGTCCTCCACTCGGTCTCCCTGTGGACGCAACAGATGTCGCACTCACTTGTGGAGTGGGATATTGACAGGACCCATCCCAATCCCCCCGGGATTTACGCGGGATGACCCTGCTCCCGTCTGACACGGAGTGTCAGACAAGGGATACTTCCGACCTTTGCCCTCCCGGGCTATCAGAGTACGCCAGGATCTGGAGGAGGTATGTGATATCTCGATCTCTGCTACAGTCCACATCCGATGTCAACCTGAAGGGTATTAAAAACAGAAAGACTGTGAGTGGACAAAAATAAAGAATTTATAAAAACATATTTCATCAAAGACCTTTATACCCTCCACTAAAAAGCATGCATGCATAGTAAAACCATTTATCCAATCATATATGTTAAAACATCCATAAATAGGGTCACAACCCCAAGTTCCGTAAATACAAGTCACACGGGCTCCTGCCCAAAACCCATTTACAGAAAACCAGAACATAGTAAACATATGTGGGATCTCAGCCCAAATCCATTTATCATCATAAAACATAGTTTCCCAAACCAATTGAAACCATGTTTATCCAATATATTCATATCCAGAACCTGTCACGGTAAAATAAAGCTACACGTGTGCTAACCGGGGTCTCAAACCCAAGTCTCTCCAGGGTCCACCCAGGTCAATGTCCGTTGGGACGGGTCGTTACAGATGTGCTCGGTAACCACAGAATCCTGAACTCTGGAAACTACCGGGTCTACCAAAACGATCATCGCCGGACGAAGATGCTCCACTAAAGTTACCTCTCTTCGGTGTCCTCTGACTCGAAGCTCCAGAAAAGATGACTTCCGGCGTCGCACCGGCAAACTAGCCTTATCCCTCACCGCAGCGTCCGACAACTCTCGGAGAGTAGTAAACGATCCAGCCGTCACTATGGCTCGAATCTCACCTCGCAGGCCCAACTCAAACCTACGACACTTCTCGGCTTCAGTAGCCACAAACGCAGGAGCAAACCGAGACAACATCTGAAACTTCTGTTCGTACTCAGCCACACTCAGATTACTCTTTTGGAGCTGCAGAAACTCTGCCTCCTTGGCATCTCGGAAAGAACGAGGGTAATACTGATCTAAGAACCTCTCCCGAAACGTCTCCCAAGCCACAGTATGGGCATCCCAACCAGACAACTCGAGGGTATACCACCACTCGTACGCCGCACCATCCAGTAAGAACGTAGCCAGTAACACTTGCTCCTCCGGTGGGCAATGCATCACTGCAAAGATCCGTTCAAGTCTCGTGATCCACCTCTGGGCTTCCTCAAGATCTGCCCCACCACTAAAAGTAGTAGCCCCGAGCCGCTGGGCTCGCTAAATCGTAGCACCCTCTGTCCCTCTTACTGCTTCGTCTTCAGGTCGTGGAGAGGGTCTACGTCTCGGAGGCATCGTCAACCGCACGCTGAAAGAGGCATAGAAATAGTCAAACAACCTAAACACAACCTCACAGACCGACAAACTCGACAAGCCTATGCTCTGATACCAATTGTCATGACCCACCCCGGTTTCACCCCTGCTCCCATCTGACACCCCGACACTAAATTAACGTAACTAAAGTAAACCACCCAATAAGCACAGTCAGACATAGGAGAACTTTAAAACATCCCGAAGTTAAAATTTACAGAGCATAGTATTAAATAAAAAAGAGGGAAAAACGATACACAGAGTACACGCACTACGAAAATTTTTAAAACACTCCGGGATCGCTCTCGTGATTTCTATGCCTCAGACGCTGCCTCTGATAGGACGTTAAATAAGCATTATTTTATATTATTTTATACCCTTTATACTTGACTTTTAGTATTAAAATATTAAATAAATTGATAAAATAAATTATTTTGTGATTTTTATGTTTAGATAAATAAAGTTTGTAATTTGGAGCATTTTGGCGAAAGAATCGTCTCGATCGGAATTATAACGAATAAAATATGGACGAAATTTGGTGGATTAATTAATTTAGTTTTAAATTAATTAATTAATTAAATATGTGCAGCCCAACCCAATTCTGAAAATCCAAGCAGCCGGCCCAGGCGTCGCAAGCCCAAGTCCCAGCCCAGTCCGTGCGGCCCAATCACTGCAGCCCAGGCGTAGCCCCGCGCGTCAGCCCGCCTCCCCAGCCCCACAATTTCCTTCGGTGCGCGACCGCCGAGCTCCAGTTCATCTCTTCAGTGCGCGCCTCCCGAAGTCGGAAGCCTAGTGCAGGGCCTGGCCGCCGAAGTTTCTCCTTTCCTTTCCAGCAAGGACTGCTGGCCACTCCTTTCCTTTCCAGCTAATGCCAGCTGACTATTCCCTCCTTTTTCAGCTGTTTCTGACAGCCCCTTTCCAGCAGCATTAATGGACTCTTCTTTTGGTTTTTTTTATACTTTTCCTCAAAAATCACCCAATCTCATCCTTTCACTTTTGATTATTTTTATTGTAATTTTTGGTTTATTTTTATTTATTTTCTAGGGTTTAATTTGAGTTTTTCCCCTATAAATAGAAGTTGATTTCACTTGTTGAGATCACTTCCAAGAAGCACAAAATTGAGCCTCTCTTAGGAGAAATTTTGGCAAATAGTTCCAATACAAATTTTGAGAGTTCAAGTCTGAATTTCCTTGTTTAATCTTCTTCCATCTTCATAGGGTTCCAGCCGTTGTTCGGTGTTCCTTGTGAAAAACAATCCATTGTTCTCGCCCAATCTGAAAAGTGTAACATCTACTCTCCATTCTCTTAAACTCTTTTATTTGTTATTGGTTCTAATTATAATGCAATATATGTATTGGTTTCTCCTTCCTATCTTTTGTGAAAATTGAGTATAATCTCCATGTGTTTTACTTTCTAAAAATCATTTATTTCTTACATTCTAGAGCTTAAACTTCATTTCGAAACTAAATGTTGATCCGCTGTTCGTGTCATTTAGAGTAGATTTGGAGAGATTTAATGTATGACCGCTGTTCGGCGCATTAAATCACAAACTTAAGGTAATTATATTATAAGTAAAAATGCGTTGTTCGGTGCATTTATAATATAAAAAATGTATGAAGAAATATGAGTTTGTGAAGGTATAATTTTGTGATTAATTCAAATTTATGCAATTGTAGTATGTTGGTGAAGTTTGTGTTTACGGGAAGTCTACTTTGTGCATAAGTTAGAGTAGAAATAGAATGAGTTCATCTATGCTTTTACTTATTTACATAATTACAAACCTCTTCAAAACCCCCCTTGTTTATTCTTTTATTCTTTGATGTCTTTATTCTTTCATTCCTTTATTCTTTAATTATTTCATTCTTTAATTCGTTAATTTATTAAATCTTTGTAATTCATTAATTTATTATTTCTTTATTCTCTTATTCATCTATTTTTTTATTTATTAATTCTTTGATTATTTAATTCTTTTATTATTTAAATCTTTAATTCATTATTCTTTTATTCATCTCCCACTAACACATTATTAATGTCCCTAATTTCCCCGGTTAAGAACGATCCCTATTTATCAATACTACATCTACACAAAAAGGGTTTAAATTGCACGATACTCAAATTACGTGTTTAATTTAATGCGTAGTTTGGGCGTAGTCAATTTTTGGCGCCGTTGCCGGGGAAATTGAAAATCATTTTTAATTTGTTAGTGTATGTATATAAATTGTGCATATTATACTTGTTTATGAATTTTACTTTTGTTAATATTATATTTGTTTATAACATTTACTTAATTGTTTATATTTTATTTATCCATCTTATTATTGTTCTTATTATTTTTGTTTATAATGCTCATACTTTGCTTATCCTTAATTTCTAATTTATACTTGTTCATAAATGTTCATAATTTTTTTTTTATACATTTGTTCATATTAAATTTGATACTTGTTCATAATTTAATTTCATTAGTTTACTTTTACTTTTACTTTTACTTGTTCATACTAAAATTGGTACTTGTCATAAATGCATATTTTATATGTTCACTTTTTTTTACTTTTACTTTTATTTATTCCATTAACTTTCTTTTAATTTTATTCCATAACTTTTGTGTTCCACTAACTTTATGTTTACACTTATTTTATTTTTATGTAATCAATTATTTGTTTATGTCTTGTTAAACTTTAAATTTTAAATGAAAAAAAAGAAAATTCGGAATAAATAAAAAAAATTAAAAAATAATAATAATTAAAAAAAATATATAAAAAAAATTAAATTTTTTTTAAAAAAAAAAAACTAATTTATGAAACTTTATTCATCTTTGAATTTCCTAAAGTGTAAGTATTGTTTCCTATTAACTGTTTTAGAGTTGCATGAATCTCTTAGTCCCTTTTTCTTCAAAATCTTACTTTCGGGAACAGGTAGTGCCCCTCTTATTTACTTTCTCCTTAACCCTTCATGATGTGTGGATTTCATCACCACACACCATAGACTCGAATCTATGGACATGAGGTTGGGGCGGAGTTTGTAAACACTAGGGTTTGGTAATTCTCTACGTCATCATTTGGATTGATTATGGTGTCTAGGAGAGTTATGACTGGTGTCTAGTTTTGGATTAAGAAAGGGAACACCAATGGAGTATATGCCAAGCTAGCCTCGGGGTGCTCTTAAAATTATCCTTGCTTCTCGCGTTACATCTATCTCAACTGGCCATGATTAATGTTGAATGGGGGAATGGTGGTTATTAGTACGCGCAGGTCGTACGCCCAGGAAAGTACTATGAGAAGCGGAAGGGGAAAGTTATTCATGACACTCTAAAACTCTACTTATTGCATTATTATTTTGCATTTGGAACTTGTGTATTTTCTTTCCATATACATGAATTATTGTTGATTCTGATTTTTTATGCAAGTCTCTACTCTCTTCTTGTGCATATGTAATATCGGTTTAAAATTTTTGCAGTCATACTTGTTACATCTCACATTTTCTTGCTAATTATGATTTCCTTGACTTATATTTTTACTACTAACCCTAACTTTGTAACAAATATCCTGTCTTTATTAACTTTCACTAGTTACATGTGTATACTTGCCTTCTAACTTAGTGTTCTGTTAATATAGGTACGAACTTATGAATGCACGCTCATCAATCTAAGCTTGATCGGCTGAGAAGACAACTTGACATCTCACCAAGCAACGCGACATTCAGAGACGCACTTAAGCAAACCGGCTCATCCGGACCTCCATCCCCAATAATCGGTGAGTCCATAAGTGAGAAGAGTAATTCAGAAGAAGAACAGACTTTCGGAACACCAATAGCCATGGCACGAAACCTGAGTATCCGGGAGCAGACATGTGCAAACACAAATGGCACTACAAACTTCTGCATCCAGTATCCCGAGCCTAGAACCAACAAGAAAGATATTGAGCTTAAGAGTAGAGTCCTTCATCAGTTACCCAAGTTCCGTGGAGTCAGAAATGAAGATCCACATAAGCACTTAACAGAGTTCCAATTCATCGTTGGTAGTATGTGTCCGGATGATGCGGACTTGGAAATCATGAAGCTGAAAGCTTTCCCGTTGTCCTTGGAAGAAAGAGCACGGGTATGGCTTTTGGGTCTTCCACCCAATCATATTGACTCTTGGGAGAAGTTGGTTCAGGAGTTTCTTACCAAGTACTTCCCTGCCTCAAATATTACGGTCTTACGAAAAGAGATCACTGGAATCAAGCAGAAAGAATATGATGAGAATTTCAGCCAGTACTACGAGAGGTTTAAGGAACTTTGTGCTTCATGCCCTACTCACGGGATCACAGAAGGCTATATTTTAACCTACTTTTATGAAGGACTTAAAGGTTGGGATAGAGGACTGCTCGATGCTGCAGCTAATGGAAGTTTCTTAGCTCGGAGCCTAGTAGATGGTCGTGCACTACTTGAAAGCCGTGCACTCAATGATGCACAATACGAAGGTGCCGATCCTATTTCTAGAAAGGTACATGATGTAAGTTCCCATGCTATAAATGATTCTAAGTTAGATAAGATCACCTCTATGCTTTCGAATATGCTTGAACTAAAGAAACAGGTAGCTCCAGTTTGTTCCATATGCTCTCAAGGCCATCTTGAGGAACAATGTCCCTACACTGCAAGGGAGGAAGACTCCGAAACTGAAATGGCACACGCCATTGGAGGCTTTCAAGGAGGGCCAAGGACCCAAGGTTACAGTTGGAGAGATCCGAACAATGTCCTAAACCCTCAGCACATGTCGACTGGGCCAAACCGTGTCCGAGACCAGTTCCCAAGGCCCACATGGCAACCAAGGCCCACATGGCAACCAAGGCCCCCAGTCCCATTTTCTAACTTTTCTCATAATCATGCAAATAATCATACTTCTTCATCTTCTAATCTTGATTATGATAAAATGCTGGCTGCTCTTTCCCAAGGGCAGCAAACACTAATGGCGTCAACTCAGGCTCTTGTCACAGGTCAGCAAAATCAACAAAAAGACATCGCTGATCTCAAGGACCAAATGGGTAAAGTCGTGGACTTCATGGGTAAGATCCAAGCTAGCGGGGTGCTTCTACCTCAACCTACACCCAACCCAAATATAAGACCTGAAGCCAATGCAATTATCACTCGAAGTGGTAAAGTGCTTGGAGAAATAGAGCCAGATCCAGCCGTTTCTGAGGCTGAAAAGCACAAGGTGGCAACTAAGACCACCACGACACAACCACCAGTTCAACCTACCCACACACAAGGTAATAACCCAATCCCTTCAAGTTCGGTTGTTACTAATTCCCCGTTTGTGCATGCACCATTTCCAAGTAGGCTTGCCAAATCTAAGAAGAATGAATCCGATGAGGAAATCTTGGAGATCTTCAAAAGGGTGCAAATCAACATGCCCTTGATCGAGTGCATCAAACAAGTGCCGAAATAAGCAAAATTTCTGAAAGAGTTATGCACTCCAAGGTGCTAGACGAGGGAGAAGGAGGTTGTGATGGTGAGTGAAACAGTTTCTGTTGTAATACAGCGTCGGCTACCCTCAAAGTTGAAGGATCCATGGAGTTTTTCTGTTCCCTGCGTGATTGGTAACAAGTCATTTGATAAAGCCATGCTAGACTTAGGAGCATCCATTAATGTTATGCCATATTCACTATATGTTGCCCTAAGTCTAAGTAAATTACAGCATGACGATATTATCATTCAGTTAGCCGATCGCTCTAATGTGTATCCTAAGGGATACGACGAAGATGTTCTTGTGCAGGTTAACCAGCTCATCTTCCCCACTGACTTTTATGTCTTAGACATGGAGGATTCCCCTACGAATCAAGCTCCACTAATGCTATTGGGAATACCATTCATGAGAACTGCCAAGACAAAGATTGATGTGTTCAATGGAACATTAACTATGGAAGTAGACGGAGAGGAAATTGGCTTCAACATTTTTGATGCCATGAGGTACCCTAGTTCCACAACTCATACTACTTTTTCTATTGACGTGTGCACTTTTCTCGCAGAGAAACATCTTGATTCAATTCGAGAAGACACACTCAACATGATAATCCAGGAAGGAGTTGGCCTAATGCAATCAGGGGACGCCTTGGTTGAGGATACAGATTACGAACTAGAACCTCGTATTTGGGATGAAGTCATGACCCTAAATGAGGCCCCCAGAATGGTACATCATCAGGTACCCTCGTCACTTCAAATTAGTACTAATTCCATTCCTCCTTCAGTGATTCAGGCCCCCGTTCTCGAGCTCAAAGTTTTGCATGACCACCCGAAGTATGCCTATCTTGGCTCGGACGACACTCTGCCCGTCATAGTGTCTTCTGCACTAACCGAGTCACAAGAAGACATATTAGTACATGTCTTGACGAAGTACAAGACAGCCATTGGATGGACTCTGTCAGATATCAAGGGAATCAGCCCTACATGTCTTGATAGGACGTTAAATAAGCATTATTTTATATTATTTTATACCCTTTATACTTGACTTTTAGTATTAAAATATTAAATAAATTGATAAAATAAATTATTTTGTGATTTTTATGTTTAGATAAATAAAGTTTGTAATTTGGAGCATTTTGGCGAAAGAATCGTCTCGATCGGAATTATAACGAATAAAATATGGATGAAATTCGGTGGATTAATTAATTTAGTTTTAAATTAATTAATTAATTAAATCTGTGCAGCCCTGATAGGTCCTCAAATAAGCATTATTTTATATTATTTTATACCCTTTATACTTAGCTTTTAATATTAAAATATTAAATAAATAGATAAAATAATTTATTTTGTGTTATTTTTGTTTAAATAAATAAAGTTTGTAATTTGGAGTATTTTGGCGAAAGAATCGTCTCGATCGGAATTTTAACGAAAATATTATGGACGAATTTCGGTGAAATATTACTAAATTAGTTAAATTAATTAATTTCAGTTTTCTTACAGCCCAAATCCATAAACTGTGCAGCCCAAACCCATTTCAAGAAAAAGCCCAGTCGCCGTCAGCCCAACCATCTGAAGCCCGGCCTGCTGCCAAGCCCAGCGGCCCAACTTGCCCAGGCCCGCAAGCCCAGTTCCGCGCGCCTTCCTCCAGCCAGCGGATTCGTCGGAACGCGCCTACCGAAGCGCCTCTCTTCACTTCGGCGCGCGCTTGCCGATCCTCTGTTCCTCATTCAGCAGCCTCCAGCCAAAATTCCATTCCTCTTTTCAGCAGCTCTCTGCTGAATTTATTTCCAGCAGCTTCCACCCAATTTCCACCCAACTTCCTTCCACTTTCCAACCCAATTTTGCAACTTGACAACTCAAACCACTTCTAAACATCATCACTAATCTTTATTACTCATCATTTCATTATTTAACATTTTTTTATTGTATTTGTTTATGTATTTTTGATAGCTTTTTCCACCTATAAATAGGGCTTCAATTCTTGTATTTTAGAGGGTCCCCAATTAGTTTCATTCTTCCATTTCTTTCTTAGTTCTTAGTTCTTAGTTCTTAGTTCTTAGTTTAGTTCTTTTATTTCTCTCTTTTGAGAGACAATTTTGGGGACCATTTTAACTTCTTGTAGATTTTCTTATTAATTAGCTTTCTTTTAATTCTTGTTCTTAATTTATGTTATTTTTATTTTTCTTAATTTCATTTCTTCTTTACTTTGTTCTTGTGATATTTCTTTGAGATCTCTTAAACACATTTTTATGCTTTCCTTAAGAAATACCTAGGCCAAGTAATTCTAAGGCAATTCAAGAGTTTTAAGACCGAATTCCTCGTATTTCTTCTTCCATCTTCACAAGTTTCCTGCCGCTGTTCGGTGATTCTTGTGAAAATCCATACTTCTCTACTTAAATTCTTGTTATTGTTATTGGTTTTACTTATAATTCAATATATGTGTTGGTATTTTCTTTCTAACATTTGTAAGTAAGAATGCAATCTCCATGTGTTTTACTTTTTGAGTTTCTTTTACTTCATATGTTTTAGTGCTTAAACTTCAATTCGAAGCTAAATGTTGATCCGCTGTTCGGGGCATTTAGAATAGAGTTGAAGAGATTTAATGTTTGATCGCTGTTCGGCGCATTAAATCACTTACTTAAGGTGGATCATATTGTAAGTAATAATCCGCTGTTCGGTGCATTTATAATATGAAAAATGTATGCATGTATTTGAGATGATTAAGGTATGATTTCGTGATTGGTTTAATATGAGCATGATGTTAGAGTGTTGGTAAAAATATGTGTTTGAAGAAAGTTCACTAGTACAAAGGTTAAAATAGAAGTAAAATTAAGTATTTAATTATTTTTACTTGTTTTATTTATTTTATATTTACAACTCTTTTCAAAACCCCCCTTTTCAATTCTTTATTCTTTATTCTTTTATTCTTTATTCTTTTATTCTTTTATTCTTTTATTCTTTTATTCTTTTATTCTTTTATTCTTTTATTCTTCTTTTCTACTTTTAGTTTATTATTCTTTGATTAGTTAATTCTTTAATTCATTTATTCTTTAATTCTCAATTCTTTTATTCTTTAATTCATTAATTCATTAATTTGTTAATTATTTAATTATTTAATTCATTAATTTATTCATTATTCATTTATTCATTACTCTTTCCCACTAACACATTATTAATGTTCCCTAATTTCCCCGGTTAAGAACGATCCCTATTTACCAATACTACATCTACACAAAAAGGGTTTAAATTGCACAACACTCAAATTACGTGTTTAATTTAATGCGTAGTTTGGGCGTAGTCAATTTTTGGCGCCGTTGCCGGGGAAATTGAAAACAATTTTAATTTGTTAGTGTATGTATATAAATTGTGCATATTATACTTGTTTATAAATTTTACTTTTGTTAATATTATATTTGTTTATAACCTTTACTTACTTGTTTATATTTTATTTATCCATGTTATTTTTGTTCTTATTATTTTATAATGATCATACTTTACTTATTCATAATCTCTAATATATACTTGTTCATAAATATTCATAATTTTTTTATATATATTTGTTCATATTCAAATTGTTTATGTAAATTTAAAATTCTATCATACTTGTTCATAATTTAATTTAATTTGTACTTGTCATAAATGCATATTGTACATATTCACTTTTCCTTACTTTTTTTTTCTTTACACTTTCTAACTTTTTCTTTAATCCACTAACTTTAATTTTATTCCATAAACTTTTTCTTTATTCCTTTAACTTTAAATTTATTTCATTAACTTTTTATTCCACTAACTTTTTATTCCATTAACTTTTATTCCATTAATTTTATTCATTAACTTTTTATTCCACTAACTTTTTATTCCATTAACTTTTATTCCATTAATTTTATTCATTAACTTTTTATTCCACTAACTTTTTATTCCATTAACTTTTATTTCATTAATTTATTTCATTAACTTTTTATTCCACTAACTTTTTATTCCACTAACTTTTTATTCCATTAACTTTTATTCCATTAATTTTATTCATTAACTTTTTATTCCACTAACTTTTTATTCCACTAACTTTTTATTCCATTAACTTTTATTCCATTAATTTTATTCCATTAACTTTTTATTCCACTAACTTTTTATTCCATTAACTTTTTTATTACACTTATTTTATTCTTATGTAATTATTTATTTGGTTATGTCTTGATAAAATTTAAATTTAATTTTTTTTTAAAAAAAAATTCGAAATAAGTAAAAAATTTGAAAATAATAAAAAAAAAAAAATCTAATCTTATCTTAGCTTTATGTTAGTGTTAATTCATACTTGTAAATAAATGTTGTATATATGTTACTTGTTACCTTTTATACTTGTTCATAACTTTTATATTTCATAGTATACATGCATACTTGTTCATAATAGAATTTCATTTATATTTGTTTATAATTTTCTTACTTGTTATATTATTCTTGTTCATACTTGTACATAATGTTCATTCTTTTTAATTGTTCATAAATGCTTATGGTAAATATTCACTTTTCCTTATTTTTATTTTTATTTGTAATTAAAAAAAAAACATAAAATTCGTAAAAAAAAAAATTAAAAATTAAAAAAATTTCTTTTTCTTCATTTATTTAATTTTTTAAATTCAGAAAAAAAATTAATTAATAAAAAATAAAAAATTTCTTTTTCTTCATTTATTCGTAAAAATATTCATTTATCTTCACTTTGTGTTAGTATAAATCTAAATTGTTAAATAAATCTTATACTTATGTTAGTTTGTTAATGAGAAATTGTTTTGTAAATATCATTACTTGTGAATAAAACCATACTTGTAAATAAATTGTTCATACTTGTATAAATTGTTCATACGTAAATTGTCATGTTATATTTGTAAATTGTGCATAAAAAACATACTTGTAAATAGTTATTGCATTCATGCATTAGTCTCAGCTATATGTAGATCACTTGTGCTTCGAAGTTTAGATTTTGATCTTTATCGGCGATGACTCTTTTGTTAACTCTCACCCACGGTAATTGTTAACACTTGAGTCATCTTAATTCCTCTGGAGTAAGAAATTTTCGAGGGTGATGTCTAGGACAAGAGACGGTACTCATAACGGGTTTTGGGTCTAAGAAAATAGCCCTGCCTCTTATGTGTATTCTTTCTAACCTGGTCACTTTTGAAGTTGCCCAAACAGTTGAATTAATCCAAGATATTTACTTGGGCCGCACGGACGTATAAGTCTCCATTTAAACTTTGAGGCTATGTGAACCATATATATCTTTGACTTCCCCCGACATGTAAATATTGTTTATATCTTAATTTACATTATTTGTCATGACAAAGTTAACTTGCATCTTTCGTTTAACTAACTTGCATCTTTCATTCTAACTTGCATTTCATCTTTCATTTAACTTGCATTTTTAACTTCACTTGCATATTTAGTTTAACTTGCATTGCACTCTTCCTCTAACTTACATCTTTAACTCACATTGCATCCTTAACTTTAATTTGCATATCTAACTTGCATTCTTAATTAACGTACATCTCTGACTAACTAACTTGCATCTCTGTCTAGGCTGGATGGACGTTAAACTTCAAGCGCTTGTTGGGAGGCAACCCAATGTGTTCCCGGGATGTGAAGGAGTCATCAATACAGATTTGCTATCCTTCTACCCTTCACTCTCTTTTATTTTGTTTATTTAATGTTTTCCTATTATTTTCGTAAATCATCTTCCTTACTTTGATTCTATGTTTAATTACTTCGTATTTTCCTACATTGAGGACAATGTAGAATTTAAGTGTGGGGGAATGGTTTACAATTTTAATTGTTCAAAAAAAAAAACAAAACAAAAAAAAAATGAAAAAAAAAATTATTAAAAAAAAAAATTTAAAAAAAAAGGTAAAAAAAAAAAAAAAAAAAATTGTTTTCTTGAATCTTTTAACTTAGTGTTTTTATGAGTTTTAAGTTGCCATTTAACTTGTCAATGATATAAATGAACGAAAATGAATATGTTATGGCTATAAAGATGATCACTACAACTTGAATTTGTTTGTTAATATTTTGTGATTAAGTGTTATAACTTGAAGATAATGCATGTAAATTGGCATATAAACGAGCATGATAAGATAAGTATGAATCATATGAACCTTATGTGAGCTTTAGAACTTTATATACATCTTTGATGAGTGATTCATAAGTTCTTTGTTTAAATTGATATACATATGCCTCATAACTGCTTGCCATAGCTTTTAATGAACTCTAGAGTACTAGAACTTATTCAATGTGATTTTCAAAGCTTTTAAGTCAATAAACTCTCTGATTTTGGATATGATTAAGGCATTAGGGTTAACACCACAAATTCAAATATCCATGTTCCCTATTTTGTGCGCACAAGTTGCGACCCCCTTAGTTTTAACCCTTTTGAGCCCACATTAAGCCTTTCTTTCATCACCATGATTATCTAAACACTTGAGCTTAGTATAGACATCATTTACCCTTGTTCCAAGGACTCGGTTGAAGATATAAAGATTGTGTAAGGAGAAAATAATGATGTTGAAAAGACTTTTATGTGAATTATTCGGATTTACCGACTCAAGCTTTATTGTATTGTTGACACATGTTATTACCTTGATATAAAAAAAAAAAAATCAAAAAAAAAAAAATCAAAAAATCAAAAATCAAAAAAAAAAAAAAAAAAAGAAGTTGAGTCTCGATCAAGGTAATAAGGTTTGGTTATGTAATGTTTGAGTTAAATCCCTTACATTGGTAAATCCGACACAAAGAATGACTATGAGGCCCAACATGATGAAATTAGGCCTATGTTCGAAAGGATGGATTACTGACATCATTGCACTAAGGTTGGGAAGCTATGATACGTTTTGGGAGTCTATTGAGTCTTGGAACGAATTGAGCACCACTTGTCCTATATTGTCCTTGCCTCTAAACTTAGCCCCATTACAACCTTTATAAAGACCTTATGATCCTTAAGATGGTAAATTTTGATTAGTTGAGTTAATCACTTGAGTAAGCTTATGGTTTTGGTTCATTTGCGCAAGTATGTGTTGTTTTTATCTTGAGGTGTTTGTTTGAGATTTTGCAAAAGTACTTCATTTCGATTATGTGAGTATTTCTCACATACTTTGAGTGCAAACACAAACCCTTACAAAATTGAGTGAATTTATGAGTGCATATCCTTGTGAGTTGATTCATACTTGTTTTATTCATGTTGAGATCCATTTCACCATATTTACTCATTATCATACTTGTTGAAGCATTTTGTTACAATGTATTAACTCTTAAATTCCATATGCTTAAACGCTTTAAGTGAAAATCTTTTATGCCATGATTATAATTATGAAATATTGAGACAAATGGTTAAGGGTTACTTGTTTTGAATTCGTAGTTTAATTTTAGTATTTGCTAGGGACTAGCAAAGTTTAAGTGTGGGGGTATTTGATAGGTCCTCAAATAAGCATTATTTTATATTATTTTATACCCTTTATACTTAGCTTTTAATATTAAAATATTAAATAAATAGATAAAATAATTTATTTTGTGTTATTTTTGTTTAAATAAATAAAGTTTGTAATTTGGAGTATTTTGGCGAAAGAATCGTCTCGATCGGAATTTTAACGAAAATATTATGGACGAATTTCGGTGAAATATTACTAAATTAGTTAAATTAATTAATTTCAGTTTTCTTACAGCCCAAATCCATAAACTGTGCAGCCCAAACCCATTTCAAGAAAAAGCCCAGTCGCCGTCAGCCCAACCATCTGAAGCCCGGCCTGCTGCCAAGCCCAGCGGCCCAACTTGCCCAGGCCCGCAAGCCCAGTTCCGCGCGCCTTCCTCCAGCCAGCGGATTCGTCGGAACGCGCCTACCGAAGCGCCTCTCTTCACTTCGGCGCGCGCTTGCCGATCCTCTGTTCCTCATTCAGCAGCCTCCAGCCAAAATTCCATTCCTCTTTTCAGCAGCTCTCTGCTGAATTTATTTCCAGCAGCTTCCACCCAATTTCCACCCAACTTCCACCCAAATTCCTTCCACTTTCCAACCCAATTTTGCAACTTGACAACTCAAACCACTTCTAAACATCATCACTAATCTTTATTACTCATCATTCCATTATTTAACATTTTTTTATTGTATTTGTTTATGTATTTTTGATAGCTTTTTCCACCTATAAATAGGGCTTCAATTCTTGTATTTTAGAGGGTCCCCAATTAGTTTCATTCTTCCATTTCTTTCTTAGTTCTTAGTTCTTAGTTCTTAGTTCTTAGTTTAGTTCTTTTATTTCTCTCTTTTGAGAGACAATTTTGGGGACCATTTTAACTTCTTGTAGATTTTCTTATTAATTAGCTTTCTTTTAATTCTTGTTCTTAATTTATGTTATTTTTATTTTTCTTAATTTCATTTCTTCTTTACTTTGTTCTTGTGATATTTCTTTGAGATCTCTTAAACACATTTTTATGCTTTCCTTAAGAAATACCTAGGCCAAGTAATTCTAAGGCAATTCAAGAGTTTTAAGACCGAATTCCTCGTATTTCTTCTTCCATCTTCACAAGTTTCCTGCCGCTGTTCGGTGATTCTTGTGAAAATCCATACTTCTCTACTTAAATTCTTGTTATTGTTATTGGTTTTACTTATAATTCAATATATGTGTTGGTATTTTCTTTCTAACATTTGTAAGTAAGAATGCAATCTCCATGTGTTTTACTTTTTGAGTTTCTTTTACTTCATATGTTTTAGTGCTTAAACTTCAATTCGAAGCTAAATGTTGATCCGCTGTTCGGGGCATTTAGAATAGAGTTGAAGAGATTTAATGTTTGATCGCTGTTCGGCGCATTAAATCACTTACTTAAGGTGGATCATATTGTAAGTAATAATCCGCTGTTCGGTGCATTTATAATATGAAAAATGTATGCATGTATTTGAGATGATTAAGGTATGATTTCGTGATTGGTTTAATATGAGCATGATGTTAGAGTGTTGGTAAAAATATGTGTTTGAAGAAAGTTCACTAGTACAAAGGTTAAAGTAGAAGTAAAATTAAGTATTTAATTATTTTTACTTGTTTTATTTATTTTATATTTACAACTCTTTTCAAAACCCCCATTTTCAATTCTTTATTCTTTATTCTTTTATTCTTTATTCTTTTATTCTTTTATTCTTTTATTCTTTTATTCTTTTATTCTTTTATTCTTCTTTTCTACTTTTAGTTTATTATTCTTTGATTAGTTAATTCTTTAATTCATTTATTCTTTAATTCTCAATTCTTTTATTCTTTAATTCATTAATTCATTAATTTGTTAATTATTTAATTATTTAATTCATTAATTTATTCATTATTCATTTATTCATTACTCTTTCCCACTAACACATTATTAATGTTCCCTAATTTCCCCGGTTAAGAACGATCCCTATTTACCAATACTACATCTACACAAAAAGGGTTTAAATTGCACAACACTCAAATTACGTGTTTAATTTAATGCGTAGTTTGGGCGTAGTCAAGCCCAACCCAATTCTGAAAATCCAAGCAGCCGACCCAGGCGTCGCAAGCCCAAGTCCCAGCCCAGTCCGTGCGGCCCAATCACTGCAGCCCAGGCGTAGCCCAGCGCGTCAGCCCGCCTCCCCAGCCCCACAATTTCCTTCGGTGCGCGACCGCCGAGCTCCAGTTCATCTCTTCAGCGCGCGCCTCCCGAAGTCGGAAGCCTAGTGCAGCGCCTAGCTGCCGAAGTTTCTCCTTTCCTTTCCAGCAAGGACTGCCGGCCACTCCTTTCCTTTCCAGCTAATGCCAGCTGATTATTCCCTCCTTTTTCAGCTGTTTCTGACAGCCCCTTTCCAGCAGCATTAATGGACTCTTCTTTTGGTTTTTTTTAATACTTTTCCTCAAAAATCACCCAATCTCATCCTTTCACTTTTGATTATTTTTATTGTAATTTTTGGTTTATTTTTATTTATTTTCTAGAGTTTAATTTGAGTTTTTCCCCTATAAATAGAAGTTGATTTCACTTGTTGAGATCACTTCCAAGAAGCACAAAATTGAGCCTCTCTTAGGAGAAATTTTGGCAAATAGTTCCAATACAAATTTTGAGAGTTCAAGTCCGAATTTCCTTGTTTAATCTTCTTCCATCTTCATAGGGTTCCAGCCGCTGTTCGGTGTTCCTTGTGAAAAACAATCCATTGTTCTCGCCCAATCTGAAAAGTGTAACATCTGCTCTCCATTCTCTTAAACTCTTTTATTTGTTATTGGTTCTAATTATAATGCAATATATGTATTGGTTTCTCCTTCCTATCTTTTGTGAAAATTGAGTATAATCTACATGTGTTTTACTTTCTAAAAATCATTTACTTCTTACATTCTAGAGCTTAAACTTCATTTCGAAACTAAATGTTGATCCGTTGTTCGGGGCATTTAGAGTAGATTTGGAGAGATTTAATGTATGACCGCTGTTCGGCGCATTAAATCACAAACTTAAGGTAATTATATTATAAGTAAAAATCCGATGTTCAGTGCATTTATAATATGAAAAATGTATGAAGAAAAATGAGTTTGTGAAGGTATAATTTCGTGATTAATTCAAATTTATGCAATTGTAGTATGTTGGTGAAGTTTGTGTTTACGGGAAGTCTACTTTGTGCATAAGTTAGAGTAGAAATAGAATGAGTTCATCTATGCTTTTACTTATTTACATAATTACAAACCTCTTCAAAACCCCCCTTGTTTATTCTTTGATGCCTTTATTCTTTCATTCCTTTATTCTTTAATTATTTCATTCTTTAATTCGTTAATTTATTAATTCTTTGTAATTCATTAATTTATTATTTATTTATTCTCATATTCATCTATTCTTTAATTTATTAATTCTTTAATTATTTAATTCTTTGATTATTTAATTCTTTTATTATTTAAATCGTTAATTCATTATTCTTTTATTCATCTCCTACTAACACATTATTAATGTCCCTAATTTCCCCGGTTAAGAACGATCCCTATTTATCAATACTACATCTACACAAAAAGGGTTTAAATTGCACAATAATCAAATTACGTGTTTAATTTAATGCGTAGTTTGGGCGTAGTCAGCCTCGACGCCGAAACCCCGCGCTAGCTCCACGACCTGGAGTGTGCGTCAAGCGTGTCCCGTGCGATCCACAGCTTCCTCGGGAAGTCCTAATCCTGTCAACAACCGGCAAAATACGTTACTAACACGTCTATGAAGGTCCACCTAATTTCCCCCAAAAATCCCCGGGTCCTAAACGTAACGAACCGGAACCCAAAACCTTCACCCTCGCGGAACTACTTCTATTCGACGTCCGAACAATCCGAAACCAATTCCAATGGACTCGTCACAACACCTAGACCAAAAACCATGTTGACCAATTCCCCAACCGCCGCCGCACTCGCCTCCAAGCGCCGCCCAAAGTGGCTGCGCGTGGCCCTCACGCACCAACTACAGTGTCACCCGCAACCTCTGGTCGACCCGGTTCGAAACCGTCCCTGCAACTCGAACCGGCGTGACCGGTTCTCTGTCAGGACCCACCCCGGTTTCACCCCGAAACCCGAGGTAAATCCCGCTCCCGTCTGACTCCCCGACACAACACCTAAGTAACACTCACGCAACCCAGTCAGACGCAGGAGTAATTAAACAAAATATTCCGACGTTAACGTTTACAGAGCATAGTACGAAAATACAAAGAAAAGAAAATTGATAATGTACACGCACACAGAAGCTTTTAAACTCTTCTAAGATCCCTCACGTCCCTTCTATGCCTCGGACTCTGCCTCGACGTCAAGACCCCGCGCTCGCTCCACAACCTGGAGGGCAATTTAAAACAGAAGGTGTGAGTGGACCAGAAGTACAAAAAGTTCAAAACCACTTTATATGAAAACCGAGTTTAACCCTCCGTTTTGAAACCACATGCATAACCAATAGTTATGAATACAGTTATAAAATAATCGTTATAAAACATCATAAGAAACAGAAACACTATAAAATATCATAAGAAACCATAACATCAAATCATCATTTTCCCGATCAAACCTGCTGGACCTATCCGAGTCTTTAAACTCCCGAGTCTTTAAACTCAATCCAGGCCTTAATCATATCCGAGTCTTTAAACTCCCGAGTCTTTAAACTCAAGGCCTACGGGGGAAATCAATATATCCGAGTCTTTAAACTCCCGAGTCTTTAAACTCAATCCGGGTCTTTAAACCCAATCCGGCCGGTCCCCCGTCACATATATCCGGGTCTTTAAACACAATATCCAGATCCAGCAAATCCAATCCCAAAACCATTTGAAAACCATTTACCAAATCCACATCCAAACCCGAATCCGAAATCACTGGTCTGATGCCCTTCCGGCATCCAAAACCGTCATTCCGGACCCAAATCCGGAAATTCACTTTTCAACTTTAAAACCAAATTCCGTTTCCGAAATCCGATTCTAAAACCGAAAACCTTAATCACCAAATCATGGTTCGAAATCCCTTTATAAACATTTAAACCACTTATCCACTGAAATCCCAAATCCATAACCTCATATTCAGAAATCACACTTTTCTCTTAAAACGTGCTGAAAACCGAACTTTCTCGAAAACCGTGCAATTATGTAAAATCAACAAGGCATATCCGATAAACATAAAATCATAATTAAAACCATAAAACAATTATAAAAAAACAGTTATGCATGCTCGAGTTTAGAGAAAGGGTCCACTCACAGTACTGAGCCCTACTCGCGTCCCGAACGTCCAGCCCGTTCCTCGGCTTCCTCGGGAAATCCCGATCTTGCCAAACACCGTCAAATTACGTCACTAATACGTCTACAAACGTTCTCCTAAATTTCCTCAAAATCCCCGAACCGAAGACCTAGAACCCCGGGACCCTAAACCTTCACCCTCGCGGAACTAAACTCAAACGACGTCCGATTGACTCGAAACCAACTCCATTGAACTCACCACAACTCCTAGACCAAAAGTCATGTTGATCGTTCCTCCATACGCCGCCGCACGCGCCCCCACGCGCCGCCCAAAGTGGTTGCGCGTGGCCCTCACGCGCCAGCTACAGTAGCATCATCAACCTCGACTCACTGTGTTGAACCGACCACCGTGGCTTGGACCGGCGAGAACTGATCTCCGCCGTCCGGCCACCATTTCAGCCCCTTCTTTCACCTGCAGCTTCGTCCAGATCAACCCTATCGATTCCCCAACTCCATTCACCTCGACACTGTCCCTAGCCCGTCGACTAAACTCAAAACCAGACGGCTAAATGTCCCCCTGTTTCACGACTCCTCAACTCCGGTCACCTCCCGTCACGGTGGTGACACCAAACGGTCCCTAAGACCTCACTGAATCTAGACCAACACTCCTATACCGTCGACTCAGCCCCTACCTACACGACTCGCCGTTTGAAACCCACGGCCAAAACAGAGGACATAGAGCACCTCCATCATGCCATCCTCCGCCGTGCTCCCCCCGTCACGGCTACACAACCACTAGACTCCCAGACCTCCACTGAGTCCCCTAGACCTGCCCATGACCTTCGATTCCACCCTTAGACTCACAACTCGCAGTTCAAAACTCGACGGGAAAACAGGGCACAAACACGAAGATTTGGACTTACCTGCAACCGTCCACAACCGTGCTCGCCGCCGTGTTCCGTGGAGTCCACAGAGTCGCCTCAGCTTCCTTTTGAGGTCGCACACACCCGCACACGACCACAGCACCCCCCACAAGCCGTCAACCTTCTCTGTTTCCTCCCAGATTCCCGTGACTCATCCCCCTCACACACACGACCACCGTGCCTCTCAACAGCCTCACCAACTCCCTTTCAGTCTCCCGTTCCTCCCTCACTCACCAGAACTCGTCAATTACCACGATCAATCCTCAACTTCTCTCAATTTCCTCCCTCTGTTTCTCTCTGTGTGCCGAAGAACAAGAATGCACAGCACGGGTGCACCCCAATTAATTGGGCCGTGAATGCACAGGATTCCACCAGAATCCTCTACACACATGCCACCTGTCACAATCCACTCCACACACTTCCACATGGCCCAATCCCAGCCGTCCATTCCTTTCCTCTGTGCACAAATCCCTAGAAACCAAAAAGACCAAAATACCCTCATGTTTTACTCATTTTACGGTTTTACCAAAACTTCCTAGACTCGTAACTCTCGCCTCGTAAGTCCGATGAGTACGTGCCGCCTGTCATCGAACTCAGGACGACAAGAACTATCTAGCCATCCTAGGTCAACCTACCAAAACTCGATTATACAAAAAGTCAACTTTTCCCCCTATTTTACCAAAATTACGATTATGCCCTTGACCTTCCGAACATCACAACTTCCTCCTCGGATGTCGGAATCAGGCGTGCCACCTGCCTATGGATTCGTGATGTCCTAAACTACGTCCGGGTCACTGGTAAATCCCCAATTGACCACCCGAAAAAAAGTCAACATTTCTGCCCGACCCAGGGGCAAAATCGTCATTCTAGGTTCCCGGACCCCTCGGGACCACCTAACCCTTGATTACCCTCACTAAACACACCTTAATCACTCTAGTAATCCCGATTCTCGGGACGGGTTGTTACATTCTCCGCCGTGCCTGTACCAAATCAACTCTTCGTCCTGTCCTAAGCTATCCATTCCCCTTACCCAAACACCTCGACTCAGCCTCTAAGTCCTCGACTCAAACTCGAACAAAACTAGAACCAGTCCCCTGTTCTTCTTCTCGGCCAACCAGGTATTCCCCCGTCACGGCAACCACCGTAGACGGTTGCTAGTACCTTCCTGAACCTCACCCCACTCACCAAAACAGTCGATTCGTACTCAAAACCCACGACTCAACGTTAAAGCAAAAAGAATAAAACAGAGCACACAGGGTACTCTCCGTCGTTCTAGCCTCCGCCGTGTACTCCTCCATCACGGCTGCACAACCAACAGCTACCTAGGACCCTACTGAGTCCCCCAGACCTCACTAGACTCCTCGATTCAACCCCAAAAACCACGAATTGGCATCTAAACCTAGACGGCAAAACAGAGCACATAGAGGAAAGTAAAGAAATTACTTGCGTCCTACTCTCCACCGTGAGCTCCGCCATGTCCACTGGGTTCCTAAGGCTCCACTCCTGTCTCTGAACACCACCAGCAGCGTCGATTGATCGAACACGGCAGCACCACCACCCAACACTCCTCACCTCTTCTCTGTTTCCTCTGATTTTCCCGTGGCTCACAACTCACACACACTTAACCACCGCACCTCCTAACCTTCTCCCTAACTCTCCCACAGTCTCTGGTCATTCACCCCCTCACCAAGACACACCAACACTCACGATCACCTCTCAATTCCCTCTCAATCTCCCCTTCTGTTTTCTGTTCTTCGAACACACACAACACACACCTGCATGATTACCCCGAATAATTGGGACCGTGTACAAACCTAGAAGCCACTAGGCCCTTGCCACATGTCACAATCCTCTCCCTCTCTCTCACAAGTGGCTCAATCTCAGCCCTCCAAAATGCCAAGTGAAAAAGACAAAAATGCCCCTTCTTAAATCCCAAAATTACGGTTGTGCCACTAACTTTCTAGACCCGTAACTCACACATCGTAAGTCCGATGAATACGTGCCGCCTGTCATCGAACTCAGGACGATGAGATCTACCTAACAATCCTAGGTCAACGTGCCAAAACCTGATCGTCCAAAAAGTCAGCTTTTCCCCTTAATTTAGAAAAATTACGGTTATGCCCTCAACCTTCCGAACATCATAACTTCCTCCTCGGATGTCGGAATCGGGCGTGCCACCTGCCTACGGATTCATGACGTCCTGTTCATCGGTCAAAATCCAGTTGGCCGCCCAAACTAAAAGTCAACTTTTTGCCCAAATCAGGGGCAAAATCGTCATTCTAGGCTAACGACCTTATCGGGACCAGCTAACCCCCGATTAAGCTCACTAATCTTATCTTAATCACGGTCTTAACCCTAATTTTCGGGACGAGCCGTTACAATCTAACCACCTAAAAAGAATTTCGGCCCCGAAATTCCACAGCTCGTTCCCAACACTAGGGGTCTCCTACCCAGTAATCAACACTAGGTCAACCACAACTTCTCCTGGGTTTCCTGTCTATCATCTCCACCTTGGGTATTTCACTCCGTCCCCAATTACCAGTTACACTTCATGGTGTACGCAAGGGAAACTCTATGAACAGAAAACAAAGGTATTTTAAAATACCTCATATAGAACACCCAACAGAATTCATAGAGTACATCCTCACGTACTACCACCCTACTTCCCAGAACCCACTCAAGTCCTAACCCAGAACAATCTAGTCCAAACAGAAACTCTTACTTATTGGCTCACTTCTTCGGCTACTACTTTGACAACTTGTCGGAATAAATCTACAAAGTCCTAAAGGCAAACTCTAGATTGTGGGTTCTCTCCTCCAATAACCTCATATCGATCAGTTATAGTCACTCATTTCCTATTCTTCCATCCTCCGTCAACGAAACTCACCGTAACACTCCAGGTAACCTAGAGAACACCCTAGGATCTACCCCGGAATCCAACAACAAAATAGATACAACACGACCAAAGATAGTAAAAATACCCGTCCCAGTTCCTGGTGCCGACTGAGCCTCCTGCTGAATCATCGAAAACACTCGGGCCTGAGATCCTGACGATCTACCACATCCTCTCGAACTACTAGTGGCACCACCACCTCCTCTAGTGCCCGCTGTCCCTGACGCTGTACTCTATCCGGGCTCCGCCGCTCCTCGGCCTGTACCTCCCCCTAGTAGTAAGGATGGGCAGTCTCTCCTGTAGTGGCCTCGCTCCCTGTAACGCCCCGAAAATGCCAAAAACTGTAAAATATTAAAATAATGTGAAAATGACGTTTTTACCCCTGGAGGGACATGACTAAAAGTTGACTTTTTGTTTGGCGTACTTTTTGTACATTTTTCTTGTGTCATTGTGTAGGTCTCGGAACGCTGAATCCGTAGACAGGTGGCACGTCAAAAACGGAGTTCGGATGAAGAAGTTAAGGGGTTGTGAAGTGTAGGGGAAAAATGGTAATTGTGCTTAAGGGGGGTAAAATGGTAATTGTGAATCATGAACGGTGCAAGTAATGACTATTCAGTTTAATTGCTGATTCAATCCCCTTTGCCCCAGCTGTGGACACCTGTCCATGTTGAGAAACCAATTAGTGGCACATGGGTGCTTAGGTGGTGCTTAATTTAATTTAACTTAACTTAATTAATTGTTGAACAAAACAGAGAACAACACTCCATTTCCTACCACTTTGATCGATCCAGCAGCCCAGAGAGTAAGAAGGAGTAATTAGAGAAAACAAGGGGAGGAATTCAGTGAATAACCGAGTGAAAATTGAGAGGAATGGACCGGGAACTATATTGATAACACCCGAAAATCACCCAACACCAAAAATTATCGAATTTGAATTCTTGAACGATTTCGGTCGCAATTAGGTGATATTTCATCTTTTGGGAACTAGACGACTCGAACCCAATCAACTGGAACGAAAATTGGGGGTGAATTGGTGACGAACAGGCACTGCAACTGTTCTAAAAATTTGAGCTTGCGTTCGATCAATTGGAGGTAATGATTCGTGAAATTGATTTCAATTTCGTATTTAGAATGGACCTAGGATGCTTCTGGTATCATCAATTGAATGATATGGGTCAGTTTTGAGTAGAACCCGAATTAGGATCCGACGGGTGTTCATCTTGAGTCGAGGAGTTTTAGGACGTGTTTGAGTAAATTGATGTCACAGAACTGTAATCTATATTGGATTGATACTAATGAGTGAAAAAACGGGAGGAATTGAATTCAAATTGATCGAAACCGAGTCGGGTCTGATCGCGGGTCTACAACCCGTTTACCAGAGAAACGGGCGAGAGAGAGAACTGTAGTAGCTACTGTTCTCGGCGCGTGAGGGCGCGTGACCAGTAATCTGAAGGATGGTCCAACATACTTTTTGATGTTCTCGATGATACAGACCTATTGGCGTTAGTTTCGGGTCAATCAGATATAAATTGAGGATAGTTTTGCGTATCTGAAGCGTATAGGTTACGTTTAAATAATATTATTTTATTTCGACGATGAGTAAATTAGTACATAAGATTATATGATACTCTAGTAACCCTATATTACATGTTTGACAGGCCGAAATATTCTCGGGACATCGGACGAGAACGAACAGCTCCAATCTGAGCAATCTGGAGGGTGTGTGAGTGGACTTTTGTTTTCTACCCTAAATGCATGCATATATGTTTTAAATGCTTTATGATATTATTTGACATGATTTGGTATGATTGATGTTTTGATATGATGATTTACGGCTTTTGGAAATATTATATTATTTTATATGCTTTGAGGCACGATTTTCGAGAAAACCATAATATTGATATTTTGGGCGATGGCCTAAGATTTGAGGTGGCTTTTGACTCAGAATTGAAGTTATGTGATTCCATTGATGAAATTGAATTATAAATGATATGTTAGACCTGGATTTATGGAATTTACTTGTGCTTTGGGAACGCTATATTTCGGGCAGAGGCCCTATTGAACTATTGATTTGACTTTGAGATTTAAATGGTTTTGAAATGAGAATATTGGCTATTGGTACCATCCTCGGTGATTTGATGGTCTCCTCCAGATGTCGTAGATCCTGGAGTAGTCACGATCCACTACCTAGAGATGAGTAGCTCCGAGGGGAGGCTCAATCACAGGAGTGTGAGATTATGATGATATCCTCCAGACGTCGTTGATCCTGGGGGGGGGGGGGGGGGGTACTCGGACGTGAGACACCTGAGTTGCACGCGTTGCATTGATATCGTGACGGGTTATTGGATACTGAGATTGGATGTTGAGGATGGTAGTATCATGATTGATTTTGAACTGTATTAGCTGTTTTATTCTACCTTCGATTTCTATGACTCAAATTTTATGTGATATGCATGCATGTTTACAAAACTGGAGGGTAAGACTAGTTTTGATAAATCGATGTATTTCTAAACCTTTATTTTTGTCCACTCACACATTTCATGTTTTTTTGTACCCTCCAGGCTCGTGAACAGGTACTGAGGCTCGTATCGAGACAGAGGAATAAACAGACCGTTGCGTTCTCAAGTATCTGACCTTGTAGGATTTTGATCCTTGTTTGTAAATATTTCTTATGCTCTGTAAACCGGTTGACAACTGAGGTAGTCAACGGTCCTAAAGACGTACCTATCCCTTGTCTGACTATGTGTGTTGTTTGTTGTGTTGTGTATACATATATATATCGGGACTTCTTTTGGTCTTTAAACGTTATGGTCAGACGGGAGCAGGATCTTTCGCGATTATCGAGGGATAATCGGGATGGGTCCTGTCACTCCCCACAGTAGAAACAGATGACACTAGAAACATCCCGATTGGGTCCTCCACTCGTTCTCCCCGTGGACGCAACAGATGTCGCACTCACTTGTGGAGTCGGCTGTGCTCGGTAACCACGGAATCCTGAACTCTGGAAACTACCGGGTCTACCAAAACGATCATCGCCCGATGACGATGCTCCAGTAAAGTTACCTCTCTTCGGTGTCCTCTGACTCGAAGCTCCAGAAAAAGATGACTCCCGGCGTCGCACCGACAAACTAGCCTTAACCCTCACAGTAGCGTCCGACAACTCTCGGAGAGTAGTAAACGATCCATCCGTCACTATGGCTCGAATCTCACCTCGCATGCCCAACTCAAACCTACGACACTTCTCGGCTCTAGTAGCCACAAACGCAGGAGCAAACCGAGACAACATCTGAAACTTTTGTTCGTACTCAGCCACACTCAGATTACCCTTTTGGAGCTGCAGAAACTCTGCCTCTTTGGCATCTCGGAAAGACCGAGGGTAATACTGATCTAAGAACCTCTCCCAAAACGTCTCCGAGGCCACAGTATGGGCGTCCCAACCAGACAACTCGAGGGTATACCACCACTCGTACGCCGCACCATCCAGTAAGAACGTAGCCAGTAACACTCGCTCCTCCGGTGGGCAATGCATCACTGCAAAGATCCGTTCAAGTCTCGTGATCCACCTTTGGGCTTCCTCAGGATCTGCCCCACGACTAAAAGTAGTAGCCCCGAGCCGTTGGGCTCGCTCAATCGTAGCACTCTCTGTCCCTCTTGCTGCTTCGTCTTCAGGTCGTGGAGAGGGTCTACGTCTCGGAGGCATCGACAACCGCATGCTGAAAGAGGCATAGAATCAGTCAAACAACCTAAACACAACCTCACAGACCGACAAACTCGACAAACCTATGCTCTGATACCAATTGTCAGGACCCACCCCGGTTTCACCACGAAAACCGAGGTAAATCCTGCTCCCGTCTGACACCCCGACACAAAATTAACGTAACTAAAGTAAACCACCAATAAGCACAGTCAGACGCAGGAGAACTTTAAAACATCCCGAAGTTAAAGTTTACAGAGCATAGTACTAAATACAAAAAAGGAAAACCGATACACAGAGTACACGCACTACGGAATATTTTAAAACACTCCGGGATCGCTGTCGTGATTTCTATGCCTCAGACGCTGCCTCGACGCCGAAACCCCGCACTAGCTCCACGACCTGGAGGGTGTTAAAAACACTAAAAATGTGAGTGGACCAAAAATAAGGAGTTATAAAACCCTTTATGAAAAATAAACCAGGGTTACACCCTCCGTTTGAAAACATGCACGCATAACTAAGATAATTTAGAATAACAGTAGTACGAAATGAAACAACATGCAGAAATCAAAACCAAAATACGGCACTTGGCCTTAAAGCCATAAAACCAAGTTATTCGGGTCACAGCCCAAAATATTCGAAAAACCAGTGAAAAACATCAATCATACACATTTACTGGATCTCAAATGCGCTCGAGTCTTTAAACTCAAAACACAATGCGCAATAGCCAGGACTTCCCGGGATATCAACGAGTCCTTAAACTCAAAACACAATCACAGGCCTCGGGGGGTATCAATATCACCGAGTCTTTAAACTCAAATCCATACCGAGTCTTTAAACTCAAAACATCAATACAGGGCCCTCCCCTCGTATATCAATCTGAGTCTTTAAACTCAAAACCAGATCCAATAGGTTTTTCCGAGTCTTTAAACTCAAAACCATTTTCACATAAATAAGAAAATCATCAAAATCCGAAAACCAAAACCCAACCGGAAAGCTTCCAAAAACCCAAAATCACATTTACTTAAAAAGGGAATTCCTCCCGAATTTCAAATCCAACCTCAAATCATCCCACAAATCTCAATTAACAGAATGCGTATAAGCATATTCATTCATCCGAAACCATACGCAAAGGCATCACAAAAACCATTATTCTCGAAGTACGTGCAAATCCGATCAGTTATATAAAGCATAATTACGTAGAGCAGGGCATAGAAACATAATTCATGAAAACATATAGTGAAAGCACAAAAACATTTTTAAAACATAATTAAATAAATAAAACAGTTATGCATGCTTAGTTAGAAAACAAACAGTCCACTCACAACTTGCGTGTGCGTCAAGCGCGTCCCGTGCGATCCACAGCTTCCTCGGGAAGTCCCAATCCTGTCAACAACCGCCAAAATATGTTACTAACACGTCTATGAAGGTCCACCTAATTTCCCCCAAAAATCCTCGGGTCCTAAACATAACGAACCGGAACCCTAAACCTTCACCCTCGCGGAATTACTTCTATTCGACGTCCGAACAATCCGAAACCAATTCCAATTGACTTGTAACAACACCTAGACCAAAAACCATGTTGACCAATTCCCCAATCGCCGCCGCACGCGCCTGCACGCGCCTCCCAAAGTGGCTGCGCGTGGCCCTCACGCGCCAGCTATAGTGTCACCAGCAACCTCTGGTCGACCCGCTTCGAAACAGTCCCCGCAACTCGAACCGGCGTGACCCGTTCTCCGCCGTGCCTGCACCAAATCAACTCTCCGTCCTGTCCTAAGCTATCCATTACCCTTACCCAAACACCTCGACTCAGCCTCTAAGTCCTCGACTCAAACTCGAACAAAACTAGAACCAGTCCCCTGTTCTTCTTCCCGGCCAACCAGGTCTTGCCCCGTCACGGCAACCACCGTAGACGGTTCCTAGGACCTTCCTGAACCTCACCCCACTCACCAAAACCGTCGATTCGTACTCAAAAGCCACGACTCAACGTTAAAGCAAAATGAATAAGACAGAGCACACAGGGTACTCTCTGTCGTTCTAGCCTCCGCCGTGTACTCCTCCAACCCGCGAACATACCCGATTCATTTCCTATAAATTCGACACCAATTCATTCAATTAAACATTCAGTTAGTTTCGTTTTAATTCCAATTAAAGGTCTATAACATTGATTACACAAAACCTTACCTAAAATCCCACGATTCGACGATGATCAATGAAGAACACCCGTCACTGTTCAATCTTCGAATTTCCACGATGGCTACTGATTTCTTCCAATTGATGCACCCAGAAGCATCACTGGACCATGAGAAACGGTTTCCCCACATCAATTACATCGTTTGATCACTCAATGATGACCCCTGATGACCCCAAACCACACATGGGCCCACCAACCAATACACGCTCAATGTACTGGTACCTACAATTAACGTCTACCTGGGAAGAAAATAAGAAGTCAACCCCAATGACTCCAGAATACCCATCACCAATGTGGAAACAAGCGCTACTCTCATTCCCCAATCACAACTCTCTTCGATCCTAAAGTTCCAACCGTGTTGGAAACAGACATGCTCCTAATGAGATGTCAAGTCCAACCACTGGACTTCCCACATCCTCAACTCACTTGCACAACCACGTGTCCACAATCATTCCGTTATTGTTTCGTTCGCACATCCCAACATTTACAGGTTCAACACTCGGTTTTCCAAGTTCTCAATTACAAATCCCCACATCTATACCACGAATGGTTTTCCTCGTCTTTTCCAATTCCAATCATTTCCTTGTCCTTTCTGGAGATATTAAAAATATACAAGCACACCAACCTCGGAGTTGCCTACAACTCCCCAAATCCACTAAATATCATGACGTAGGGGACGTCATCCCAAGATTCCTCACAGTCTCTACTGGATCTCATCCAGTCCATCACTCAATCACTACCAAGTCTCAAAGACCGAACCTATGTCCATCATGACGGAGTCATGCCCCAACTCGTGGCTCATCGCATCATAATTACTGACACTAGCACCAGCGCTAGTACCAGTACCAACGCACTATCATCAACACTAGTATCAGCACACATGCATCCATACTAGCATCAGCACAAAAGTACTAACATACAAACATCCATACTTGCACACTGTGTACAAATCGGACAACCCTGGATCTCCGCTCATACCGAACGACGATCCCGTACCTCTACTCGTACCCCACAACTATGGGTACCACCATTTTGACAATCCACATCAGGATAATGGACGTTCCCTGAACGCCCCCCCTGATCCTCAAGTACTGCAACCACACTAGTTACCCTCGATAGCCAGCCATCTCCACATGACTACCGACCAACGATCATTGCTATCGAGATCCGTATCCACACATCACACTAATACCCGGTTTAACTCGGGATTCCATAATTTTTCTCATACCGTACCCATGGATCGAATCCCATCGTTCCGACTAGACTCACTAGAGTTATCCACATGGTCATCCATGACCTCAGCCACTCATCGCAGCACAAGTTCTCATCCATTAGTCACAACTAAGGTTCACCTTTTTAATCCATCATATATTAGGATTCCACAATTGCACCCTATGGTTCCACCGAACCCAACAACTCTCCGTAATATGAAATCCACAACCTGACCGACCCGGCGGTCTAGACATCGTATAGACGTCAAAGTCAATCTTATCATCAACTCAATGTGGGTTCCACCACTAAGGTCATCGGCCAACTCCGATGTACCAACATCCCTCACACTAGCGATCACCACAAGGGTTCACATTTTTAGACCATTACTCAAATGAGGTTCCACGAACCTAGCTGCACCTAGCAGCACAACAATTTAATATTACATGACCGAACCGACGGTCCCACATTACCAGTTCATAACATACAACCCCACTTGGGTCGAATCACATTAACGCATGGAGTATCGGGCCAAACACACTCTATCCGCGATTAAAACCCAAAACTATCTATCAAGTTGATAACGAATTGCAGCCCAATGAGACATCACACCCTCGAACTTCGAGCACAAAAAGAGCAACCCTGCTCTGATACCAAGTTGACAGGACCCATCCCAATCCCCCCGGGATTACCGTGGAATGTGCCCTGCTCCTGTCCAACAAGGGGTGTCAGACAAGGGATAACCAAAAGTCACTGCCCAAACGGGGCTTCCAGAGTGCGCAAGGATCGATGGAGGAGGCGTGCAATGTCCCAATCTCTGCTGCTGTCGCATCCGTGATCAACCTGAAGGACATTAAAACCAATAAAAGCTGTGAGTGGAAGAAAATCATTAAGTTTATTAAACACAGTTATAAGACATTTATGCCCTCCAATAAAAACGTATGCATGCCACGAAAACCAGTAACCAATACATTTGTTCAACCAAGCCATTAGGGCCTTAGCCCAAAAACCGTTAACTTAAAACCAAGTGTGGGAACTCAGCCCAAAACTGTGGAATACCACTACCAGACATATTAAAACCATGTGGGCCACCGCCCAAAGTCATAAACATAAATCCATAAATCCAAAATCATTTAGGGTCTTCGACCCGAAATACCATTTCATAACCAATAATTCATTTTTACCACATAACACAAATGCAACCGAAAAGCCATTTCATAGATTCATTAATCCATATTTACCATTACCATCACCAGCATCCCAGATTCTTAGCGTCCCAGACGCTTAACGTCCTAGACGTCATATCTCACGGTATAATAAGCTAGGCGTGCTGCCCGGGGTCGCTCCGGGTCCATATCTTTAACATCACAAATGTCTGAGGTGCCAAACGTTAATCATAGCAATCCTGCTCCTGAGTAACAATACGGTCCGGTAACTCCGTACAATGACCCCTCGCAAAAAATGCACCGTGACTTCCCCAGTGTCCCAGACATCTGGACGAGACCATCATATATCCTCGTATCCAGATGGTATATGGAAAACAGTTTTATTAAATCATTTCACAACATTACAATGGGCCCTGCCCGAAATCTCCATAAAACATTACAATTCCATTTAGGGACCCTGACCCGAAATCACATTTATTAAACATAGGGTCCCAGACCCGAAATCACATTTATTAACATAGGGTCCTAGACCCGAAATCACATTTATATCCCAACTGGGCCTCATGCTCGATTTTGAAACCATTGGGCCCACGACCCGATTTTATAAACCACTGGGCCCACAGCCCTAATTAGTAAATCAACTGGGCCCCTGGCTCGATAATATCACTCAAATGGGTCTCAGCCCGATTTCGTAACAACTGGGCCCCTGACCCGATTTCATAAAGCAATTGGGCCCTAGCCCGATTACGTACTCAATTGGACTCCAAGTCCGAGGTTTACAAACAAGTGGGCCTAAGCCCGAGTTTATCTTTCCAATTTTAAAATCATTTCCTCAAATCTTATCGAAGACCAAAAACAAGGAAAATCCGTGCAAAACCGGAAAAATCTCGATTCACGTGCAAGCACGTAAATCGCCTCAAAATACGTGAAACAATATAATTTACCAACATCCAAATCAACAACATATCATCACAATCATAATCCATATAAAACAGTTAAGCATGCATAGAATTTATAAAACCAAAGTCCACTCACAGACCGTTTAACGATACGCCTCAATACGCATGCCATATACCTTCCCGAGCCACACCACTAACACCGGGACTCCCAATCCTGTCCAAATCACATTAGAGGGTCACTAACCTCTTCATTAACATCCTATTAAAGACCCGTAATTTTTCAGAATTTTTAATTATTTTTAAACTCGATTTAAAACCTTCGGACGTCCCGAACAATATCGAGACGGTGTCCGATCGACACGAAACCAATTCCAAAATGTCCGTTACATTAAATAGGACAGAAGTCATGTTGACCTCACCTCGAGATTCGTGCCCAAGCGCTGTCACGCACCGCCGTGAGTGGCTGTGCGTGAAACCCACGCGCCTTCTACAACGTCATCGTCCCAACCCGTTTGTCTGTAAAACGGATCCTGCAACCCGCGAACAGACCCGATCCATTTCCTATCAATTCGACACCAATTCATTCAATTAAAAATTCATTTAGTTTCGTTTTAATTCCAATTAAAGGTCTATAACATTGATTACACAAAACCTTACCTAAAATCCCACGATTCGACGATGATCAATGAAGAACACACGTCACTGTTCAATCTTCGAATTTCCACGATGGCTGCTGATTTCTTCCAATTGATGGACCCAGAAACATCACTGGACCATGAGAAACTGTTTCCCCACATCAATTACATCATTTGATCACTCAATGATCACGACTCAACCTCGATTTCCTTCCTCTGTTACCAGGCCCGCTCAGAGTGAATTTGTGGCCAATTCCCTTCGTTCTTTCGATGGTTAAGATCGTAGTGATCTCAGAAGGCTCGAATTGAGCTCCATTTCGATCCTCAGGGCCTTAGGATTTAATTTCTAATTTTCCCCCTCAAACTCCAAAATTCCGATTTTGATTTCAGCCTCCCTCTCTCTGTCCCTTGTGTTTCTCTCAATTAATTCAATCTTCAAGTCTCTCAATTCCCTCAATTCTGCCGTGACAAGGCAGCCAATTCCCCCAGCTCACACACTCAGTTTGTGTTGTTCACGGTGTAAGGAAAATATGAAGAAAATGAAGGAGAAAATGGAAGACAAGGATGATTAGAGATGATGATGTAGTAATGATGGTGTTTGAAGGGAAACATGGATCAGGTTTTAGGGCTTAGATTAGGGGATGGGTGACACTTGTCACTCATCCAGGTGTGCACAGTCATCAGTTACTATTCATTATCTTATTATTATTTTAATCGGAGCCTCGTTTCGTTAATTCGTTCCTGTGACCATGACTTCGTCGTCGAACCTCCAATTTCGACATGCCGCCTGTCATTGGATTCGTATCGACGAGTCCTACGTAACGGTCCTTGGCCCTCGTCCATTGGACCTCCCGGTCAAAAAGTCAACATTTGACCCCTAATATGCCAAATTACCAAAACGCCCCTCGACTTCCGAACGTCATAACTCTCTCCTCGAATGTTGGAATCGAACGTGCCACCTGTCTATGAACTCGTGACGTCCCGAACTACGTCACGGTTATCGTTCAAAGTCCATTTGACCGCCCGATCAGAAAGTCAACATTTTGCCCACGACTAGGGGCAAAACGGTCATTTTGCACATTTTGTCCGATTTCGCCCTACTAACCACCGATCAACCTCACTAATCAAGATTAGTCACTAATTTAATCCCGAAATTCGGGACGGGTCGTTACAACCTTCCCTCCTTAATTAATTTCGTCCTCGAAATTCCAATTTATCTAGACTCAAACGTTCTTCCCTCCTTAATTAGTTTTGTTCTCGAAACTCTACTACCCTGATTCCACAAACACCCCGTGGAAAGTGGAATCGACCTCGCAACACGTGTACACCCGTACACCAACTAATCAGAACAAACTGCACCTAAACGTACCACTAGTACTCATAACACATTGACTACATTCGACCCCGTCGAATGACTGAAACTACCTGTTTCGAATTGACACCATTTGTCCAATCTACCATCTCGTTGACGCAACAACTCGACGGTTCCTTTCCCACTCACCAATCTATCCTGGTATTTACTCCCACTAGGAGTCACCTGACCTCTCTCGACAAACCACGTTGACACCTTCCGACAATCTGTCACCATTCGGCAGTTGTCAGTCGAAAACTGACACTAGACTCACTCGTGGCTACACAATCTGCCAATTTCGAATCTGAATCCGTAATTTCGTAAGAAATCACGAATCCAAACCCAGACATCGTATTTTAATTCATTCCCAAATCCGAATCCGAAATCATTATTCCGTAAGCTAGCATTTGGAATAATCATTTCATACCCAAATCCGAAAATCCATTTTCAAGTTCCAAAGTCGAATCCTGAATCGTCACCCAGAAATTCGATTCCAAAACCCGAAATCTCGTTCACGTCTACCAAGCCACACCCAAAACCGAACCTATCGGTTACCTTCTCAAAACATTCGATTGATTTCATAGGGAAGCCAATCCAGCCTCCACACGCTATGGTTGACAAAATCCGACCAGTCGGAAACCTACTCACTCGAGTAAAATACCATACGGTCTCCACTTCGAAAAGAAGTTCAACCCCGTCATTTACGATTCACACACCAAAGTAAGAGTGATAAACTCTCCCATTGTCTGGATCATCAGGATCACGACCCCGATGCGACACTGCATCCCTGACCGGTAACATCACGATCCTAGATCGTCACAATGCCCAGAGTCCTCAACAACACAATCCCGATCCACCTAGGATCCACACAGTTAACTCTTAGACTCCGAACCATAGGGTCTTGCACCCTCATCTAATTGCAAACTGTCACAACTTTCGACAGCCAACCCCCGATTCATTTCCTATCAATTCGACACCAATTCATTCAATTAAACATTCAGTTAGTTTCGTTTTAATTCCAATTAAAGGTCTATAACATTGATTACACAAAACCTTACCTAAAATCCCACGATTCGACGATGATCAATGAAGAACACACGTCACTGTTCAATCTTCGAATTTCCACGATGGCTGCTGATTTCTTCCAATTGATGCACCCAGAAGCATCACTGGACCATGAGAAACTGTTTCCCCACATCAATTACATCGTTTGATCACTCAATGATCACGACTCAACCTCGATTTCCTTCCTCTGTTACCAAGCCTGTTTAGAGTGAATTTGTGGCCAATTCCCTTCGTTCTTTCGATGGTTATGATCGTAGTGATCTCAGAAGTCTCGAATTGAGCTCCATTTTGATCCTCAGGGCCTTAGGATTTAATTTCTAATTTTCCCCCTCAAACTCCAAAATTCCGATTTTGATTTCAGCCTCCCTCTCTCTGTCCCTTGTGTTTCTCTCAATTAATTCAGTCTTCAAGTCTCTCAATTCCCTCAATTCTGCCGTGAGAAGGCAGCCAATTCCCCCAGCTCACACACTCAGTTTGTGTTGTTCACGGTGTAAGGAAAATATGAAGAAAATGAAGCAGAAAATGGAAGATAAGGATGATTAGAGATGATGATGTAGTAATGATGGTGTTTGAAGGGAAACATGGATCAGGTTTTAGGGCTTAGATTAGGGGATGGGTGACACTTGTCACTCATCCAGGTGTGCACAGTCATCAGTTACTATTTATTATTTTATTATTATTTTAATCGAAGCCTCGTTTCGTTAATTCGTTCCCGTGACCATGACTTCGTCGTCGAACCTCCGATTTCGGCATGCCACCTGTCATTGGATTCGTATCGACGAGACCTACGTAATGGTCCTTGGCCCTCGTCCATCGGACCTCCCAGTCAAAAAGTCAACATTTGGCCCCTAATATGCCAAATTACCAAAACGCCCCTCGACTTCCGAAAGTCATAACTTTCTCCTCGAATGTCGGAATCGAACGTGCCACCTGTCTATGAACTCGTGACGTCCCGAACTACGTCACGGTCATCGGTCAAAGTCCATTTGACCGCCCGATCAAAAAGTCAACATTTTGCCCATGACCAGGGGCAAAACGGTCATTTTGCACATTTTGTCCGATTTCGCCCTACTAACCACCGATCAACCTCACTAATCAAGATTAGTCACTAATTTAATCCCGAAATTCGGGACCGGTCGTTACACTACTACTCTTAAACCCTATGATATTTCCAAGTTCTGTCCCTAGGACCTAGTTGGTGCTTCTAGTGTTTAACGATTCTAACTTGGTAATGAGTGATACCTTTGGCTATTTAAGTTGTGGAAAATGAGATTTAACAAGAATTACAGGTATGGGTGGACCTTATCTACCAATCTTGTGCCTCAGCATGGCAAGGACCAATACTTGTGTTAGTTTACTCCAAAAAAAAAATTAGAGCACATTTGTCTAAATTGGTCTGTTTAACTTAATGAAGATTATGAGTTTTGAAGGAATCACCTTGTTGGAACCTAAATCAAGAAGTTAATACCTTTTGAGAAAGATTGCCTTTGGAGTTCAACAAACCTGATTGAGTGTTTCTCATTTCGAGTGTGTGGTGAGGATTTAAGCTTTCAACCCTTTCTTCGTGCCTGTAGTTGAGAAACTACGATGACACCTAATCACCTTCACAATTAGAGTGCAAATAAGGACGTTTCTAACCCATAGTTATGGAGGTGACTTCACCTCAACCTTGGTGTAACGACCCGGTAGTTTGAGAAAACTTAAACAACCATTTTGCCCTTGAAGGTCAAAGTTGACTTTTTGACCATGACTCCTTGTGAACGTTTCGTGTGGATCGCTATGTGGATCTAAAATTCTTGAATACGTAGACAAGTGTATGCCGAAAATGGAGTTCTGATAAATTTTTTTGGGTCTAAATAGTATAGGGACATTTTGATAATTTCATACATAAGTGTATTTTAGTAATTTTTCATGGAGGACCTAGAAAGTTCTAGAAATGTCTCCATTTTCTCTATTACTCACCTCCACCGACATACACTATTATATATATATATATATATATATGTAAGATGTGTGTTAAGGGCAATTCAGGGAGGAATGGCCGAAAAACAAGAAGAAAATGAAAGTATGGGAAGAATAACCAGAAAACAAGAAAATGGAGGAGAAAGGGAGATAGAGAGAGAGAGAGAGAGAGAGAGAGAGAGAGAGAGAGGGAGAGAGCGAGAGAGAGCGAGAGAGAGAGGTGATGAATATCAGAAAGAGCTAAGAAGAAGAGGCTTCCCAGGCCTGTGGCCATGATCAAACCCGTGAGGGATCAAAAGTCCAAAAATGGCTCATAGAGGTTTAAATCATTTTGAGAAGTTGGAGCTCAAACCAAGGTTCTTGGGAGACTTTGTGAACTCCTATAGTTGTCCTAAGCGAGGAATATAAGGGTTCGAACATGAGGAGTACAGTGGGACAGTCTTGGAAACCTTAGACAGAGATTTTGAGGTAAGCTTCTTCGCTTTTGTGAGTATAGAACTCTTTTAGAGTAGAATATGAAATTTTTAGATGTGGAAGGAAAAAAAAGCATGAAAAATGAAGAAATTGGGGTTGGGTCAGGTCTCCCGGATCCGTCCTTTACATGCAGACCTACAAGTCAACCTGCCCAAGGTTGGAGGTGACTGTGATAGGCGCATGGCCCCCATGTGCAGAGACCTTTTGTCGACCCGTGAGGGCGCGTGCGATGGTGCTTCGAGTTGTTAATGTGAAACTTCATTATTCTTCGTATCTGAGTTCAATGACATAAGTTCCAAGTTAATTGGGTATTGTTTAAGTATAGTTTAAGGGTCCAAAGTTGTACGTTCATATATTAAATTCTCAATTAAGTTTTGGGAAAATTAAGGATTTGGTTATAATTACAGTTGGATATTAATGAACTTAAACTACGAGTTGTGATAAGATGGAAAGTAGGGGAATATACGAAGAAGCGTGGTTAAGGAAATTGGCTAAGTATATGGTGGTTGTGAATAGTTTGTTCCTTTTAGGGTTATCATATTCATTTTGATTATGTACTTTAATTATTTTATATGAATTTCGTTATAACCGCATATTTATAATTCCTTTACAATCATTTAAAAATTTTGACAATTTATAAATTGATGATCAGTGCACCTTGAACTATATGTTGCATAATTATGTTTCGAACTTCAATCCGAACCTTGAATTAATGTTTTAACTATCATATGCAAAAAAATGGACTTCTTGGATATTGTCATATGGGCTGTACCGTAATAGCATAAATGATGATAGTAGGATAAAGGCTCGGACAAGTTGAGCTAGTAGATTCCATTACTTGGCGGGGTAAAGTGAGCTGCATGTGGGTGGTAACCTCGCAAGGGTAGGTTTAATTTGATTAAACTAATAAAATGTGGACACATATAAAAATGGAGATATCCCTTATCTGACCATAACTGTAAGCACGTTTTGACAATATGAAATAGTTGTCATACGGGAGTAGGACCGGTATGATTTTAAGTAATTAAGGATGCGTCTCGTCACTTAGACGTAACATTTATTGAATTGATCATAAGTTGAGTGTTTGACCAAAGATCATTTTATTGGTAACCTACCATTGTTTGAATTTACTAGGATGTTTAAGAATGGAACAATACCTTACTCAGACAAAAGCCTTAAATATTTCTAAACGAGAACCTTGAGTTACCTCTATTTGGGAAAATCACTCAAGTAGTCATGGATTCTACTAACTACTTATCATCTCTCACCTACGCACGGGCGTATGTCTTCCTGGACAATTTATACCCTTTTAAGTTAGAAGTGTCCTTTTCATTAGGTATAACTTGTTTTTGAGATTGGATGTTGGAACTGGTTAACCAAATTTTTGGTGTTAGAGTATTTGGCCACATCGAGAAGAACGTTGATATTAGTTTGATGAACTAGTAGCTTCTGATGGTCCTACCATCGTGGTCATCATACATTGTGATTTAGAGTTTTGTGAGAAGCTACAAGTTCTACTATAGACTGTTTACTTTTGACAAGGTTACTAAGTTGGACTTCTGATGTGAAATTTGGGATCACTGATCGAGATAATGTCTTACTTAATAAAGATCTCAGTATTGAGAAATTCTAGCCGCTACCCTTATCTATTTCATTAAACTTTTACAAGGGACTTTCACTCGTTGAGTTAATGAATGAGTTCCACTCCTCGAATAAGTTAGGTTGTCATTATTCAATATTGGTATAGTTATACGACCATCAAGAGTGTTAATCTAGTACTCTGGCATTAAGTTGTAGGATTCCACTTCGTCAGTTAAATTCCTTTTAAAAATTGGTAAAGAATAATTTATTTCCTAAAGTTTCCTGATGCTACTTAGGTAGTGGTGTAACATCCCAACACCATTGGAAACTTTCTTATCATTCTGATATTTTGGGACCGAAACTAGGATGTATTTGTTTGGTATTGAGCTCGACAACCAAATTTGAGTTCGTAGGTAACTAGTTAGAGAATAAAGCGAACCATCATGTGACAAATTGGTAGGATTTTACTGTGAACGAGATTAAACGAAGTTGGTTAGTACCTTCACCTTAAGATTACCACTAAATTGCGAGATAATAACTGTTGTGTTGTTATGCCACTTTTTCCTTCAGAAAGTTAAGTTAAATTTTGAGACGTGGTTGGTGGAAGTCTTACACTAGTTATGTAACAACCCGTCCCGAGAGCCGGGATTAGTAGTGTGTTTAAGGTGGGATTAGTGAGGTTAATAGGTGGTTAGGTGGTCCCGATAGGTCATTAGCTTGGAATGACGATTTTGCCCCTAGTTAGGCAAAAAGTTGACTTTTAGTTCGGATGGTTCAATGGACTTTAACCAGTGACCAGGACGTAGTTTAGGACGTTACGAATCCATAGGCAGGTGGCACGCCCGATTCCGACATCCGAGGGGGAAGTTGTGATGTTCGGAAGGTTGAGGGCATTATCGTAATTTTGGGTAACTTAGGGGGAATAGTTGACTTTTTGTGTAATCGGGTTTTGGTATGTTGACCTAGGATGGTTAGATAGCTCTTGTCGTCCTGAGTTCGATGACAGGCGGCACGTATTCATCGGATTTACAAAGTGTGAGTTACGGGTCTAGGAAGTCAGTGACATAACCGTAAATTCGAGTTAAAAAGAAGGGTAATTTGGTCTTTTGATTATCTGGGGATTTGTGCACAGAGAGGGCAAAGTGGATGGCTGCGATTAGGCCAGATGGTGAAGGTATGGGCAGATTGGTGACACGTGGCAAGTGTGTAGTGGGTTCTACACACTTGTACACGGGTCCAATTATTTGGGACTTAAATCGTGCCCGTGTGTGTGTGTTCTTCAACCAGAGTGAAACAGAGGGAGGAATTGAGAAAAATTTAGAAGGAAATAGTGTAGGTTGGTGAGTCTGGTGAGTTGTGAGGGTGAAAGGAAGAAGAAAGGAGGTTGATGATCGAGTTTGGGACCGAGATCGTGCACGGAGACACGGTGGTTGGTGAGGCTGCGTTTTCTGGGAAAACAGAGAGACGGTGAGACAGAGACAGTGGTTGTGCCGTGGGGTGGCTCAATTCAAGTCAAGAGGAGGCTGGGACGCGTGCAGAGGACTGGTTGGACACCGTGGTACACGGCTGAGTTCACGACGGCGACTGGAGGACAGGTAAATCCTCACCCCCGTTTCTTTGCTCTGTTTTGTCGTTTGGGTTTAGAAGCTGAGTCGTGGATCTGGGGCGAGAGTCGAGGGAATTGGAGGTTAGAGTGAGACTCATGGAGGTCCCAAGAGTCGACTGAGTGTGTAGCCGTGACGGAGGAGTACACGGCGGAGGTTAGCATGACGGGAGTACCTGTGTGCTCTGTTTTGCCGTGATGTTCAAACGGCTAGTCGTGACGTTTGGGCGAGAATCGACGATCAAGGTGAGTCGGGTTAGGCTTAGAAGGGTCCTAGGAAGAGGTTGGTGTAGCCACCATGAAGGGGGAAGCCGTGGGTGGCCGGGAAGGAAAACAGGGTTTTTTCGGTTGTCTGGTTCCGAGCTTCAGTCGACGGGCTAGGGACAGTTTCGAGGTTAGAGGCATTGGGGAAAAGATAGCCTAGGACTAGACGATGAGACTGGTGAAGAAAGGGAGGAAAATGGTGCAGGCACGGCGGTGAACCGCTGACGCCGGTTCGAGTTGCAGACTACTGTACTGAACCGGGTCTGCTCGAGGTTGATGGTGCACTGTAGCTGGCGCGTGAGGGCCACGCGCAGCCACTTTGGGCGGCGCGTGGGGGCGCGTGCGGCGGCGATGGGGAAACGGTCAACATGATTTTTGGTCCAGGAGTTGTGACGAGTCCATTGGGATTGGTTTCGGGTTAATCGGACGTCGAATCGACGTAGTTTCGCGAGGGTGAAGGTTTAGGGTCCCGGGTTCTTACGCTTTCGATTCGGGGATTTTTGAGGGAATTTAGGCGAACTTTCGTAGACGTGTTAGTGACGTAATTTGGTGGTTGTTGACAGGATCAGGATTTCCCGAGGAAGCCGAGGAACGTGCGGGACGTTCGGGACACGATTGAGGGCTCAGTACTGTGAGTGGACCCTTTCCTTAAACTCGAACATGCATAACTATTTTCTATACTTGTTTTATATATGATTGTTGGATTTATGATGTGATTTTACATAATTGCACGTTTTTCGAAAAAATACGGTATTTGGCACGTTTTACGATAAAAAGGTGAATTTCTGATTATAATGTTATAGTTTTGGGACTTCAAATGATAAATGATTTCTAATGAATATAAATGGATTTTGGAACATGATGTTGATAATCAAGGTTCTCGATTTTAGAATCGGATTTCGGGAAACGAGATTTGGTTTTAAAGTTGGAAATTGAATTTCCGAATTTGGGTTCGGAATGACGGTTCTGGATACCGGAAGGGCATCGAACCGGTAATTTCGGATTCGGGTTTGGATGTGGATTTGGAAATGGTTTTCAAATGGTTTTGGATTGGATTTGCTGGATCTGGTTATTGGGTTTAAAGACCCGGATATTGATTTGACGGGGGACGGGCCCGGATTGAGTTTAAAGACTCGGGAGTTTAAAGACTCGGATATATTGATATTTCCCCCGTAGGCCTTTGAGTTTAAAGACTTGGGAGTTTAAAGACTCGGATATGATTGAGGCCTGTTGAGTTTAAAGAATCGGGAGTTTAAAGACTCGGATAGGTCCAGCATGTTTGATCGGAAACTTAATGATTGGATGTTCATGGTTTCTGGTACGGTTTTATGATTCATATGCTATAGTGTTTCTGTTTCTTATGATGTTTTATGATGAGCGATTTCTAACTGTTTTAATAACTGAGTTATGCATGTGGTTTCAAAACGGAGGGTTAAATTCGGTTTTCTCATAAATGATTTTAGAACTTTTCTTTTATTATGGTCCACTCACATTTTCTGTTTTAAATTGCCCTCCAGGTTGTGGAGCTAGCGCGGGGTCTTGACGTCGAGGCAGTGTCCGAGGCATAGAAGGCACGTGAGGGATCCCGGAGTGTTTTCAATTTTTCTTACCGCGTGCGTGTAATTATTATCGGTTTTTCTTTTTTGTGTATTTTGTACTATGCTCTGTAAAACTCTAACTTCGGGATTTATTGAGTACTATCTCCTGCGTCTGACTGTTTTTGGGTCGGGGTGTCAGAAGGGAGCAAGATTTACCTCGGGTTTCGGGGTGAAACCGGGGTGGGTCCTGACAAGTTAGGAACTAAAGGGTTAAGAGAAATTTTTGCAGTATTCGATGCCTTCTTGGTTAGAGAACTATCTTGTTGTATTGGCTAGTTGAAGAATCTGAAGAACTGTTGAGGGAGTTATATTCTCGTGTTTTGATGGCTGGTTACCTAACGATCTTCCCTACTTTGCTTTCAAACTTGAGTACGATTAGAGACGTTTTAATATAACAGTGTACTCCATTACTTCTGAACCTGGTAGCTTGGGAAAACTTAAATGTTTTAATGCCTAAGGTGTGCCTTAGACCGTTATCTTAGGGAATCGATTCATAGGATGTTAATTGTGGTTTGAATTAGTAAGAACACTAGGTGACCATTTGGGGTGAAGTTAGTCATTGCAATCCCAAGTACCTTATAAGTCATTAGAAAGATTAGTTAGTACCTTGTAAGACCGAGTGCTTGATATCAATAAGCTTGGTGTTAGTAACTAACTCGATGCATGTGCTTAGATTGGTTTGATGAGAAATAGGGAAACAATGACATGAGTTACGTTACGAGACAAATATGGCACAAAGGTCTTGTTAGCCGCTTAACCTACATGAATTTATTAGCGAAAGAGAACCTACTTTCGAAGGTTTAATGTTTTTTCAGGAGAGACTCGCCGTCATCCAGGTAACCCTTACAAGACATTCAGAAAACTATTCTGGAAGGTTTTGTTTTGACGTATCACTTGAGGATAACATTCAACGAGTTTGAAGAATTTTATTGGAGGCTCGAATCAAAATTTTGAGATCTATATTTGAAGGCCCACTAGGGAAATACAGTGAACCAGTCAAATTTGGATGAAGAAAGCATTGTTTAGTGGCTTATAGAAGCAAATCGACTTGGGGAGTATTTTAGAGTTGTATTTCTAAAATTTTTTGGAAAATAATTTTGAGACAAAATTTCTTTAAGGGAGGTAGATTGTTACAACTTTTTCCAATTAGTAGTTCCTTTACGATAAATATTAGAACCTTTTCAGTAAGTTCTCGAATTTACTTTATGAGGTTACAAGCATAGAGATGCGTACTAGGATTAATTGGATGGAGTGGGCGTGGTGGGTTTTGATCTAAAGACCAAAATAGTACAGCCACTTGAGAGATCAAATTCTATCTAGCTAAATTAGACCCACAAAGCCCAAACATTGAGTATTTTTCATTTCACTCACCGTTCATTCTATTCTACACTCCCACCTGAGTACCCCTTGTGTGAGAACTACACAAACCCATCGAGAGGTGATCACCACCATCACCATCGGGGAACTGGTGGACTTCCCTCTTTATTTCCACCTTCACATTCACCAGGATAAGACGAACACAATCATGCCCCCTACCACAACTGTTGCACACCGTGGCGTGGGAAGTGAAAGAAAACACGACGGTAGTGCCAAACCCCTCTCCAATGAGGTTCTAGCCAATCCAAGTAATCCCAACCCATGAATTCAATATAAATAGATTCCTACAAGTGTCAGGATAAATTTTGTGTTATTACATGTCAATTTTGACAAGGTTTGGATCAATTTCAATTTTGAAGGGAGCTCATTGGTGTTTCAACATGATTGGAGGTTTTCGAGAGTTTTTAGTGACAACTGAGCTCTAAGAGGTAGATTTCTAGACTCTAGGTTAGATTTCCTTTAGTTAAATTATGGTGAAAAAATGGAGTTCAAAATAAACTCCGGCGTAATTCTCATATTCCGACTGCCAAGGACAGCGACAGAGGCGGCGATCCAATCATCGTTTCCGATGAGACACTGACGACTGGACCGGCTTTTAAATCTGACTAAAATTGTTAACACTTGACAATTTTCTAACGACGTTAGTTTTTATTCCGTTAAGTACTAATGGCTTCAAAATTAATAGAACATTCCAGGGAATATTCCAGCCTATGTGACATGAGCGTGGGGTCACGTGAGTGCGTGCAAAGGCGTGCGGGGCTATTTTCTGATCCACAGTGACTCGTGGGCCTTGTTTATGGGTATTTCAAATCATTTTAAGCATGTTTTAATCCGTTTTAGGTGATTTAAGTATCGTTTTGGACAACCCTAGCAGGGTTTTTCTTAGAATTTGATTTTTAAGTTGTTATAACCTTTTCGAATGGTCTCAATCAGGCTAAATCAGCTTGGAGAACATGATAGCTTGATTGTTGTGTGATTCAGAGTCCTCGACCATTTGTGAGTGGACCTCATTTACCGTTTTTATACTTGTACTTTATTACTTGCACGTTGTATGTACTATTTTATGGTACATGCTAATATTGATGTATTTCACTTGGTGATGTTTTGAGCATGTTAGTGTATGTCTTACATGTTAATTTTCTCAAGTGTGATTGCACTGTTCAAAGATTTCCTTAGCATGTTTGATAGCAGTGATGACAGCAAGAACTTAGTTTTCCCAGGCCAGTCATTAAATAGATAGCATAATAACAACCTTATAGTCGTTAGTATCCAAGTACCTCGTCTATTCCTCCGCAAACTTGCTTCCACGTGATCATTCACCCAGTGCTACTCATAATACTTGTTAAATTTTTCTAACTTGTCCCTGAGCTCTAGGGGACATGGGATGACAAGTACGATTCACCCGGCCTTCACGTGGATGTGGCAGGCGAGCTATTATGGATACCAGCCTAGCATAAACGTATGCCTTAGGTGACTCATGAGCATTATATTATTGTTCATGCATGTTTTATTTTTATTTCGAGACGACTTTAAAATTTATGATTATTTTATTATCATTTCTCGTATTACCCGCAAGATAAAGGTTTGATTACAAGTTTTAGCAATACTGAGGGGTTAATGCTTAGAACTCGTTGTTTTTCACCAAAATAATAAAAATTCCACTCACCCTTATGTTTTTTTGTACCCCACTTAGGTCCTGGTGTTACCTCGCGTGCTTCGAGCAGGTTTCGATACTTGCTCAGTCGTTCACGCCAGTAGTCAGGAGTACACGACGAAAATTGGGATAATTAAGGTAGTTACTTGAAATGTATGATCATCATTACTTAAAGAATGGTCCAAACTCTTTAAGTTCAACCCAACTCACTAGATATCTAGGTTACTTGTTTATTTTCTATTTCATATTCTAGAATGGGTCGTATTAATCATCACCCCTTAAGAGAATTTCATCCCCAAAATTTGGTTAGTCCTCAGGATGGGATGCTCTCCCTCAATCAAGGAAGTTAAAAGCTCGATTTGTCTATGCCACACTAATGTTACGCTACTCTGACTTGGTGGCCTCATATTACTGTACCTTTGCAGTCTTTAGCAACAGAGGTTGGATTGTATTTGGTTCATGAAGAAAATTTCTTCATGAACTTCTGTTTCAAGTGTAGAAATTCATCTTCCATCCGATGGAAAACTCTTAAGGGCGACATTTGTTCTCAACATGTTGTATGAAAACCTCTCAATTAGATAACCTCTTCCACAAGAGATAAACGTTTCTCGGGTTTTCCACTTCGCTTTAGCTAATTCGTGCACAAAGAAATTAGTTGTAGCAATCCATATCTCTAGTGGAAGTTCCATCATCTCAACCATTTTCTTGGTGTTATGGAGGTCCAAACTACTTCAGTTATTTGCTTCCTAAAGTAGAGTGTTGGTTGTCAACCATCTCATTGGCGGTGGCGACGACGGTTCGGTCGTCGTCTCCAGAGAGGCTCCGGCGGCTGGACCAACCATCAAGTTTAACGGACGACGTAAACTCTTAACGGAATATGCTAAAGTCGTTAGCATATTCCATTAGGAATTAACGGTGTTAGTACGACATCAAAAAACGAATCTTTCCTAAAATATGTCACACGTGTGGCACTGTGGCACACGTTCGACGAGTGTGACATTGTGCACATGTACGAGCATTGTAGCACACACATAGAGTACAGTGACGCGTGTGCGGGGGTACGTGGGAGCGCGTGACCGGCGCGAGAGGAATGTGACACTTTTCCATCCCTCCGCTGGTGCGTGGCGTTGTGTGGAGGCCTTTTCCGGCCCAAGTAGCGCATGGGCATACTTTCAGATCATTTTAGACTATCTTAAGTGGTTTTACAGCCCCGAACGGCTCATGGAGCTGTTTTTTGACTCCTAGCAGCGTATAGGCGCTGTTTTTCCGTTCCAGGAGTTTGTAGGTGCTGATTTGGGGGGCTTAGGACATCCCTAAACTTATTAGTGTCCTTGTTTAAGTGATTTTAGGCCTGGTTGGGCCACCCTGAAGGGTTTAGTCGAATAGATTGAATAGTGAGTTGACTTTGACCTTGGTAAATGGTCTTGTAGGGCTGGACTGGTTAGGAACACATGACTAGCTAGACTTGTTGGGTGATCTGACTCCTCGACTTGATTGAGTGGACCCCTTCCCTAAAACTGTTTTTATATCATTTATTACGCACATGTTTTACGATGTTTGCATATCTGATAATTGCTGAGAATGCATGGCTTATTATGTGATAGGTATGATATATGATTCTGATGAATGGTTTACTATACTTATCCAGTGATGCTGATATACGGTAATATGATATGGTGAGTATGCATAGTTTTATGTACTGAGTCACACATTGAATTGCATATGAGTCCCTGGGGCATTTTTTAGATTGAGATAGTGTTAGAACCCACTTAGGAGTTGCCGGTATCTAGTACCTGTTTGTAGGCCACAGACCAGTCATCCACATGATTGTTCACCTGCACTGCTCGCTATAATAGTTAAAAAGCACCAGTTATGTCCTCGAGCTCTAGGGGACTCGATGTGACGATGCTTAGCACCCAGTCCTTCACGTGGTCAAAGTACGCGAACAAGATACCTAGTTGTATTACGAGTATGAGACTTGATGCGTTATGTTAGAACTGTTTTATGATTGATATTATTATTTTATGATTGATATTATATTTCTCGTATTACGTGGAGTATGCTATAATTGTTTTAAGTTTTATACTAAAACGAGGGATTAAATGTTGTTTATTGAAAATAGTTTTACACTAAAATAACAACTGGGTCCACTCACCCTTTGTATTTTAAACCTCTCAGGTTTCTGTGGCGCGCACGCACTTTGAGGAGTTGGGTTGCTGCTGTGACACTCACTCCTGGCACGGAGTGAAGCTGACGGTAAAATAGGGTATCGGCAGGTAAAGTTGTTTTGTATGATCATCAATTAAGTACGTCCATGCTCTAAGCTTCCGCCGTTGGGTGTAATGTGCTCGGTTTTAATAGGGTAGGTTCCACCCGACTCTCTAAAAATGCGTCGTTTAACCTAAATGGCTTTGTCATTGGAACATCATCGTCCAGATGTCGTGCCATAAAAAGGACTTTCTAGGTCGAGATGTGTCACATGATAAATATTTGCAATAGCTGCTTTCAAGGATGCTATTGCAGTGCTAGCTAGCATGTGCCTTGGAAGCTGATATAGAGTTCAGTTCTCTGAAAAACAATGCTGCAGTAGTGCGCCATGTGGGTGTGATTAGATGGCTCAAACCTCAGGTTTTTTAATATAAGGTAAATGATAATGGAGCTGTTAATTCAAATGGGTTAACAGGAGGAATTGGAGGTGTGTTGCGGGACTAGAATGGGGTGGCAGTGGTAGGATTTTCAGGGCTAGGCTCTGCTGGGTTTTGAGTTTTGGCAGTGGAAATGGAGACAATAATGGCAGGGTTGCTTATGATTCTGCACATGCAGTTGCGGGAAGTAGTGGTGGAAATAGACTCCAAGTCAACTATTTCTCTCATTCAACAAGGTGGGCAAGACTGGGGCAGTGAAGAATCTGCAATATGGGCAGTCTAGGCTGTAGCTTAGGTCAATCTCTGAAATATATACATACTATGATCCTATTTTGGCATAACATTCATCTTAACCATGTTGGCTTTGTGTTTGGAACCCATGCTCGATATTGTTATCGGTTTGATTATATGTAACAAAAGCCCTATTTTATCATTTTCGTTCATTTTTAAATAAACCCTAACGAATTAAGCCCATCCAACTTTTTTTAAAAATAATTTTCTTTTATTTTCTAAATAAAACTTAATAAATTTAGCCCACCAAACTTTGAGTTCTCAAATTTATCCCTAAATTGGAGTATGTTGGGGTAGTTACCGGTGGAGGTGGCTAGGCTAATGGTAGATATCCCGGAGGAATGCTTGGCCTTCACGCCAAGAACAGCGCCCACTGTCTGGCTTTAGAAGGGCTCAAAATGTAGATTAGAGCTATTTGGGTGTCACCTGCACCGCCATGACTTCCTCCAATTTTAGAGCAAGATTTTGAGGACTAAGAACAATTTTCTTTATGTTTTGGATTTGGGGTGGATACTCGTTTTCTCTCACTGAATTTATCCCAGTGTAATTAGATTTTAAATGAGGATTTTAATAAGGCTCCTAACTATTTTTGTACCCATTTTATTCTCGCAAAATTTTCATTTGTTTCCTTATCAATCAAATTTCTTTTGAATAAAAAAAAAACCTCTGACATCATGGTAAATGATTTTACTTATAACCACTGCACCAAATTCCTTTTTTTAGAATTGTTACTTACTGCAAATCCGTTATTATTTTTACGACTAAATACAAAAATATATTAAAATTCTTATGAGTAACACAAGTTTGGACACACCATCATCAATATTTATGATGCTATCAACTGTAACATGTCCTTGGCTGGTACGACTATAAATTCAAGATTTGTTATTAGAGTACAATACTCTCATTACATTTCAGGATACGGGGCACTTTTGTTTAATTTCTAGACTAAGTTTTTTTTTTCCCCTAAGTTTTCTGGACCTAGCTGAAACTAGAAAGTTTGGTAAAATTTTGAAGAGGAATATTATAAATTTAACCCAATGATATCATCCCTATAACCAAATGAACCAATGAAAAAGAATGAGACAACGTATATAAAGAGAATCTTTATGGTAGATGCCTTGATGGAGGCCTTATATTTTGTTTATCCAACAAAATCTTCGGGTTATTATGTGACAAAAATGGTGGTGTCATGGAGGCTCCAGTGACCAGTATCCCTCTCTTCTCTGGAAATATTATGTGAAAAAAATGGTGGTGTCATGGACGCTCCAGTGTCCCTCTCTTCTCTGGAAAATATGGATGGTGGGTAGCTGGTTTATGCCAAGCCACCATTTTTGTTTTTGTTTTTGTTATGAGTAAGTTGGGGATAGTTTGTTGTGTCCTAAGTGGGCCCTTTGCAAAAGGTAGAGATAGCTTTGCTCATTTTTGTCACAGGGAAAAGATTTGAGGATTCTATTATAGTCACCTCTCAATTACTCATTCCTATTTTCAGTCTTCTTTTAGGCCATCTCCAATGCAATGGTCTTAAACTCAAATTTTGGATTTCTACCCTCTTTTTTTCTCCAATGCAACCTTTGAAGAGACCCAAATATTGGGAATTGCTACACGAAGGAGGGGAATTTGGGACCATATCAGCGATATGGTGCTCACTTGAGTCAATTTTTAATCTTTGTTTTATTGTGGCCAACTAACTTGAAGTGAGTTTTTGTGCCCACTTGTAATTTATATAGTTGTTCGCTACTTAAATGAATTGTAGCCGTTGGTTATAATTTTTTTTTATTAAATGGTTTAAAGTAAAATGAAATTTCAAAATATAAATACTTACCCACTTCTTCGACATTCTAAAGCATTAAGTGTGTGCTTTGATGGATACAATATAAATTCTCCAAAACCCTAGTGGCCCTCTAAAAAAATTCTTATTTAAAAAAAACAAACAAAAAAAATTTCTTCGTTTGATCCTTTTTTGGTCAAGAGAATTCTTCCTGATGTGTATAGGATGTAGTGAATAAACCAGATAATCTAACTTGTCTTCGTGTCGATTTCAAGAAAATTTGTTTGCCTTTAAGTTTCATTTTTTGATCAATCATCATAGTGTCAATTATGGTCAAGGATTAAGTTACTAGTAAATTCATATCTTCAAAAATTTGATCTGCCTTCATAGAGTTTTGACTCGTGATGCAGCCTAGTGGGTTTTGATCGAGTGATCACGATTTGTCATTGGTAATGGTGGTGTCAATCATGGTGGATTGAAATATCTACGATATGGTGGTGGATAATATCCTAGTCAACTTCAAGACTCTGCATATGTGCAAATAAAGGTAGTGATAGGATCCCTTTGTGGGATTGCAAAGATGAGTTGTTCGAGCAATAATGATCTTGATGATGTTTATAGGATTCAAGTAATATTATTTTATGTGTTATTCTATTTATATCGTTTCGACAGATATCAATAGTGGCCATTGGAGGTACTTATCCATGTTTGTCCTTATTCTACAACAATTCAGCTTATCTTTGCTTCTTCTGTTTTTTTTTTTTGTAGCAAACTTGACTTTATTTCGTATCTTTTTATATCAATGAAATTTTGTATCTTCTAAAAAAATAAGTGTTTGGATGAAGAAGTTTAAAATTACTAAAAATTTATAAAATGACAGAATTTAAATTGACGGAAATTAATTTTCTAAAATTTGTAAATTTCCTGTTTGGATAACATAAAAATAGAATAAAACTTAAACATAAATTTAATTTTTATGCATAAATTATATTTATAAAGAAGGATATGAAATTTAAAATGGAGATTTGGGGCATCAAAGTACCTTTCTTTTTTTTTCTTTTTTTTTGGAATTTCTAAATTTCAATATTTATGAAACTAGTTAAACATGGGAATTGATGTATAGCAAATTCTAAATTCTGATGTAACGATCCGAAAATTAAAGGAATGTAATCAGCGCGAAGCTTGAATGTAAATGGACGATTTTACCCTTAAGGTCAAATATTGACTTTTTTATCGGAGAAATTTTTGGACTTTATAGAGTCCGTAAATAGGTGGCACGTTAGAATTGAAGTTCAGATGGAATCGTTACAGGTCTAAATGAAAATTTGTATGCGTAACCCCGATAGGGGTATTTTGGTAATTTCGTAGTGTGGGTTTTGCTGTCCACACACCCCTCCCCCCCCCCCCCCCCCCCAAAAAAAAAAAAAACCACCTTGTGGCACCCTGAATGTGTGTATGTTTGAGGCGTTACAAACACAACCCAAGCCAAGAGGAAAACTGGAGAGAAAATTGGGAGGAAAGGGAGAAAGGAGAGGGAAGCAAGGAACAAGAGAGGAAAAAAAGTAGGAAAAAAAAACAAAAGAAGAGAGAAAAGAAACAACTTAGAACAAGTTTAAAACCGTGTCACCCCAAAATTGGTTCTTTTGTTTTGGCCATTAAACCTTGGAATTGAGAATCCTAATAGCTTCTTGAGGTTCTTCGGGTTAGAACGAGCAAGAAAATTGGAAGTTTGAATAGTGTAAATCCCTTGAATTTAAGCTGGCGTTTGGCCGGAATTTGAAGTTTAGTTCATTGATTTTGAGCTAAGATTTTCATGATTTTAAGATCATAGACCTTTTGCTGGGATTGATTAGAACATATTTGATGTTTGAAGTGTGGAATTTGGATGTGAAATAGAGGTATCCGAGTCGGGTCGTTTTTCCAGGTTCGGTCCCTATTGTAGACCCATGGGTCATTCGATCTAAGGTTAAAGGTGAGTACACTTGTGATTGTGGCTCTAGGCACATGAAGCCTAGTCGCAAGGAGCCTAGGCGGTGTGTTGGGGTGGGTGTCATGTCGTCTTGGTTTCTGGACAACACATGTCTTGATGTAATCGATGTTATAGACATTTTGACATAGTTTTCGAGTCAAACGAATATCATCTCGGGGAAGTTTTGTGTGTCCGAAGTTTATATGTTTATGTTTCAAGTATTAAGGTTATCCCAAATTAGAGAATTTTAATGTGAGATTACTACGGAAATTAGTGACCCCTGGTTATGTTTTTTGATAGGCAGAGAACTCTCAGGACTTTTGAGGAGTGCACAACTCGTAATTGAATTGTTTAGACAGACTGTGAGTTACATTTATTTTAAAAACTACGATGCATGCATATTTAAATGTTTGAAATGCTGTATTGCATTATTTGAGTTGAAATGGGTTGGGTAAAAGATTCTAATTGTGTTTGATGATTTTCAGATTTGACTGATTTTTGAACACGGACTTTACAGTGTTGTGGAACTGATGTTTTGGGCACATGCCTGGTTTGGAAATGTTTTTGACTTGGAATGTGAGTCAAGGATTTATTTTAAAATTAGGGTTTTAGATTTACTCCATGGATTGTTCCATTGTTGTTATTTTAAGTTCCCAGACGGTCGAAACTAGGGGTGTTTCCTAGACGATCGAAGAACGGGGTGATTGTTTCCCAGGCAGCTGAAGCTAGGGGTGTTTCCCAGACGGTTGATACTCGGGGTGATTGTTTCTTAGGAAGTCGAAGATAAGGGTGTTTCCCAGATGACTGATGCTTGAGGTTATTGTTATCATTATTGTTATTGTTATTGTTATTATTTTTGATCCTAAACTAACAAGACCCAACTCGAAAACACAAGAACAGTACACTCGAGTCCTACTCCCATCTAACAGAAGCATTGTCAGACAAGAGATAACACAAATTTTGCTAATTCATGCTTCCGCCTCTCAAGCCTCGATCTCCGTGCAGCGGACCTGAAGGGTTACAAAACCAGAAAACGTGTGAGTGAACAAAAAGGAATAGTTTAAAAACATAGTTTGAAAACATTGAACTTTTCAGATGACTAATGCTCAGAGGAGTTGATAATTGGCTTTTGATTGGTTATTGATATTGGGTCTAGGTTTTACCACATTATTTTATAAACAACGATTTCAGAGAAATGTGGGCTATACACTTGGTTACATTTTATGACTTGTGGGTCCCACGGTTTATGATTTGATTTAAATTGAAATCCAGTTGCTTATGTTTTTCCTTATGTATGCATGTTTTATATATGGAGGGGAAATGTTTATTTTCTTCAGAAAATGCATTTCCAAAAGCTTATTTTTGTCCACTCACACTTTTAATGGTTTTGTTGACCATTCAGGCCGTTGCAAAGAGATCGGAGATGATCTGGAGACAGAGGCATGAGTAGGACATTAGTTATGTTATCCCTTGTCTGACATGTATTGAGAGTAATTTCAAAAATCTGATATATTTGTCAAACGGGAGCAGGATCTAGCACGAATATCAAATCTTTTTTGGAGCGTGTCCTATTATGTGACTTTTTACCAAATCCCTTGTTATTTCTCTCATCTAAACACACCCTAAAGGAAGATAAAAGTGGTATTTGTTGTCTATAAGGAAAGACAAAAACAAAAATTTAAGTTTTTCCACATTTGATGTTTTTTCAGGCCACATGTTCATACAAAATATATATGATAAAAAAATAAAAATTATTTTTGAAAACTTATTAACTAACAAAAAATTTGAAGGTAAGACAGGTTTGTAACATTTACTAAAATTGGATCTAAAAATTTTAGGACTGCATGGTTAGAAGGAAAAACTATTTAGGATCATGAATAGTTATTGTCGAGAGTCGAGAATTTGGGTTTGAGACCTTTTGGTTGGAGATGGCCAAAGATACACTATGGGAGGGAGATAGACATGATACGCTTTATAGAAGCCAAACTCAAAATCTCTAATTACACATCGAAATAATCTAGCAGTACTAGTGACACCAGTTTGTTGTGGATGCAATTTGCCTTATCCCATTTTTCTTAGCATGTGTTTTCAATTTTTTTTTTCCTTCTCTTCTTATGCTCTTTAGCTTGCTTCCGACTATTAATTATATTTTAGTTTATTCAATTATATGGTGAAAAGAATATTGCAATTTTTCGCACCAAATACAAGCATGTTTGAAAAGAGGCAAATGGTGTTGCTTGATCATAGGCTTGCTTGCTCGACTTAGGATAAATGTAAATAATGATACTTGATTTGTCTTGAAGAAACCTTGAGAGTATGTTGATGTAATTTTAAGCATTTAAATTTTGTTTCCCTGCCATATTAAAAATTCCAACAAATCATATTTGGTGACCTGAAATATCCATTAAAATTGTAGTTTGTCTCTTGTCATAAAGTACTCTCAATAAGTTTCGAACTCCATATAATTAAACACCAAGCCGGAAATTTGACATCTGAATTAACTTCCAGTTACAATATATATATTTATATATATGGTTAACTTTCTTATTAATTAATTGTAACCACTAACTTACTATACACAGGAACCACATATAAACCAAGATCATCTTACGAACGAATACTCCACAAAGCGAATTCATTTGAATTCTTGATTTCTTACGTCGTCCACTAATCATCTACTCAGCAAAAAAATTTAAAAATGTGTTCAGCCATTTGATTATGGAATTCGTTGAACCACCAACATTTTAATTTAATACTATCTTCAATTTTTTTTTCTTTTTTTTTTTTGAGTGCAAGGCCCCATATTGAATTACTATGGATGACGATGACGTTTAGTTTTGTATTGAGTTTAGTAGCTAGTTATGATTGATTCACTGTACGTGTACGTAACTTAGTTGGAAAAAAATTGTGATTTATTCATTGTTAATATTAAAAAGATAATTGTTTTTGTCTCTGTGTTTGGTCAGACTCATAGATAACCAAGTGATTTCAATGTGAACGAGAAACTTTTGTAGAGAGTTCAGATAATGAAACTTGTAGAGCGAAACCCAACAACTGAGTATCATCAGAATCTTCTCAAAAAAAAAAAAAAGGCTTTTTATATCAATGCACCCTATTTTCCAAAGAAAGTTACATTTTACATTTTATGGTTATTATCGGGGGTTAAATACATCCTGAGATGGCCAAATTTGGACAAACAGATTTTTTTCTGTCAATTGGACGTAAAAAACTAACGGGTCGTCGCCAATGTGACTAAATAATAAATAAATAAAATAAGGGCAGAAATGGAAATTCATCATCCATTTAATTTCTCCTCCACTCTCACTAACTCCCCCATCTGAACTCGGCTGAGTACATGTTCCCGGAAATGGATCCATATTTGGATCTAGATTATGGGCATGCAGATCCGAAGCTTGAAGAAGGTCAGAAGCAGACCAGTTGTGCTACGGGCGGAGTCCTGCCAGTGCGGAGTAAGTGCGTCCAGCCTCACCTCGTCAACGACCATAGATAGTTTTGAAATCGACTTCTTCATTGCTTCGAAGCCCTTCGTCTATGGCTACAACGCCCAGTGCCTAAGCTAGAGTGTAAGTACTCAATCTCTCAGTAGCCCTTCGTCTATGAAACATAATAACTGACTAACTGATTGGGCTCTGTACCTTCCAGGCAGTTGCGCGAAACCCTCCTCCATCTACAAGCCCTGAACTAGTAATACTTTGTAGCTTCCCCAAATTTATCTCCGACTGAGAAAGCTAAAGCAAGTAAACATTAAAACTTAAAGCCGAAAATGAGGAGGACAAAAGAAGAGGAATAATTAAAAAACCAAATTGCAACTCCTAAAGATTCTACATGACTTCTGGGGAAAAAACATTATCAAAATTCGACCACATTGCCCAAACATTTGGGTTCTTTATCGTAATTATACACAAACATAAAGAAAAATCTAGTAATCTACTCAACTGCAGAAAATCCATTGACCAAACAAAATCACCTAATAACATCAGAATCAAAATGCACTTTAAAAAATCCTGACCTCATACTCAAGATCAGACCTTTTATCATCAGCAGCAATGGCTGCTAACACCGAGACTGAGAGCGAACCCGAGCCTTCTCTTTCGGGTCTGGGATGGACCCTTAAATCGGATTCTCTGTTTACATTTGCGTCCAAATTCTCATCGTCTTCGTCATTCTCACTATCGCTGCCCGACACGTACTCATTGGGCAGAATCATCTCGAGCTCTTCGCCAGACTCGAACACTAAATCGGACCCTCCATTTTCTGCCTCTTTGTCTTTGAAGCCTGCGACCAAGCTGCCGAGCCGGTCCGGGAAGACGCACTTGGCCTTGTCCTGGAGCTTGAGCTTCCCTTTGAACATGGTGACCCAGTTCGTACTGAGTCCAGAAGATTGGGGATCCGAGTTCAGATGAGGGGATGGATTCAATGAGAGAGTGGGGGGAGTCAGTAAGATGGAATTAAATGGATAATAAATTTCCATTTCTGCCCTTTGACAAATTGACATCCACATAATCGTCACATAAACATCCTTCATTTATTATTTAGCTACATAGGCGGCCATGTCACATTTTTTACATCCATTTGATAGAACGGAAGGAAAATGACCGGTTTGCTCAAACTCGAACCTTTCCGGGTGTACATAACACCAAGAATGAATATAGGGTACAAAGTGTAATTTTTGTTCAAAAATATGATGCATTTGAAGTAAAAAATCAAAAAAGAAAAAATTAGTATCAAATAATATATTTTTATATATAGGGTTTTAAACATTTTCTCATACCATAATAGACACATATAAAGCAACATGGGATACAACTAACATGGGTGAATTCAAATGACAGTAACAACTAACAAGAATAATTGACAGATTTTGTCAAGTAGCTATCTCAGAAATGGTGGGATGTTCGTTTATAATACTAGATGAGTTTTGGCAGATTTATGCGAGTGTACATGAATTTTACAGATTTATGTCATATACAGAGTAATAGATCGTGTTAGGAAATTTGTAATATTTTTTTGTTTGTTACAATACCTCTAGGAATGTTCATTAGATAAGATTACCCATTGTCCATACCCAAACTAGGCGGTCTGATTAAGGTCCAAACTAACCTGGCCCATATCTGGTCGGCCGGCTCCCAAGCAAGCCTCAGATCATGCCAACAAGCCCAGGATGACCTAAGAAGAACAGTTTTTGTCGGCTGGAAGTCATAAATGCTACCCAGGACCACCACAAGACACCTGACAGTTCTTAAGGACAACAGCATTTATCCCACATTGACAAATACCAACAAACACATTCAATGCTACTATAAATACAAGGACATCCCCCTCCAAAAGGTAATGACAATCTTACCCTCACGCTGCCTAAATTGCTACAGTAACACTCCCACTTAAAACTGACTTAAGTATTGAAGACTGTTAGGTCGGCACCACACCGGTGTTCCTTTGTATTCACCCTCTTTCTGTGCATGTCACAATATCCTGAGAGGAGTAACGAACGACATCAGCGAGACAATATTAGGTTGATCCATTTTTTGCATCAACACCCATAATCGGCATCATGTTAGATCTTGATTTAAATGTCTCCTGCAATTGAGTTTTAGTTGAGGATCATTTGTGTTCTCAAGTTATATAGCTTGTAGGTTAACAATACTAAAGTTTAGTGGTTTCTCATAAATGAAGAGGCGCATTGTAATTTATTTCCGAGCAATAGAATTTACTTTTATTCAACGAGGAAATGAGATTAAGGCACAATCATACTAAAATACTGTCGCTAAATTTCAAGTTCATATAGATATATGATCGTCATTTTTAAGAATTGAAATTTAAACTTCTTACTTAAAATTTCTTTTTTTTTACTAGTCTCACTTACAATTACGAGGGATGGGAAATACCATTAGATGTCTTTAATAAAACAATATTAAAAAGAGAGTAATGACTTAGGTTTTTAGAAGTGTCCAATACCTATTCTAAAATCTTTCAACTATTCAATAAATAAGAATGCCATTTGACTTCCAGACCCTCAACGTTTATGAATTTCAGTTTTGAAGTGGAGTGCATGGTATTTTCAAATCCCAAGGCCATGTACTTAATAGTTTGGTATGTTACTACGTTTAGGCATTGGTGGGTGGCGAATTCCATGCAATTGTGTCGGTGATAAGGACATTTTTGAAGGCCCCCACGGGGCTGAGAAGTGAGAAGTTGAGTTTGTTGGCCCTACTAAAACTGCAAAAGCCAGCCATAGATGCCCAAAATGAAACAATAATGGAGTTCATATATGTTGACGAGAGAGAGAGAGGGAGAGAGAAAGAGCGCTGAGGTGGGCTTAAGTTAAGGCTCTTGTTTTGGGAAGGAGAGAAAGTAGTGAGTGAGTGAGAGAAAACAGAGCTCATAAGAGTCGGTCTAGGAACCAAATGTGGAGTGGAGTGGAGCGAGAATGAGGGCGATAATTTTTACACTAATAATTTTGTTCGCAGAGCTCTAGATTTGGAGTCATGGTTTAAAATTCAAATAAATAAATAAATAGATTTGTTGGTCATAAATACGCATATATAAATCCCCTGTTATCTCACCTGTCTCTCAGACAAACTCAACTGGATGTGAGAAAAATCTGAAACCTCTCAGATAATCTCTCCCCCTACCCTTTTTTCAATTTTTTAATTATCCCCCTACTTTTTTTTTGTGCTAAAAACTTGGCTATGCTCCTGGGTTTGTTCCTCCTTAACCGAGATTTTGGGCAATCTTAAATTCCTCTTTTGAGTTAGTTTTTCAAATCATGGTTCTTCAAAATCAAAGATTTGGATATTCTCTCTCTCCAATCTTCGTTTCTTTGTTTCCTTAAACACTCCAAAAAGGCAAAAACCAAAACAAAACAAAAAAGAAAAAATCGATTCTTTGGAAGTGAAGAGAAGGGATGATGAGAGAGAGTGCCAAGGGCTCATCATGATGGTTGAGATGAAATCCGCATCAAGAGCAAGCTCCTCTCTAGAAATCTTACGTTTTACTTTGTGGGTTTGATCCAAAATTCCCTCTTTCGATTTGTAAAAGTAGGTGGTATAGCAAGAATATCAAATGACACAAGAAGAACAAATCCATCAGTGTAGTAACACCACCACTAGTGGTGACGGTGGCAGTGGCAGTGGCTTTGGAAGCATCACTAGATCTTCATCGAAAAAAACAAGGCAAAAAAAAGTGCCCCAAAGAGGACTTGGGGTGGCTCAGCTTGAAAAAATCAGGCTTGAAGAGCAGCAGAAGAAAGCTTCGATTTTGACATCAAACCCATTTTCTTTGTCATCATCACCAACCAAATCAACATCTTCTGCTCCAGTCAGACATTTTTATCACTCCAATCACAATCATAACCACCCACCTTCTTCAATCCCATTTCCTGCTCTGCCACCACTGGATCTACCCTCCCCAAACTCAATTTTCAGGCCACCATTGATTCCACCCCGAAACATTGATGCACTGAGGAAGCAGCCAATCAGCAGTCCCACTGTTCCATTGGGAAACAATAGTAATAACGATAATGGTCATGGTCATGGGTTTGATCAAATTAAGGGCCATGGGAATCACAATAATGTTCCTTTTCATCATCATCATCATCGTTACTTATGGAATCCTTGTGAGTTCAATCTTGATCACAAGGAGTCTTGTAATTCAGGGGTTGTTCCCGGGTTGGCATTTCGGTCTACTTTGAATTTGCCTTTTGAGTCCAACAATCCCATTTGGCCTCCTCTCAACAATTTGTCACAGAGAACACACCAATCTCACCTTCAGCAGCCTCCCCATCCCCCTCCTTTAATGGTAAGAGTGTAAGACAGAAATTTTGTATTTTTTTTATAACGTTTTTCTTTTTATATCATTTGAAGAAATGGACTTTTGATGATCTGCTCATCTTGAAAGAAAATAAAATGTTGAATCTTTGCAGGTGAATGTGTCGTCAGCAACTTCGACATCACCTGCAGTAAACTTTCCGACAGAGCCCCCTTCAAACCAAAGCTTTTACAGCAACAATACAGCGCCGATGTGGCCTGATGAAGAAAAGGTATGATGATTTTGTTTTTTTAATTAATTATATATGGTTTGCTGCTTGGATTTCATAGGCACAATTTGTTTGCTTCTGATAATTTTGAGGCACTTAAAAAGATTGGTGTCTATTTTGATGAATGAATGCTGACTACTTTTAATATCTAGTAGATGGTTGGCATGAAGAGGTCATATCCCTTTTCTCTTGAAACTCCAGCAGGCCCTTCCATCAACTTCAAAATTCCTACCTTTGTTGCTCCAATGAGAACAACTGATGAAGTAATTCCATGTGGGAACAGATACACCCTTAATTTTGAGCCTGCTGGCAGCCCAATTTTCAGGTTTCATTTTGGTACTGTCGCAAATAATACTACCGTCTAATAATATCTTCTATTTGTTGCATAAGCACATGTGTTAATTCAATTTTCATATAAGTTTTGTTTGGACCATTTTCAGAGAAGGCCCTTCATGCTCAACTTCAGTTTCCCACCCGAACTCGAGGAACAGCATCAAAGAAAATGGGAGTATCAATGGAGATTTCCTCACTCTTGCCCCTCCTACTACTACCAGGACATGTCCCAGTGCAAAGCTCAACCTCCCTTCAGCTTACCTAGCCTTCCATAACTGCGAGGTCCCGGATTTTGAATCGTTTCCTTATCAAGTGAGATATATCAACATAAACCCACTTATAATTTCATTAAGCCAAGGCATGTTCACTAATCTGTAATCAGAATCAATAAGGAGTCGAATTCAGGAACTTGACTCCTCCACGGTGATTACTGATTAACAAGCACGTCATATTTGTCATGTTGGTTTCATTTCATCATCTAATCCATTTTTTGTTTCTTTTGAATTGTTAAAGGGCAATGCTGAGGACACAAATTTCCCACCAGCTGGGGCAAGTGGTTCAAATCCACAAGTAGCTTTCTACAGATTCTTCCCGGCAGCAAAGGCACAAAATGGTAGACCAGCAACCAATATAAACAACAATTGTAATGGTGAAGTAGGAGGAACTGTGGATCTCAATTTGAAGTTATAAATCCCATCAAAATTAGGCCATTCCTTCTTGCTATTGCTCTACATGAACCAAATTACGCAAATTTCCTTTTTATTTTTTTCCTCCTAAATTTCTGCTGAGTAGGGTGAGATAATGTGCCTAAATTTGCACATCTAAGCCTGAGCCTCGTGAAGGGTGAGAGTAGAAGAAAAAGAGACAAAGTAGATGCAGATTTGTCTGTTTAGTGGTTTATATATATATATATATATATATATATATTTGTTTTTACGAAGCGAAAACCAAAACCAGGTTGTGTGTGGCCTTGGGATTTATGGGGGGTTTCTTGGGTTTTTGCGTTTTTAGCTTTGTTTTGGTTGGTGGATATGAATATGATGGACGTCAGAGGCACTGAGAGTCAGTAACAAACCTTTGCATGTGGATTCGTGGAGGATCTGATTGTGATTGTGCTTTGTCCTATCATCTTTTATGCAGGGCTCAAATATCTCACTTTCTTTATACTTGCCATACGTATGATGGGAGGGGGTGGGCCTATACAGTCTGCGGAAAACAGCTTTCTTAGGCAGAATATGCTGGGGAGAGTCGCTCACATTGCGTGAATTATTGTGTTCGTTTGTAAATGCGCGTGTGGTCACAGGTTAATTTTTTTTTTATCTGAGTGGTCACAGATTAATGGAAGTGCCTAAAATCCAATCACTATTGCGAACATCGACAGTTGCTTTTACAGCTATAAGATGAAAAGTAAAATTAATCAATTGCTTTCGAAGGGCCTTTCAATTAAGCCTGTCAACAGGTTCTGTCGTGAGTAATGTATTCTAATTTATTTATTTATGTCAAACAATTCGACTTATTTATTAATAATGTTGAATTATTGTGAACACAATCAAGTTGTCATATTCATTCAGTTAAACTCTCTTTATATAAGAGTAGGATTAGATTATAATATATGGATAGAAACGTCTTTAAATAGAAATAGACATACATTTTCATATATTTACAACACTCCCTGTGGATATTTCATGTAATAGTGCTACTCGGCTACGCACATACATGCTGCCTCGTTAAAACCTTGCTAGTTAACAAAAACCTTGTGGGGCAAAAATAATTCTGGTCGAAGGAAAAAGAGTGCAACGCGCATTGATCGTGATTGTATTGGGATCTCCGGAAGTAGTTGAAGTCGTCTCTTCTGAAACATTGGTAGATAGTCCATCTTTGAGATAGTATGCATTAAGGTTGCTACCCCAAAACCTTGCCCAGTAAACCCAGTGGGAAAAACCCGTGGTCAAAGGGAAAAGATGAACAAATGCATATGAGTCGAATCTTGGCATCTTCAGGATGCATTATTAGTGGGGTGACCGTACAAAAAGTGTGCCTCGTTAAAATCTAACTAGGTAACAAAACCCAATGAGACAAAATAACTCTGGTCGTAGGATACAAGAGTACACGATGGTCTTGTGAGTATACTTTGGGATACTCAATATACTTCAAGGTGCTCAGTATGCTTCGAGATACTCCCCCTGACATCGACTCCCCCTGATAATTAAGAACTTGATAGATATATCAATCTACATAAGTAAATACCATGAACATGCTTCTGGAATGTTGCATTGAGTGATGACTAGTTATCTACTATAATGAAACTGGTTCTCATCTGCGGATGAAGGTAATATTGTCTTAGTAGATAATCTTAGGTTCATTATTGGTGGAATACAGTCCACAAGTGCTTCGAATATACCCCATAATGGATCTTAGCCCTATACATTCACGAGCTGCTTCGTGAAGAGTTAGAATCTTCGCATCATTTGAAGACGCATCAATACGGGTCTGTTTCTTAGACCTTCAAGATATTGTTGTGTTCCCAATGGTAAAGACATAACCAGTTTAGGAACATACCTTATGTGGGTCTGATAGGTAGACTACATTAGCATACCCAATAAAGCAATGCATCATTTCGAGGATCAAGGGGGTTTCGTTCATTCCTCGATGCATAGGGATAGAATAAGCCCATATCTCACATACCATTAAGGTATTGGAAAATGTCTTTTATGCCATTCCAGTGGCAGCGTGTTGGCACAGAGCTAAATGTAGCTAGCAAGTTCACAGCGAATGAAATGTCTGATCTAGTGCATCTGAATCAAGTACAATAATGTGCTTATTGCACTCAGATATGAAACTGCTATTATCACTATCTCTTCGTTATCATCTGCTAGACAAAACGGGTCCTTTATAGGATCTAGATTACAGATGAACATAGGTGTGCTTGAAGGTTTTACTTTATCCTCATTAAAGCATTTCAACATCTTCTAGATGTGATTTAATCAATAGACTAAAACCTCATATGCACAGTACTCGAGTTTCAGGTTGAGACAGAACTTCGTTATCTTAAGATCCTTCATTTCAAAGTCCAACTTTAGGTGCTTAGTAGTGTCATTGGTTTCATCTGGAATACCAATCAATAACAAACATGAAACTTGTTTTCTTAATAAAAACGCATGGGTATTCTTCGTTATCCCACTCTGATCAAATACTCATTTAAACGGTTCTACCATATCCGTTCGGATTATCTCAATCCGTAAAATGGACGCCTCAAAGGAGTAGAGAGCGTGTTCCGTGGTTTGGAACTATTTGCATCAGATATTTTGAGTCCTTCAAGAACTTTCAAATGTATCTCTTTATTTGTATCCCCATAGAGATAAGCAATAACCACGTCTATAAGCTGCATATTAATTTTTTTTTTGGAAATTACTAAACTGATAAAATAGTGGATCGTTATGACGTTCATACGAGAAAATACGTCTCCTCGTAATCAATCTCAGGGCGTTGAGAAAACTGTTCGCCATAAAATGAGTTGTACATCTCACAATCTCATCTTTCTCATTACGCTTACTTGTGAATACCCATTTAAATCCTGTAGGTTTAATATAGGGAGGTATGTGAATTACAGGTCCAAATACCTTCATTTTTGTCAAGGAATATAATTCGACCTGGATTGGTTCTTTTCATTTTTTTCCAGTCTTCTCTACGTTGGCATTCATTCATCAACGAAATAAGGTTCGATTTCGTTTCTAGTTATTATTTCGGTAGCTACCGCGAATACATATAAATCGTCGATGATAATATCATTCTGATTCCCTATCTAACATAAGCATGCATGATTTACCGAGATCTCTTTATTCTCGGGAGTGGGTTCTGAAGTTGGAGCGTCCCCTAACGCCATCACAGACCCATAATCCGGAATTATCTCATGAGATGGATCAGTTGATATTTAGAAGGGATTCGATTTTTCCAAATTTATCCTCTTCTGGGGATGAGAATCTTTCAAACCTATTAGTCTACCTCGCTTCTAGGTAGGGACATATGACTGGTTAGTTGCCAAGGCCGTACCTCGTCCGTCTGGGACGACAAGACCTACTGTGACGTCTATCATTGCAGGCACATTTGCAGCAGGTATGCGTGTGGACAAAAGGGTAGCATATGACCACTTTGTCGGTATCTCAACCAGAACCATTAAAGTTTTTCAACTGGTCCGCATGGTGGTTGGAAAGTCCACAAAGTTTCCCCTTGTATTTTGTACAAGAAAGGGTGGAGTCTTGACTCATCTTTACATATAATGGTCTAATGTTCGATTTTGCTAACGAGAAAACTTGGCATAGTATTTCACTAAACTCAAAGGTGCATACTAGTAAGATGATGAGCGTGTAGTATATTGAGGATACGGCGCATCATTACCTTGACCTGGGTGTTCCAACTGGTCATGCCATAATGAGAAATTGCTCGTACTAGTTAGCTTCTACCTAACTCTTGGCTAGCTTCTGGCTAGTTCTCCAGTGTATGCTTCTAGCCATATTGATTGGAGGTTATGCAAAGGTATTCCACTTTCTTTTCATTAGTGGTTTCAATGTGATAACATGTGGCTCGAATATCTGTAAATTTCGTCAATGTTCTTCTGAAACTTGGAGAATAAAATACCTCATTTGTAATCCAATACCATTTGATAACATTCTTCTATTGGCCAGACTATTAATTTCCCCACAAAACATGTATATTCATAGACTTAATTCAATGGATCACATGCATGAGAATAAGTGCTTGTATTGAATTAAATCATATTCGAGCGAAAACCACACATTCGAATTCCAAAAACATAAATAAATGGTTTAATCAGTATATGTGTGTTTATCATTGCCTCTCGAGTTTTGCAACTATCTTTATACTCGTTTGCAAATTTTGCAAGATGGATTGTGTTCGGAATTATTTCTAAGTATATGTATACGTGGATTTAATATCCGGTAAAGAATGAGTGATATGTTGTTCATTTCTTGCTTCAAGCAAGATGTTGTCCCCATGATAATTAAACTGCTCTTCTAGAGTTTATATAAGGGGCAAATCATTTCATTTAATGATTTGTAAAAACTCATCCATAAGTAGAAAATAAGAATTTCAGGTTCTAACAAACTTTATGATAAATTGAATTAAAAATGAAAAATCTACTTGCTTCATCATGCCTGCTGAATTTAGAAAGGAATCTGCGGGTTCCCTTTTCTTTCTTTCATAACATTGCCAAAACTATGAGTTCGACGATTATGAACTCTTGGTTTGTTTATATATTTCTAGTTCGTTGATGAACCTCTGATTCTTTTAAACACTACATTTACTAAATATGAAAAAACAATTTAATTAATGCTTCTGGCATTATATGGTTGATATATGTAAACAAATACTTCTCGTATTGAAAATTATGATTCATTGTAACATAGAAGTGCGTCTCATCATTGATAACGTGCTTGACCTTGTTAAGTTGACCGAATTCGGGTAAAGTTGAGTGGGTTGGATCTTCTGGATCTGAATCTGGGTCGAGGCTGGACTAGGCCTTGTCTTATGGACCAAATGCATGCGCTGCTTTGCCATGGGTTCTGCTGGACCTCCTTGCAGCCTGCTGGGCTTTGCAAATGGGCCTTTTTCTTATATTTAAGATTTAACAAAATATTTGGTTCCATCCCACTTTTACTATGGATTACTGTGGCCTGCAGTCATTCGGTGACAAGACCCATCCCGATTATCCCTCGATAACCGTGAAAGATCATACTCCCGTCTGACAATAACTCGAAAGTACAAAAAGTAGTTTCACATATATACAGATAGAACATACAAACGATAAACATTGTCAGACAAGGGATAGTTCAGTATTCCGAGACCGTTGACCTAGTCAACATGGTTTACAGAGCATAGGAAATATTTACAAGTAGGGATCAAAATCCTACGCTGCAAAGTGTCTGAGTACGCAACGGTCTGTTTATTCCTCAGCCTCGATGTTAGCCTCAGTACCTGTGCACTGGCCTGGAGGGCAAATAAAACATCAAAGGTGTGAGTGGACAAAAATAAAGTTTAGAAATACATTTATCAAAATACAGTCTTAACCTCCAGTTTCATAAACATGCATGCATATCATAACTTATAAATCAGATAATCAAGATATGAACATAAATCTCAAACAGAAATAAAAACACAAGATCCAAGTCCAATATATAGTCACGTTATCCCTGCAACGCGTGCAAATCAATAGGCTCAAGGACCGCTCAAATCCCGAGCATTCGCCGCTGTGAACACATCACCAGCCGGAAAACCAGGTCGTCATGAACATATCACTGACTGACCTCCGTATAATCCAGCACATCTGGTCTGAGTCGAGCCTCCATTTGGCTGCACGACAACATACCGTGCTACGTGACCTCTCCGGGGTAAACACTTCCATCCCGGAGGCGAGCGTTATCTCCAGGGTCCATTTCGGGGGAAACATATTCCACACCGAAAGCCCTCATATATCCTCATCATGAAAACCAGTGAAAACAGTTGCATTTAACATCAAAACCATTTGTGAAATGGGCTTTAAGCCCAAAAACACTTTTCTCAAATCCATAAACCAATTCACGCAAATCTGCGCAATCACAATCTCATTCATAATATAATTCATCAAATCTAATACCAGACTCATAATCAGAGTCTAAATCAAGTTCAAACCCCGAGCCTTAGCTCGAAACATCAGTTTTATAGTTTTTTCGAAAATCGTGCCCAAACGCATATAAAATAATATAATATTCCAAAAATCCGGAAATCATCATATCGAAGTATCAATCATACCAAATCATATTATCAGACATTTAAAACATATATGCATGCATTTAGGGTAGAAAACAAAAGCCCACTCACACACCGTCCAGATTGTTCAGTCTCAAGCTGTTCGTGCCCCTCTGACGTCCTGGAAGTATTCGGGCCTGTCAAACAAGTAATATAAGGTTACTCACTTGTTACATAATCTCCTGTACGAATTTCCTAATCGTCGGAATAAAATAATATTATTTTAAACGTAACCTATACGCTTCGGGTATACAAAACTACTCTCAGTTCATATCCGATTGACCCGAAACCAACGCTAATAGGTTCGTATCATCGAGAGCATCAAAAAGTGTGTTGAACCCTCCTTCAGATTCCCGGTCACGCGCCCTCATGCGCCGCCGCAAGTGGCTGCTCGTGAAAGCCATGCGCCGTGAACAGTGCACTGCTACAGTGCTCCTTCCTCGCCCGTTTCTCTGATAAACGGGTCTGAAACCCGCGATCAGACCCGGTGCAATCTCCTTCAATCCAAGCTCAATTGTGTCCCTTCTTTCACTCATTAACATCAATTCAATCCAAATTATAGTTCTATAAGTTCAATTTAATCACACAAGCCCTCACAATCCTCGACTCACGATGAACACCCGACGGGTTCGAATTCGGGTTCTACCCAAAACCAGCCTGTTTCCTTCAATTGATCATACCATAAGCATAATAGGTCCATTATAAACATGAAATTGAAATCAATTTCATGAATTATTACCTCTAAGTAATCGAACTCAAGCTCGAATTTCCGAAACAGTTGCAGAGCTTGTTCGTCCCCAATTCGCCTCCAATTTTTGTTCCAATTGATTGGGTTCGAGTCGTCTAGTTCCCAGAAAGCTTAATATCACTTCAATTGCGATTGAGATCGTCTTAAAAATCAAAATCGTAAATCAGGGTGTTGGGTGAATTTTCGGGTTTGCTCAGTATGGTGTTCATTGGTGTTTATACTCTGTTTCCCTTCGATTTTTCTCTCTAATTACTTATTCAATCGCACTGGTTCTCCTTTGTTTTACTGCTAATCGATCACAAGGTTTTGAGGAGATTGTTGTTCTTTGTTTTGTATTATTTTTGGTCGAGTGTTGTTAATCCTCCACTTCATTATCAAATCTGCTAATTAATTAATTAATATAACAATGCCACTAATCCTTGTTAACAAGTGACACTTGTCACTTGATGAATTATGTGACTCATTAGGTGGAATGAATCAGCATTGAAATCACATGATAATCATCTTCTTCACCGTCTAATCAATATCCACTTAAAATTACCATTTTACCCTTAAGGTCACAAATGACCATTTTGCCCCTGAACTTCCCAGACCCATAACTTTTTCATACGAACTCCGTTTTCGACGTGCCACCTGTCTACGGATTCAGCGTTGCGAGACCTACACAACGGTCCTCGAAGAATGCACAAAAAGTATTTTTAACCAAAAATCAACTTTTAGCCATATTCCGTCAAGGGTAAAAACGTCATTTTCACATTATTTTAATATTTTACAAATTTTTGGATTTTCGGGGCGTTACATTTGGGCTATTTCATATTGAAAATTTTGGGCTTTGGATCCTGCGATCATTTGTCATTTCAGGGCATGTCGCAAGGCCAAGGTTAATAATGATCATCACACACATGGTCATGGGCCATCATTACGCACACCAAATTTCCATTATTCAATATCCATCAACATCAATCATCATATGCATCATATCATCTAATATCATATTATCATTTAATTTATACCATCATCAAAATCATAATCATAATCATCAAATCATAGCATATCATCATCCTTGTCATCAGTCCATCGGATCATGTATTTCATCATATGTATATCATATAGCGTCATATGCATCATGTACATCATCATATGTATATCATATATCACTATCATGCTATGTGATTATGTATTATTGACTACGCCCAAACTACGCATTAAATTAAACACGTAATTTGAGTGTTGTGCAATTTAAACCCTTTTTGTGTAGATGTAGTATTGGTAAATAGGGATCGTTCTTAACCGGGGAAATTAGGGAACATTAATAATGTGTTAGTGGGAAAGAGTAATGAATAAATGAATAATGAATAAATTAATGAATTAAATAATTAAATAATTAACAAATTAATGAATTAATGAATTAAAGAATAAAAGAATTGAGAATTAAAGAATAAATGAATTAAAGAATTAACTAATCAAAGAATAATAAACTAAGAGTATTAAAGAATAAAAGAATAAAAGAATAAAGAATAAAAGAATAAAGAATAAAGAATTGAAAAGGGAGGTTTTGAAAAGAGTTGTAAATAGAAAATAAATAAACAAGTAAAAATAATTAAATACTTAATTTTACTTCTACTTTAACCTTTGTACTAGTGAATTTTCTTCAAACACATATTTTTACCAACACTCTAACATCATGCTCATATTGAACCAATCACGAAATCATACCTTAATCATCTCAAATACATGCATACATTTTTCATATTATAAATGCACCGAACAGCGGATTATTACTTACAATATGATTCACCTTAAGTAAGTGATTTAATGCGCCGAACAGCGATCAAACATTAAATCTCTTCAACTCTATCCTAAATGCCCCGAACAGCGGATCAACATTTAGTTTCGAATTGAAGTTTAAGTACTAAAACATATGAAGTAAAAGAAACTCAAAAAGTAAAACACATGGAGATTGCATTCTTACTTACAAATGTTAGAAAGAAAATACCAACACATATATTGAATTATAAGTAAAACCAATAACAATAACAAGAATTTAAGTAGAGAAGTATGGATTTTCACAAGAATCACCGAACAGCGGCAGGAAACTTGTGAAGATGGAAGAAGAAATACGAGGAATTCGGTCTTAAAACTCTTGAATTGCCTTAGAATTACTTGGCCTAGGTATTTCTTAAGGAAAGCATAAAAATGTGTTTAAGAGATCTCAAAGAAATATCACAAGAACAAAGTAAAGAGGAAATGAAATTAAGAAAAATAGAAATAACATAAATTAAGAACAAGAATTAAAAGAAAGCTAATTAATAAGAAAATCTACAAGAAGTTAAAATGGTCCCCAAAAATGTCTCTCAAAAGAGAGAAACAAAAGAACTAAAAGAAGAAAACTAAAAACTAAGCAAAATGGAAGAAATGAAGCTAATTGGGGACTCCCAAATACATGAAATGACCTCCCTATTTATAGAGGGAGTGCCACAATTGTTTAATTAAAAGTACAAAATTAAAATATAAAAATAGCAATAAGATAGTACATGAAGAAGTGATGGAAATGATGAGATTGGGTGGGAAAAGATGCTGATTTTGGGACAAATATGCTGATTTTAGGGAAAAGTGGCTGATTTTGGGGAAAAGTTGCTGATTTTGGGGCAAATATGCTGATTTTGGGAACTATTGGGGGGCTGCTGGATTTTTGGCTTGGGATGCTGGATTTCAGCAGCTTCCCACCGAATTTCCTTGCGATTTCGGTGGTTTCTCATATTTCGTCCATAATTTCTTCGTTATAATTCCGATCGGGACGATTCTTTCACCAAAATGCTCCAAATTCCACGCTTTATTTATTTCTACAAAAATATCACAAAATAAATTAATTTGTCTAATTATTTATTATTTTAATATTAAAAGTCAAGTATAAAGGGTATAAAATAATATAAAATAACGCTTATTTGAGGACCTATCAAGAAAAAGTTTATAAACAAAAATAATAAGAACAAAAATAAGATGGATAAATAAAATATAAACAAATAAGTAAAGGTTATAAACAAATATAATATTTACAAAAGTAAAATTTATAAACAAGTATAATATGCACAATTTATATACATACACTAACACATTATTAATGTTCCCTAATTTCCCCGGTTAAGAACGATCCCTATTTACCAATACTACATCTACACAAAAAGGGTTTAAATTGCACAACACTCAAATTACGTGTTTAATTTAATGCGTAGTTTGGGCGTAGTCAATTTTTGGCGCCGTTGCCGGGGAAATTGAAAATCATTTTAATTTGTTAGTTATTCATCATTTCCCCGGCAACGGCGCCAAAAATTGACTACGCCCAAACTACGCATTAAATTAAACACGTAATTTGAGTGTTGTGCAATTTAAACCCTTTTTGTGTAGATGTAGTATTGGTAAATATGGATCGTTCTTAACCGGGGAAATTAGGGAACATTAATAATGTGTTAGTGGGAAAGAGTAATGAATAAATGAATAATGAATAAATTAATGAATTAAATAATTAAATAATTAACAAATTAATGAATTAATGAATTAAAGAATAAAATAATTGAGAATTAAAGAATAAATGAATTAAAGAATTAACTAATCAAAGAATAATAAACTAAGAGTATTAAAGAATAAAAGAATAAAAGAATAAAGAATAAAAGAATAAAGAATAAAGAATTGAAAAGGGAGGTTTTGAAAAGAGTTGTAAATAGAAAATAAATAAACAAGTAAAAATAATTAAATACTTAATTTTACTTCTACTTTAACCTTTGTACTAGTGAATTTTCTTCAAACAGATATTTTTACCAACACTCTAACATCATGCTCATATTGAACCAATCACGAAATCATACCTTAATCATCTCAAATACATGCATACATTTTTCATATTATAAATGCACCGAACAGCGGATTATTACTTACAATATGATTCACCTTAAGTAAGTGATTTAATGCGCCGAACAGCGATCAAACATTAAATCTCTTCAACTCTATCCTAAATGCCCCGAACAGCGGATCAACATTTAGTTTCGAATTGAAGTTTAAGTACTAAAACATATGAAGTAAAAGAAACTCAAAAAGTAAAACACATGGAGATTGCATTCTTACTTACAAATGTTAGAAAGAAAATACCAACACATATATTGAATTATAAGTAAAACCAATAACAATAACAAGAATTTAAGTAGAGAAGTATGGATTTTCACAAGAATCACCGAACAGCGGCAGGAAACTTGTGAAGATGGAAGAAGAAATACGAGGAATTCGGTCTTAAAACTCTTGAATTGCCTTAGAATTACTTGGCCTAGGTATTTCTTAAGGAAAGCATAAAAATGTGTTTAAGAGATCTCAAAGAAATATCACAAGAACAAAGTAAAGAGGAAATGAAATTAAGAAAAATAGAAATAACATAAATTAAGAACAAGAATTAAAAGAAAGCTAATTAATAAGAAAATCTACAAGAAGTTAAAATGGTCCCCAAAAATGTCTCTCAAAAGAGAGAAACAAAAGAACTAAAAGAAGAAAACTAAAAACTAAGCAAAATGGAAGAAATGAAGCTAATTGGGGACTCCCAAATACATGAAATGACCTCCCTATTTATAGAGGGAGTGCCACAATTGTTTAATTAAAAGTACAAAATTAAAATATAAAAATAGCAATAAGATAGTACATGAAGAAGTGATGGAAATGATGAGATTGGGTGGGAAAAGATGCTGATTTTGGGACAAATATGCTGATTTTAGGGAAAAGTGGCTGATTTTGGGGAAAAGTTGCTGATTTTGGGGCAAATATGCTGATTTTGGGAACTATTGGGGGGCTGCTGGATTTTTGGCTTGGGATGCTGGATTTCAGCAGCTTCCCACCGAATTTCCTTGCGATTTCGGTGGTTTCTCATATTTCGTCCATAATTTCTTCGTTATAATTCCGATCGGGACGATTCTTTCACCAAAATGCTCCAAATTCCACGCTTTATTTATTTCTACAAAAATATCACAAAATAAATTAATTTGTCTAATTATTTATTATTTTAATATTAAAAGTCAAGTATAAAGGGTATAAAATAATATAAAATAACGCTTATTTGAGGACCTATCAAGAAAAAGTTTATAAACAAAAATAATAAGAACAAAAATAAGATGGATAAATAAAATATAAACAAATAAGTAAAGGTTATAAACAAATATAATATTTACAAAAGTAAAATTTATAAACAAGTATAATATGCACAATTTATATACATACACTAACACATTATTAATGTTCCCTAATTTCCCCGGTTAAGAACGATCCCTATTTACCAATACTACATCTACACAAAAAGGGTTTAAATTGCACAACACTCAAATTACGTGTTTAATTTAATGCGTAGTTTGGGCGTAGTCAATTTTTGGCGCCGTTGCCGGGGAAATTGAAAATCATTTTAATTTGTTAGTTATTCATCATTTCCCCGGCAACGGCGCCAAAAATTGACTACGCCCAAACTACGCATTAAATTAAACACGTAATTTGAGTGTTGTGCAATTTAAACCCTTTTTGTGTAGATGTAGTATTGGTAAATAGGGATCGTTCTTAACCGGGGAAATTAGGGAACATTAATAATGTGTTAGTGGGAAAGAGTAATGAATAAATGAATAATGAATAAATTAATGAATTAAATAATTAAATAATTAACAAATTAATGAATTAATGAATTAAAGAATAAAAGAATTGAGAATTAAAGAATAAATGAATTAAAGAATTAACTAATCAAAGAATAATAAACTAAGAGTATTAAAGAATAAAAGAATAAAAGAATAAAGAATAAAAGAATAAAGAATAAAGAATTGAAAAGGGAGGTTTTGAAAAGAGTTGTAAATAGAAAATAAATAAACAAGTAAAAATAATTAAATACTTAATTTTACTTCTACTTTAACCTTTGTACTAGTGAATTTTCTTCAAACACATATTTTTACCAACACTCTAACATCATGCTCATATTGAACCAATCACGAAATCATACCTTAATCATCTCAAATACATGCATACATTTTTCATATTATAAATGCACCGAACAGCGGATTATTACTTACAATATGATTCACCTTAAGTAAGTGATTTAATGCGCCGAACAGCGATCAAACATTAAATCTCTTCAACTCTATCCTAAATGCCCCGAACAGCGGATCAACATTTAGTTTCGAATTGAAGTTTAAGTACTAAAACATATGAAGTAAAAGAAACTCAAAAAGTAAAACACATGGAGATTGCATTCTTACTTACAAATGTTAGAAAGAAAATACCAACACATATATTGAATTATAAGTAAAACCAATAACAATAACAAGAATTTAAGTAGAGAAGTATGGATTTTCACAAGAATCACCGAACAGCGGCAGGAAACTTGTGAAGATGGAAGAAGAAATACGAGGAATTCGGTCTTAAAACTCTTGAATTGCCTTAGAATTACTTGGCCTAGGTATTTCTTAAGGAAAGCATAAAAATGTGTTTAAGAGATCTCAAAGAAATATCACAAGAACAAAGTAAAGAGGAAATGAAATTAAGAAAAATAGAAATAACATAAATTAAGAACAAGAATTAAAAGAAAGCTAATTAATAAGAAAATCTACAAGAAGTTAAAATGGTCCCCAAAAATGTCTCTCAAAAGAGAGAAACAAAAGAACTAAAAGAAGAAAACTAAAAACTAAGCAAAATGGAAGAAATGAAGCTAATTGGGGACTCCCAAATACATGAAATGACCTCCCTATTTATAGAGGGAGTGCCACAATTGTTTAATTAAAAGTACAAAATTAAAATATAAAAATAGCAATAAGATAGTACATGAAGAAGTGATGGAAATGATGAGATTGGGTGGGAAAAGATGCTGATTTTGGGACAAATATGCTGATTTTAGGGAAAAGTGGCTGATTTTGGGGAAAAGTTGCTGATTTTGGGGCAAATATGCTGATTTTGGGAACTATTGGGGGGCTGCTGGATTTTTGGCTTGGGATGCTGGATTTCAGCAGCTTCCCACCGAATTTCCTTGCGATTTCGGTGGTTTCTCATATTTCGTCCATAATTTCTTCGTTATAATTCCGATCGGGACGATTCTTTCACCAAAATGCTCCAAATTCCACGCTTTATTTATTTCTACAAAAATATCACAAAATAAATTAATTTGTCTAATTATTTATTATTTTAATATTAAAAGTCAAGTATAAAGGGTATAAAATAATATAAAATAACGCTTATTTGAGGACCTATCAAGAAAAAGTTTATAAACAAAAATAATAAGAACAAAAATAAGATGGATAAATAAAATATAAACAAATAAGTAAAGGTTATAAACAAATATAATATTTACAAAAGTAAAATTTATAAACAAGTATAATATGCACAATTTATATACATACACTAACACATTATTAATGTTCCCTAATTTCCCCGGTTAAGAACGATCCCTATTTACCAATACTACATCTACACAAAAAGGGTTTAAATTGCACAACACTCAAATTACGTGTTTAATTTAATGCGTAGTTTGGGCGTAGTCAATTTTTGGCGCCGTTGCCGGGGAAATTGAAAATCATTTTAATTTGTTAGTTATTCATCATTTCCCCGGCAACGGCGCCAAAAATTGACTACGCCCAAACTACGCATTAAATTAAACACGTAATTTGAGTGTTGTGCAATTTAAACCCTTTTTGTGTAGATGTAGTATTGGTAAATAGGGATCGTTCTTAACCGGGGAAATTAGGGAACATTAATAATGTGTTAGTGGGAAAGAGTAATGAATAAATGAATAATGAATAAATTAATGAATTAAATAATTAAATAATTAACAAATTAATGAATTAATGAATTAAAGAATAAAAGAATTGAGAATTAAAGAATAAATGAATTAAAGAATTAACTAATCAAAGAATAATAAACTAAGAGTATTAAAGAATAAAAGAATAAAAGAATAAAGAATAAAAGAATAAAGAATAAAGAATTGAAAAGGGAGGTTTTGAAAAGAGTTGTAAATAGAAAATAAATAAACAAGTAAAAATAATTAAATACTTAATTTTACTTCTACTTTAACCTTTGTACTAGTGAATTTTCTTCAAACACATATTTTTACCAACACTCTAACATCATGCTCATATTGAACCAATCACGAAATCATACCTTAATCATCTCAAATACATGCATACATTTTTCATATTATAAATGCACCGAACAGCGGATTATTACTTACAATATGATTCACCTTAAGTAAGTGATTTAATGCGCCGAACAGCGATCAAACATTAAATCTCTTCAACTCTATCCTAAATGCCCCGAACAGCGGATCAACATTTAGTTTCGAATTGAAGTTTAAGTACTAAAACATATGAAGTAAAAGAAACTCAAAAAGTAAAACACATGGAGATTGCATTCTTACTTACAAATGTTAGAAAGAAAATACCAACACATATATTGAATTATAAGTAAAACCAATAACAATAACAAGAATTTAAGTAGAGAAGTATGGATTTTCACAAGAATCACCGAACAGCGGCAGGAAACTTGTGAAGATGGAAGAAGAAATACGAGGAATTCGGTCTTAAAACTCTTGAATTGCCTTAGAATTACTTGGCCTAGGTATTTCTTAAGGAAAGCATAAAAATGTGTTTAAGAGATCTCAAAGAAATATCACAAGAACAAAGTAAAGAGGAAATGAAATTAAGAAAAATAGAAATAACATAAATTAAGAACAAGAATTAAAAGAAAGCTAATTAATAAGAAAATCTACAAGAAGTTAAAATGGTCCCCAAAAATGTCTCTCAAAAGAGAGAAACAAAAGAACTAAAAGAAGAAAACTAAAAACTAAGCAAAATGGAAGAAATGAAGCTAATTGGGGACTCCCAAATACATGAAATGACCTCCCTATTTATAGAGGGAGTGCCACAATTGTTTAATTAAAAGTACAAAATTAAAATATAAAAATAGCAATAAGATAGTACATGAAGAAGTGATGGAAATGATGAGATTGGGTGGGAAAAGATGCTGATTTTGGGACAAATATGCTGATTTTAGGGAAAAGTGGCTGATTTTGGGGAAAAGTTGCTGATTTTGGGGCAAATATGCTGATTTTGGGAACTATTGGGGGGCTGCTGGATTTTTGGCTTGGGATGCTGGATTTCAGCAGCTTCCCACCGAATTTCCTTGCGATTTTCGGTGGTTTCTCATATTTCGTCCATAATTTCTTCGTTATAATTCCGATCGGGACGATTCTTTCACCAAAATGCTCCAAATTCCACGCTTTATTTATTTCTACAAAAATATCACAAAATAAATTAATTTGTCTAATTATTTATTATTTTAATATTAAAAGTCAAGTATAAAGGGTATAAAATAATATAAAATAACGCTTATTTGAGGACCTATCAATTATCTATATATAGAGAGCATGTACTTGATCGATCCTTTTGCATCGAAGAAACCCATGACTTCGGTCATAGTCTATCGAAGAACATATGCGCAGCCTGTGACCATCGAAGTCTCATTCGATCGTAGCCCACCGATGAAAACTATAAGCTTCGATCATTCCCTTGGCCATTCTCTACTGAAACGGACCCAAGGAATTTAGTTATTCACAATCGAAGAGACAACATTGGGTCGATGGTCGTTGAACGACGTCTTCTGCAGGACGTCTCTGAATCCCCCCAGCAATTCGAAGTGACCACGCTATTACTTCCTTTATTCACGTCGTTGAAAGGGCGCCCACGGTGCTCTCGTTCTGCTTACGCTCTTGCTCCCAAACGACGTCGTCTCCGCCGTCTTCGGCACCACCCTCATCGTGGACCTATGAATCACAAAGCTGACGAACAAAGGAGTGAGAGGACTTTCTGGCTGGATCGTTGTCGCAGCTATGTAGTAGTCAAGTGAGGTTTGGAGATTGGGGATGACCGATTGTCACATGAGGATGTGGGCAAGATGTGAGGCTCCATGGCGATGCACCGCCTAGCCATGGCCTGGGTCGAACTCAAAACAGGATTCGTCGCCGCTGTTGGATTCGCTCCCAGTGTGATCTGTGGAGATGCGATGTCTCTGGGTCAACCTCCTTGAGATTGGATCTTGCAAGCCTATGCAGTCCTTGATGCCGGATTTCTCAAATGACTAGAACCGCTGAACCAATCTGACGATTTCGATGATTTCTGGTCGTCTAGAGTCCGCTATCTCCTTTGCACATCGTCTTCGACAGCCATGACGCAAGAATGGCCTCTGGTGAACCTATGATGGCTGTACTTGCGAACATGGTCATATTCAACCTTTCGACTCTGCCTGTTTGTGCGTTTGACTTGCATGGTTCCCAATTTTTTTTTTGGGTGTCGGTAGAGAAAAGTTTGGGAAGATGGAAATTAAGGATTTTTTATTTGGATGAGTGGGGTGTGAGAACAGTGATGTGCAGCCGTGAGAGGGTGGAAACAGATTAGAGGAGAGGAAGTCGTAGTACCCGTCTTTGACCTAGACTTTGGGAATTTTTCTTAGCCGTAAAGTCTTGCTGATAACGTGTTGTGAACACAATCAGGTTGTGATATTCATTCAGTTAAACCTTCTTTATATAGGATTAGGGTTAGGTTACAATACATGGATAGAAACGTCCTTACATAGAAATAGACATACACTTTCATATATTTACAATAGAACTATATAAATTCAAACCCGACCTGTTTATTAAACAGGTAATTCGACCTAATCTGCTCATTTACATACAAATCCCTTATCAAAATGCTTACCCTTCCTCCTTTTTTTACATAGTCAACTATTGCATCACAACCAACCGTATAACCGCTAATTAGTAAGATCATAGGATATAAATATAGACATGGTAGATATAACATAGTTCATAGGCATACGAGTTAAAACATATTTAGTATAAGCAGATTATCTTAAAATTCGACAATAAATCCATACAATGTCCAATTGACTCAAATCTTATACTACTCGACTCAGATTGGAAGCACGGAGATTTTTCATGTTGATGACATCCTCGAATTCTACCGGACGCCACTTTATGTGCCAAGCGAAGTCGTACGTAGGAATCACGCGCAACTGCACTTCATTCGCTGGGCTACTCGTCCCCAACCACTAGCTGAGTCTGCGATTTGGGTCGCCCGACTAGCAATCCCGACCTGGTCTTGAAACCCCAGTTTCGCGTCGATTTTTCACATTCTAGCTGTCTAACATCATCTGTAACGACCCGTCCCAAATTCCTAGATTAGATTAGTGACTAATCACGATTAGTGAGGCTAATCAATGATTAGTTAGGTGAAATCGGACGAACGATGCAAAATGACCGTTTTGCCCTTCGGCGTGGCAAAACGTTGACTTTTCGTTCGGGCGGTCAAATGGACTTTGACCGATGACCGTGACATAATTCGTGACGTCACGAGTTCATAGACAGGTGGCACGTTCAATTCCGACGTTCGGGGAGGAAGTTATGACGTGCGGAAGTTTAGGGGCATTTTGGTAATTTTAGTTAAAAGGGCCAAATAGTTGACTTTTTGACCGGCATGTTCGATGGCTGAGGGCCGAGGACTATTACGTAGATAAGGACGATACGAATCCATAGACAGGCGGCACGTCGAATTCGGACGTTCGACGGCGAAGTTACGGTTCACGGAAGTTCAAGTGCACTATTGCACGAATTACGGAGGGCCCAGATATTTAATGGAGGACCCAATGGATGAGTGACAAGTGTCACCCATCCAATGGACACCATTTTTCTCTTCATGCACCGTGCATTCCATTTTCCTCATTTCAAACACACACCCAAACAACCCGATCTCATCCATTTTCCACCCAAACCGTTCACCCAAAACCCATCCCACCTTAACCCATGACCAGCCATGAGGACCAGGGAGACTAGGGGAGCTGAGGTGACCGGCCTGGAGGCCTGAACCGCCGCCCACGGCGACGAGAGGAGGAGGAACCCGTGAGGTTCACAGTAAGCCCATTTTCAATCCAATTTCCATTTTTATTGCTATGGGTCATTTTGGTTGCTTCCAATGAATTAAATGGGTTATTAGGATTGTGTTAGGAAGGTTTTAGGAAGCTTGGGAGGGCTGTGAAGCCATGGGTGCAGTTTTGAAACTTTGAACCGTTTGGTTCAAAATCGAACCATAGGATTTAGGTGTTTTAGGTAGTTTTAGGGATTGAAATGGATGGAAAACATCAAAATAGGAAGAAAGGAATCGAAAAGGAAGAACTAGGATGACAAATGGGGTGTCTAGGGCTGTGAACCGGTCACGCCGATCCAGTTGGACCGGCCAAACCAGGTGAACCGGCCATGAACAGTAAAACCGGTCTGCTGGAGGTTGGTGCCGATGAACAGTGTTTTTGACCTTCTTGGGGCGCGTGAACAGTAATTTGGGAAAGTGTCCAACACAGGAAATCTTCTATTCGATGTAACGAAGATTTTGGGACTGGTCTCGCGTCAATCAGACATCGTTTCGATAGTTTTCGGGGTGTCGGAAGGTTTAGGGTCGGCTTAAAAATAGTTAAAAGTTCGGGAAAATTACGGGGATTTTATGGGAGGTTAATTAAGTAGTTATTAACCTTCTATTAAAATTTGGACAGGTTTGGGAGTCCCGGTAATGGTGATCGGCTCGAGGAGCCGAATGGCACGCAAATCGAGGTGGCAGCTCGGACGGTCTGTGAGTGGACCTTGTTTTCTAAATTGGTGCATGCATAAATGTTTGTTATATGTTTTAATACATGTTTGATGATGCCATGGGTGCATTTCTATGTGGTTACGTATAAGCACGTATTTCGAGGTTTCGGTCTTATACGGTGCTTATACCGGTCTGTATTTCTTTATTGATTTAAATGAACTAGATTTGGATTTCAAAAGGATAAACTCGGGTATGAGACCCATTTGGTTTTGTCTCGGGCATATGACCTCAGATATCGGACACGGTGCCCAACTGATGTCCTATGTTCGGGTACGAGACCCAAGCTACTTTACGGTTTTGATTTCAGGTCAGGGAACCTTAAATGGATTTCCCAGTTCATGACGGTTTATGGGAACCAGCATGAACTCTTAATATGGTATCATGGTTCATGACGGTTTATGGGAACCGGCATGTTACCTGGTTATGTTATTACGGTACATGACGGTTTATGGGAACCGGCATGTTACCTTGGCTATGGATATTATGGATCATGACGGTTCAGGGGAACCAGGTATGGATATTATGTTATGTATATATATGTTCATCTACCTTCCTTTACTTCTATTATCTCCTCCGGGGAGGGTCGTTGGCCTGGGTGGACCCCGGAGTAGTCACGGAGCACTGACTGAGTGGAGTCACCCCCCAGTTGGGTTCCTTACTCTCAGGAAGGCTATGGTTACTATTACCTCGAGTAGGATCAGTGGTCTGCGGACATTGACCTTGACTTTGAGAAGACTCGGTTTGAGACCCGGGTAGCACGCGCGTAGCTTTGGATACCGTGACAGGGTTGGTTGTGTGACTTATATGTATATATATGATATGTGGTGTGCACAGGTGTGCACAGGATTTGAGTAGTGGCTCGTTTACTTGGTTTCTTTATGGTTTGGGGCCGAGTTCCTTATGGATTTGGGTAGTGGCCGTATGTTCATTTTTATTGTGGTCCTTTCGACCTTAGTTTATATCTGATTTGGGCTTAGTTCCCATGTATGGTTTCTTTGGTTAAATGGTTTTCCAATGCATGCATACTTTTTAGTGGAGGGTACAAATCTCTTATGAAATGTTTTTATAAACTTTTGTTTTGTCCACTCACAGTTTTTAATGTTTTGACTGCCCTTCAGGTTGACATTCGGATGTGGACTGTAGCAGAGACCGAGATATCTCATGCCTCCTCCGGATCCTGGCGTACTCTGATAGCCCTGGAGGGCAAAGGTCGGAAATATCCCTTGTCTGACACTTCGTGTCAGACGGGAGCAGGGTCATCCCGCACTAATCCCGGGGGGATTGGGATGGGTCCTGTCAACGTGGTATCAGAGCGGGGTTGTCTCTATTCGAGCAACCGTGCAGCTCTTGGAGTATGTACACAGGTCGAGGATGTGATATCTCATTGGGCTACAGTTTGTGGTCAACCTGATGTTGGGATGCCGATACGATAGTTAGTAGGATTGAATTGTTGACCGTCTTGGTTCGACATTTGATGCCGGAGTTGCCATAGTTCTGTCAGGGTTGACAGTGTGAGACCCTACGGAAGGGATGACGTACTTGTACGTTAACGTTTTGATCGTGAGACGGTTAGTTGGGATCGTCTTTCACGATGTCGTAGGATTGGTTCCGACGACTAGTTGGGAATTGTGATCATCGGATGGTCGAATATTGTTGAGTTGGATGATCGGATTTGGTTGAGTTCGATAGATTTACTGCAGTTGGCAGTTAGCAACCGGATTTGAGGAATCCGAGTTGGATTGACGGTAGGATTGGATTGACGTCTTTATCATGTCCAAACCGCGGGGTCGGTCAGATCGTGGATTATACTGCTTTTCGCAGTTGGGTTCCGAGGAACTCTAGGCGTGATCGTGGAACCCTACCTTGGGTGTATGATTCAGAAATGGGAGTTGACGAGTGGTTTGACTTGGACGACTATTCGGATTTGGATTCGTTAGTCGGTCTAGTCATGTCAGCTTGTGTTGGGACTGCACTTCGCAGTCGAGGTTATATTTATCGGTTAGACATAGTTGGTTGTCATGGTACTTTAGTTGTCGTTTGGTGCAACTAAGGTCATTGGTGACCTGGTAGAGGACATTGGGTTAGTCGAGTTGCGACTGGTTAGAGTTTGGTTGGACAGGTTACCAGGGTTGGTACTTGTCGATGGAATCCCTGAGTGGGATACAGAGTAGTTGGTACGGGCAATTGATTCCGTTGGATACGGAGTCTGAATATAGCGAGGTCTGGTAGTTAGGTCTGCACGAGTCTGTGGAAGGCACTACTACCGAGAGTGGTTGTAGCTGTGGTTATTGGCAATCGGGGACGTTCAGGGGACGTTTCCTTTTCTCGTATGGGTTGTCAGGGTGATTGTACCCAGAGGTGTTGGGTACGAGGGAGGCAGAGTTTCTCCTATTCGAGCAGAGGTACGGGATCGTCGCTCGGTATGAGCGGAGATCCAGGGTTTTCAATTTTGCACATGGTGTGCCGCTACTGATGCTGGGTGCGTGTACCGATAGTATTGTGGGTTGGCGCTAATACTAGCACTGGTGCCGGTGATCGTGATGACGATGAGTTACGGATCGGGGTGTGACTCCGTTGTAATGGGCATATGTTCGGTATCTGTGGTTCAGGAGTGGATCTCAGATAGGGTTAAACTGGTTAGGGGACACGTGGTTGATGTCCGGGTATGTTGTTTCCAATCTTGTTGGAACTTCGGAATCGCGAGAGGTTGCGATTGAGGTGACGAGTGGAATGCGGGATTTCCGCATTGGTAAGGGGTATGTCGAAGTCATTTTGGGTGACTTCTCAGGTTCTACCATAATCGATGGTGGTAGATGATGTAGATGTTATTGATGTTGTTGGTTGCCACTAGTACACTGATCGTGTATTGGTTGGTGGACCCGGGATTTGTTTTGGGTCATTAAGTGGAGTTGAGTATATCGAAGTTAGGTGACTGAGATTTCTCATTTCTGCTTGGTGGCAGACGATGTTGGATTACGTGACGTGGTGAGTGCAGCGAGTTTTGGTTGCATTCATGTAGGATGGAATTGGATGTCATTGTTTGGTATCATCTTTGATTTTCCTTGGTGGAATGACAAGGATCGATACGAGGTAATCAGTGAGAACCCACAGTCTCGGCGTGTCTCGTCGTTGACTGATCTGTTTAGATGTGGGAATTGGTTTAAGACTTTGGGTATTGCTATGGATCTGGATCGTGATCTTGATGATCCAGATAGGTGGAGAGTTTATTACTCTTACTGGGATGTTTGAGTTGAGGATGATGGGACTGAACTTCTTTTCGAGGTAAATCCCATATGGCTTACTACTCGCCTGAGTAGTTGTCCGATGAGTAGTTTTCCGACGTGGTCGGATATGGTCAGTGTTAGAGATGTGTGGATGTTGGGATTGGCTTCCCTATGAAGTCAATCAAATGTAATGTGTAATCATTTGAGCAGGTATCCGATAGGTTCGGATATGGTGCGTCTCGGTAGACGAGAACGAGATTTCAGGTTTTGGAATCAGATTTCTGGATGACGATTCAGGATTTGATTTTGGAACTTGAAAGAGGATTTCTGGATTTGGGTTTTGGAATCGGATTCTGGGTGACGATTCAGGATTTGATTCTAGAGCTTGACTGTGGATTTTCTTTTATGGATTTGGGTTCGGAATGGTTATTCCAAATGCTAGCTTACGGAATGATGATTTCAGATTCGAATTTGGACATAGTTATGTATATGAGTTCTGGGTTTGGATTCGGGATTTCTTACGAAATTGCGGATTCAGATTCGGATTTGGAAACGGCTGATGGGTTGGAGTTTCGATTTGTCTGATACTGGATTGGACAAGTGAACTCCATAATTGAAACGTGATTGGCTATGACCTAGGTGGTTGTAGTCTGGTTGATGGGTAGATGTACATACCCTGTACGTTGTGCGGGGGTACGATACTGGGTGTACTTGTTATGTCTGGTGACGGTACATAGGTTATACCGTTGGTACGATGGTGAGCGTGTTGGTAACCGGATTGGTTCCGATACCATTGGATTAGTTGAGGTCGTGAACTGGACATTGGATACCGTGCATTGGGTCATGGTATTTCTGATGGGTCTAGTTACACACAGGTTGAGTAATTTGGTGGTTAGTATAAGCAGATTATCTTAAAATTCGACAATAAATCCATACAATGTCCAATTGACTCAAATCTTATACTACTCGACTCAGATTGGAAGCACGGAGATTTTTCATGTTGATGACATCCTCGAATTCTACCAGACGCCCCTTTATGTGCCAAGCGAAGTCGCACGTAGGAATCACGCGCAACTGCACTTCAGTCGCTGGGCTACTCGTCCCCAACCACTAGCTGAGTCTGCGATTTGGGTCGCCCGACTAGCAATCCCGACCTGGTCTTGAAACCCCAGTTTCACGTCGATTTTTCACATTCTAGCTGTCTAACATCATCTGTAACGACCCGTCCCAAATTCCTAGATTAGATTAGTGACTAATCACGATTAGTGAGGCTAATCAATGATTAGTTAGGCGAAATCGGACGAACGATGCAAAATGACCGTTTTTCCCTTCGGCGTGGCAAAACGTTGACTTTTCGTTCGGGCGGTCAAATGGACTTTGACCGATGACCGTGACATAGTTCGTGACGTCACGAGTTCATAGACAGGTGGTACGTTCAATTCCGACGTTCGGGGAGGAAGTTATGACGTGCAGAAGTTTAGGGGCATTTTGGTAATTTTAGTTAAAAGGGCCAAATAGTTGACTTTTTGACCGGCATGTCCGATGGCCGAGGGCCGAGGACTATTACGTAGATAAGGACGATACGAATCCATAGACAGGCGGCACGTCGAATTCGGACGTTCGACGGCGAAGTTACGGTTCACGGAAGTTCAAGTGCACTATTGCACGAATTACGGAGGGCCCAGATATTTAATGGAGGACCCAATGGATGAGTGACAAGTGTCACCCATCCAATGGACACCATTTTTCTCTTCATGCACCGTGCATTCCATTTTCCTCATTTCAAACACACACCATTTTCCACCCAAACCGTTCACCCAAAACCCATCCCACCTTAACCCATGACCAGCCATGAGGACCAGGGAGACTAGGGGAGCTGAGGTGACCGGCCTGGAGGCCTGAACCGCCGCCCACGGCGACGAGAGGAGGAGGAACCCGTGAGGTTCACAGTAAGCCCATTTTCAATCCAATTTCCATTTTTATTGCTATGGGTCATTTTGGTTGCTTCCAATGAATTAAATGGGTTATTAGGATTGTGTTAGGAAGGTTTTAGGAAGATTGGGAGGGCTGTGAAGCCATGGGTGCAGTTTTGAAACTTTGAACCGTTTGGTTCAAAATCGAACCATAGGATTTAGGTGTTTTTAGGTAGTTTTAGGGATTGAAATGGATGGAAAACATCAAAATAGGAAGAAAGGAATCGAAAAGGAAGAACTAGGATGACAAATGGGGTGTCTAGGGCTGTGAACCGGTCATGCCGATCCAGTTGGACCGGCCAAACCAGGTGAACCGGCCATGAACAGTAAAACCGGTCTACTGGAGGTTGGTGCCGATGAACAGTGTTTTTGACCTTCTTGGAGCGCGTGAGGGCATGTAAACAGTAATTTGGGAAAGTTTCTAACACGGGAAATCTTCTATTCGATTTAACGAAGATTTTGGGACTGGTCTCGCGTCAATCGGACATCGTTTCGATAGTTTTCGAGGTGTCGGAAGGTTTAGGGTCGGCTTAAAAATAGTTAAAAGTTCGGGAAAATTACGGGGATTTTATGGGAGGTTAATTAAGTAGTTATTAACCTTCTATTAAAATTTGGACAGGTTTGGGAGTCCCGGTAATGGTGATCGGCTTGGGGAGCCGAATGGCACGCAAATCGAGGCGGCAGCTCGGACGGTCTGTGAGTGGACCTTGTTTTCTAAATTGGTGCATGCATAAATGTTTGTTATATGTTTTAATACATGTTTGATTATGCCATGGGTGCATTTCTATGTGGTTACGTATAAGCACGTATTTCGAGGTTTCGGTCTTATACGGTGCTTATACGGGTCTGTATTTCTTTATTGATTTAAATGAACTGGATTTGGATTTCAAAAGGATAAACTCGGGTATGAGACCCATTTGGTTTTGTCTCGGGCATATGACCTCAGATATCGGGCACGGTGCCCAACTGATGTCCTATGTTCGGGTACGAGACCCAAGCTACTTTACGGTTTTGATTTCAGGTCAGGGAACCTTAAATGGTTTTCCCGGTTCATGACGGTTTATGGGAACCGGCATGAACTCTTAATATGGTATCATGGTTCATGACGGTTTATGGGAACCGGCATGTTACCTGGTTATGTTATTACGGTACATGACGGTTTATGGGAACCGGCATGTTACCTTGGCTATGGATATTATGGATCATGACGGTTCAGGGGAACCGGGCATGGATATTATGTTATGTATATATGTGTTCATCTACCTTCCTTTACTTCTATTATCTCCTCCGGGGAGGGTCGTTGGCCTGGGTGGACCCCGGAGTAGTCACGGAGCACCGACTGAGTGGAGTCACCCCCCAGTTGGGTTCCTTACTCTCAGGAAGGCTATGGTTACTATTACCTCGAGTAGGATCAGTGGTCTGCGGACATTGACCTTGACTTTGAGAAGACTCAGATTGAGACCCGGGTAGCACGCGCGTAGCTTTGGATACCGTGACAGGGTTAGTTGTGTGACTTATATGTATATATGTGATATGTGGTGTGCACAGGTGTGCACAGGATTTGAGCAGTGGCTCGTTTACTTGGTTTCTTTATGGTTTGGGGCCGAGTTCCTTATGGATTTGGGTAGTGGCCGTATGGTCGTTTTTATTGTGGTCCTTTCGACCTTGGTTTATAGCTGATTTGGGCTTAGTTCCCACGTATGGTTTCTTTGGTTAAATGGTTTTCCAATGCATGCATACTTTTTAGTGGAGGGTACAAATGTCTTATGTAATGTTTTTATAAATTTTTGTTTTGTCCACTCACAGTTTTTAATGTTTTGACTGCCCTTCAGGTTGACATTCGGATGTGGACTGTAGCAGAGACCGAGATATCTCATGCCTCCTCCGGATCCTGGCGTACTCTGATAGCCCGGGAAAGCAAAGGTCGGAAATATCCCTTGTCTGACACTTCGTGTCAGACGAGAGCAGGGTCATCCCGCACTAATCCCGGGGGGATTGGGATGGGTCCTGTCATCATCTATACAACTCCAGAAAATGATCTATGGTGTCAAACTTAAGAAAACTTACTTTGAGGGTGCATCCCAAATTCATGGTTTTCGGCCAAGGTTGCAGACATCTTCTTACAAATTTCCAGGCTTCAAACCACCCTTCTCTTCATCTCAACATCATCCTCAAGACCTTATGAACAGCTAAGAATCCCCTACCAAAAGCAAGGACACCTTAGGGCTGGTTAAGGGTTCACAACCATTTTAAAACTCACGGGTTGAGTCCTGAGGTCGTCTAGACCTCCTTCCCTGTCTATTTTCTTCCTTTCACAGTGCGTTCTCTTCATCCTTTCCTTCTTCTCCCACTACTTTCCTTCCCTTTCTTTTTTCTCCCTTTTTCCTTCTTGTTTCCCATTTTCTCATCCTTCGGCCAATCCTTACCAAAGCTCATTCCCAATACATAGCACACATATTTATCCCCAAGGGTAGGTCGATGGGGAGACATTAAAGAAAAACTCATAAGTCACTAGACAATTTTCGCCGTCAAGGAACATCTCCCATATGAATTTACCAAACTACCCTTCAAGACTAAATTACTAAAATGCCCCTAACCTTTTTTCCTTATAACAAAGCTGGACAAGCTCTGAATATGTCATACCACCTACCTACAAATTCAGAATTCTGAGGCCCACTTCACGGTCTTTGTGAAATGACCAAAAGGTATTCCCGATCAAAAAGTCAACTCTTTGACCACTAGGGGAAAAATGGTTATTTTTCATTTCCTCGAATGTCCATGGTGTTACAAACTTTTCCTAAAAAATTTTGTCCTCGAAATTTTGAACATATTTTCATATCCAAATTGAACAACTGAATTTGTCAATCATACTAATGGTATATCGAGCATCATTTAGTTTTACCAAACTATAACCAAGCTCAATCATCATACAAGCAATTATTATACACGTGTTAAGGCATCAAAACCCTTCTATTCCCATTATAATCTCTTACATTAATCCCTTTTGTTTATGCTCACTTCCTTTTCGTACTTCAAGTCATCGTAATTTACCTCTGTACTTTATTAGTATTCTAGCCTTAATGTGATCAATTTTCTAAATGCATCGAGAAAAAATGAAACTAACGAATAACTCTACATGGGTTATCATAATCCAAGGGCTATTTGGAAAATCAATCATCATATTCTACATTCTTCGAAATACATGTAAAATATCTATAGAGCAAATATAATTAGCCTTCTCAAATATCATTAGAACGCCAACGTTCATAAAGAACGACATGAATTAATGTAGATTTTTCCCTACTATAATTGATGTGAATTGGTGTGGATTATTCCCCACTATAGTTGATGTCAACTAACATGCATTGTATGTCATTATGTCTCATCTTGTTTCGTGAACCGCACAATGTGAGAAAAAAGTGTGGAGAATTATAGATCAACAAAGTGTAGCTAATAATATGCTAGACGCTTCCTCTAATCTAGCTAAAGTGACGAGATCACATATACCTACTTCAAACGTGATTGCAAGGATAGACGTCACTGTAAGACAAGTCGTCCCTGATGGATGAGTCATTCCAGACGGACAAGGTATGGTCATGGCAGCTAACTAGTCATATGTCCCTGATTAAAAGTGAGGAAGACTAATAGGTTTGAAGTATTCTCATCCCCAGAAGAGGACAAATTTGGCACAAATCGAATACCTTAGACACATTAATATCAACGGATCCATCTCATGAGATAATTCTAAATTATGGGTCTGTCCTAAAAAGGACAACGTTCACGTTCTAACGTCTGAACTCACTTCCGAGAATAAAGAGATTTCAATAAATTATGCATGCTTCTGTGAGATATGGAATCTAAAACATTTAAAATCAACAATACCGAAATAATAACTAGTGATGAAATCGAACCTCACTATGTTGTAATGACCCGTCCCAAATTCCAAGATTATATTAGTGACTAATCATAATTAGTGAGGTTAATCCGTGATTAGTTAGGCGAAATCGGACGAACGATGCAAAATGACCGTTTTGCCCCTTGCGTGGGTAAAACGTTGACTTTTCATTCTGGCGGTCAAATGGACTTTGACCGATGACCGTGACGTAGTTCGTGACGTCAAGAGTTCATAGACAGGTGGCACGTTCAATTTCGATGTTCAAGGAGGAAGTCATGACGTTCGGAAGTTTAGGGGCATTTTGGTAATTTTAGTTAAAAAGGGTCAAATGTTGAATTTTTTATCGAGAGGTCCGATGGCCGAGGGCCAATGACCGTTACGAAGATCGGGATGATACGAATCCAGACGCAGGCGGCACGCTGAAATCGGACTTCGAACGGGGAAGTTATAGGTCACGGAAGTTCGATTTCACTATGCATGTACTTCGAGAAGGGGATGATTTGGCAAAATATGATTGGGCTAGATATTTTAGGTGGGCCCCATGGATGAGTGACAAGTGTCACTCATCCCATTGGACAAACCCCTAAAAAGTGGATCTATGTCAATTAAATAGTATTATATTTCTTATTTTATAATTAATCCATTTGACATTAATCCAAGCCTTCCATTTCAACTTAATCTTTAAATACTCATAATCCACTATTTCTCTCATCTCTCATCAGACAACCTCATCTTCATCTTTGTTCATTTCTCAATTTTCTCACAAAACCCGACACCCCCTATATGCACATTTCTTCATTTTTCTTCAAACACACAAACACCACACCACCATAACCATTAGGGTACTCATGTGTGACCATGTGAGAGAGTAAGGGACTGAGAACAATGACTGAGGTGGTGGCTCACGGTGGTGGACGACGGAGAGAACCCGTGAGCTAAGAAAATATTCGAAATTTCGAAATTGGGTTTTGATGGATTTTACTCGATTTCTTTAATTGGGTAAGGTTTCTGGGGTTCCCAGGAGATGAATGGGATTGGTTTCGAGGCATTGGAAGGCCTGGAACAGCTGTGAATGGCGGGGGAAAATCCGGCCGCCATGGCCGAGGTTCAAGGTACGGGGTTTGAGGTTTTCTATCCGATTTTAATAGCTAAAAAGATTAGAAATGGGATTAGGAAGGTATTAGAATGAAAATGGGAAAAATGGATCGAAAACATGGAGGTTTGAGGGTTGAACCGGTCGAGCCAGTTCGGTTCAGTTCGAACCAGCGAACCCGGTCGGCGGGAGGTTGCTGGTGACACTGTTCACCGCGCGTGATCTCAAGCGTAGCCAGCTTCTAGGGGTACGTGTGAGCGCGTGGTGAAGAATTTGAGGGTGCTTCCAACATGTGAAACACTCTATTCGATATAACGAACATTTTGGGACTGGTTTCGCGTCGATCGGACACCGTCTCGATAATGTTCGGGGCATCGGAAGGTTTCAGATCGGGTTTAAAAATAGTTAAAAATTCCAAAAAATTATGGGGCTTTAGTAGGAGGTAAATTACGTAATTATTAACCTTCTATTACAATTTGGACAGGTTTGAGAGTCCCGATGATAGTGATCGGCTTGGGAGAGCCTATAGCACGCAAATCGAGGCGGCAGCTCGGACGGTCTGTGAGTGGACCTTGATTTTCAAAATTGGTGCATGCATAAATGTTTATTATATATTTTAAATACTTGTTTGTGATTCCATGAGTGCATTTGGATGTGTGGTTACGTATAGGCACGTATTTCGAGGTTTTGGCCCTATACGGTGCCTATACGGGTTTGTATGTCTTTATTGGTCTAAATGAAATGGTTTTGGATTTCTAAAAGGATAAACTCGGGTATGAGATCCATTTGGTTTTGTCTCGGGCATATGACGCTATTTACGACCCTCGGGTCTAAATCGTGGTCGCGATGGGTGCTATGTGCACGACGATCGAGGATGTGACGCTCGCCTCCGATTTGGGATGTGTTCCTTCCGGAGAGGTCACAATGCACGACTCGTGGTCGAGCAGCCTGGGGAGGCTCGACTTCGGAGTGCTGACGGTTTAGGATATCGATCAGTGATGAGTGCACCTTGATCTTGTGGTGGTCGCGTCGGTTGATACGTTCACGGCGACATACCAGGATTGAGAGCAGTCTTGGATGGATGGTTGCACACATCACTATGATCGGAGTCATGACTGACCCTTAGATATCGGGCACGGTGCCCAGTTGAGTCATATGTTCGGGCACGAGACCCAGTTACTTCACGGTTTATGATTTCGGGTCAGGGACTCTAGATGGATTTCCAAGTTCAAGACGGTTTATGGGAACCGGCATGAACCTTTGTCAGGTCATTGTGGTACATGACGGTTTACGGGAATCGGTCATGAAGGATGTTGTTTATATGTATATGAATATAAGGGATGTTATGGATCATGACGGTTCAGGGGAACTGGGCATGAATGTTTATGTTATGTATATATATGCTCATATAACTTCCTTTACATGTTCTATCTCTTCCGGAGAGGGGTGTTGGCCTGGGTGGACCCCGGAGTAGTCACGGAGCACTACTGAGTGGGAGTTGCCCCCGTTGGGTTCCTTACTCTCAGGAAGGCTTGTACTATAACCTCAGGGCGGGTCATTGGTCTTCGAACATTGACTTGGTTCCTGAAAGACTTGGGTTTGAGACCCCAAGTAGCACGCGCCTAGCTTTGGAAACCGTGATAGGACTGGTTATGTGAATTATATGTATATATGATGTATGCTATATGATATGATATATGATGTGTGTTTACACAGGTTTTGGGCAGTGGCCCGTATGGTTGGTTTCTTTATGGTTTGGGCCGAGTCCCTTATGGATTTGGGCAGTGGCCCGTATGGTCGTTTTCATTATGGATCTTTCAATCTTGGTTTTGGGCTTAGTTCCCACCTATGGTTTTTCTGGATAAATGGTTTTCGAATGCATGCATGCTTTTTAGTGAAGGGTACAAATGTCTTCTTACGAAATGTTTTTATAAACTCTTGTTTTGTCCACTCACAGCTTTTAATGTTTTGACTGCTCTTCAGGTTGACAGCGGATGTGGAATGTAGCAGAGACCGAGATATCACATGCCTCCTCCGGATCCTGGCGTACCCTGATAGCCCGGGAGGGCAAAGGTCGGAAATATCCCTTGTCTGACAGTTCGTGTCAGACGGGAGCAGGGTCATCCCGTACTAATCCCTGGGGATTGGGATGGGTCCTGTCAGCGTGGTATCAGTGCCGGTTGGCTTATGGGATACGCAGGACTCTCTGATACTGTCAGCGTGGTATCAGAGCATAGGATTGCTTATCAGAACGGGGTTGTCTCTATTCGTACAACCGTGTAGCTCTTGGAGTATGTACGCAGGTCGAGGATGTGATATCTCCAGGGGCTACAGTTCGTGGTCAACCTGATTATTGGGATGCCGATACGATAGTTAGTAGGACTGTATCGTGGAATGTCTTGGTTCGGCACTTGATGCCGGGGTTGCCATGGTTCTGTCAGGGTTGACAGTGTGGGACCCCATGGAAGGATGAACGTATTTGTATGTTAGCGTTTGGATTGTGAGGCGGTTAGTTGGGATCGTCTTTCACGTTATCGTAAGATCGGTTCCGACGACTAGTTTACTGTGTGACCATCTGATGGTCAGATTTGTTGAGTTAAATGGATTTACTGTTGGGAGCAGCCGAATTGTGGAGTGTACTGCGGTTGGCAGTTAGCAGTCGGATTTGAGGAATCCTAGTTGAATTTACGGTAGGATTTGGATTGACGTCTTTTCGATGTCAAGACCGCGGAGTCGGTCAGATTGTGGAATGTACTGCCTTATGCAGTTGGGTTCAGAGTGACCCTAGAGTGTGATTGTGGAACCTTACCATTGGGTGTATGGTTCGGAACGGTGAGTTGACGAGTGGTTTGGCTTGGACGACTATTCGGATTTGGATTCATTTGTCGGTCTAGTCATGTCAGCTTGTGTTGGGACTGCACTCTGTAGTCGAGGTTATATTTGTTGGTTAGACCTACTTGGTGGCCGTACTACCGTAGTTGTGATGGATTGTTGGTACAACTAAAGTCGTTGATGACTTAGTAGACGACTGGTTAGTGATTGGTTGGACAAGTTATCAAGGTTTGTACTTGTCGATTTAATCCTTGGGTGGGATACAGAGTAGTTAGTACGAACGGTTGATTCCGTTGGATGCGAATCTCGATAGCGCTGTCTGGTGGTTAGGTCTGCACGAGTCTGTTGCAGGCACTACTACCGAGAGTGGTTGTAGTTACGGTTGTCGGGAATTGGGGACGTTCAGGGGATGTTTCCTTTTCTCGTATGAGTTGTCAGGGTGACTGTACCCAGAGGTGTTGGGTACGTGGGAGGCAGAGTTTCTCCTTTTCGAGCAGTGGTATGGGATCGTCGCTCGGTATGAGTGGAGATCCAGGGTTGTCAGTTTTGCACATGGTGTGCTAGTGTTATTACTGATGCTAGTGTGGATGCTTGTGTGCTGATACTAGTGCAGGTGATAATGCGTTGGTGCTGGTACTAGTGCTGGTGCTGGTGCCGGTGATTGTGATGACGGTGAGTCGCGAATCGGGATGTGACTCCGTTGAGATGGGCATATGTTCGGCATCTATGGTCCGGCAGTGGATCACGGATAGAGTTAAATTGGTGATGGACACGAGGTTGATGTCCGAGTGTGTTGGTTCCGACGTAGTTAGAATTTCAGAATTGAGAGAGTTTGTGATTGAGGTGACACGAGTAATGCGGATTTTTCGCATCGGTAATGAGTATTTCGAAGTCATTTTGGGTGACTTCTCAGGTTCTACCAAGACATATGCTGGCAGATGATGGTTGATGATGGTTTTGTCAACATTACATTGGTCGTGTATTGGTTTATGTACACGGGATTTGTCTTGGGTCATCATGAGGAGCTGAGTATTTCGGAGTTAGGTGACTTAGATTTCTCATTTTCTGCTTGGTGGCAAACGATGTTGGATTACATGACATGGTGAGTGCAGCGAGTGTTGTTTGCATTCACGTAGGATTGATTTTGATGTCATTGTATTCGATCATCCTTGGTTTTTCCTCGATGGAATGACAAGGATCGATACGAAGTGATTGGGGAGAACCCACAGTCTCAACATGTCTCGTCGTTGACTAATCTATTTAGATGTGGGAAATGGTCTAGGACTTTGGGCGTTGTGATGATTCTCGATCGTGACGTTCATGGTCGAGTGAGAATGTTGGGACTGAACTTCTTTTCGAGGTAAATCCCATGTGGCTTGCTACTCGAGCGAGTAGGTGTCTGACGAGGACGGATTTTGTCAGACATAGTGTTGTGTTGATGTTGGGATTGGCTTCCCTATGAAGTCAATCTAATGTATGTCGAAGTAATTGTTTAAGCAGGTATCCGATAGGTTCGGTTTTGGTACGTCTCGGTAGACGAGAACGATATTTCAGGTTTTGGAATCAGATTTCTGGATGACTATTCAGGATTTAATTTTGGAACTTGAAAGAGGATTTCTGGATTTGGGTTTTGGAATCGGATTCTGGGTGACGATTCAGGATTTGATTCTGGAGCTTGACAGTGGATTTCCTCTTATGCATTTGGGTTTGGAATGGTTATTCCAAATGTTAGCTTATGGAATGATGATTTCGGATTCGAATTTGGACATGATTACGGATATGATTTCTGGGTTTGGATTCGGGATTTCTTACGAAATTGCGGATTCGGATTCGGATTCGGATTTGGAAATAGATAATGGGTTGGAGTTTCGATTTGTCTAGATCGGATAGATGGACTCCATAATTGAAACGTGGTTGACTACAACCTAGGTGGTTGTAGGCTGATTGATGGGTAGATGTACGTACCTTGTACGTTGTTCGAGGTATGATACTAGGCAGACTTGCCGTGCCTGGTGACGGTATATAGGGTATACCAGTAGTACGTTGGTGAGCGTGTTAGTAGTCGGCTTAGTTCCGATACCATTGGATTAGTTGAGGTCGTGAACTGGACATTGGATACAATGCATTAGGTCATGGTATTTCTGATGGGTCCAGTTACACACAGGTCGAGTGAAATGTTGGTAGATATTTACTTATCTTGTGTAAGTTGGTGGTTAGAGTGACCACGAGTGAGTATAGTGTCAGTTGTAGGAGGTGTCAACGTGGATCGTTAAGTGGGGCCTGATGACTCCCAGTGGGAGCAGATGTCAGGATAGATTGGGACTGAGGAACGAACCGTCGAGTTGTAGTGTCAACGAAAATGGTAGATCTGACAAGTGGTTAGCTCATAGGATACTCAGGTTACTCTGATACTGACAAGTGGTGTCAGTACGGAACTTGTGATTACTGTCATTCGAAGTGGTCGAGTGTGGTCGATACGACGTGAGTGTTAGGGGTACGTCTAATTGCAGACGAGTATCGTTCTGGTTAGTTGGTGTACGAGTGTACACGAGTTTCGAGGTCGATTCTACTTTCCACGGGGTGGATGTGGAATCATGATAGTTGGAGTTTCGAGAACGAAACTAAATTAAGGAGGGAAGAACAGTTGGATTTAGGTCGGTTGGAATTTTGAGGACGAAATTAATTAAGGAGGGAAGGTTGTAACCCGTCCCAAATTTCAGGATTAGATTAGTGACTAATCATAATTAGTGAGGTTAATCCGTGATTAGTTAGGCGAAATCGGACGAACGATGCAAAATGACCATTTTGCCCCTAGCATGGGGAAAACGTTGACTTTTCATTCTGACGGTCAAATGGACTTTGACCGATGACCGTGACGTAGTTCGTGACGTCATGAGTTCATAGACAGGTGGCACGTTCAATTCCGACGTTCAAGGAGGAAGTTATGACATTTGGAAGTTTAGGGGCATTTTGGTAATTTTAGTTAAAAGGGGTCAAATGTTGACTTTTTGACCGAGAGGTCCAATGGCCGAGGGCCGAAGCCCTTTACGTAGATCGGGACGATATGAATCCATAGGCAGGCGACACGCTGAAATCGGACTTCGAACGGGGAAGTTATAGGTCACGGAAGATCGATTTCACTATGCACGTACTTCGAGACGGGAATGATTTGGCAAAATCTGATTGGGCTAGATATTTTAGGTGGGTCCCATGGATAAGTGACAAGTGTCACTCCTCCCATTGGACAAACCCCTAAAAAGTGTATCTATGTTAATTAAATAGTATTATATTTCTTATTTTATAATTGATCCATTTGACATTTAATCCTAGCCTTCCATTTCAACTTAATCTTTAAATCCTCACCATCCACTATTTCTCTCATCTCTCATCAGACAACATCATCTTCATCTTTGTTCATTACTCCTTTTTCTCACAAAACCCGAACCCCCCCTATATGCACATTTCTTCATTTTTCTTCAAACACACAAACACCACACCACCATAACCATTAGGGTACTCATGTGTGACCATGTGAGAGAGTGAGGGACTGAGAACAATGACTGAGGTGGTGGCTCACGGTGGTGGACGGCGGAGAGAACCCGTGAGGTAAGAAAATATTTGAAATTTCGAAATTGGGTTTTGATGGATTTTACTCTATTTCTTTAATTGGGTAAGGTTTCTGGGGTTCCCAGGAGATGAATGGGATTGGTTTCGAGGCGTTGGACGGCCTGGAACAGCCGTGAACGGCGGGGGAAAATCCGGCCGCCATGGCCGAGGTTCAAGGTACGGGTTTTGAGGTTTTCTATCCGATTTTAATAGCTAAAAAGATTAGAAATGGGATTAGGAAGGTATTAGAATGAAAATGGGAAAAATGGATCGAAAACATGGAAGTTTGAGGGCTGAACCGGTCGAGCCGGTCCGGTTCGGTTCGAACCAGCGAACCCGATCGGCGGGAGGTTGCTGGTGACACTGTTCACCGTGCGTGATCTCACGCGCAGCCAGTTTCTAGGGGCGCATGTGAGCACGTGGTGAGGAATTTGAGGGTGCTTCCAACATGTGAAACACTCTATTCATTGTAACGAACATTTTGGGATTGGTTTCGTGTCGATCGGACACCGTCTCGATAATGTTCGGGGCATCGGAAGGTTTTGGATCGGGTTTAAAAATAGTTTAAAATTCCAAAAAATTATGGGGCTTTAGTAGGAGGTTAATTAAATAGTTAGTAACCTTTTATTACAATTTGGATAGGTTTGGGAGTCCCGATGATAGTGATCGGCTCGGGAGAGCCTATGGCACACAAATCGAGGTGACAGCTCGGACGGTCTGTGAGTGGACCTTAGTTTTCTAAATTGGTGCATGCATAAATGTTTATTATATGTTTTAAATACTTTTTTGTTCATTTGGATGTGTGGTTACGTATAGCCTCGTATTTCGAGGTTTCAGCCCTATACGGTGCTTATTCGGGTTTGTATGTCTTTATTGGTCTAAATGAAATGGTTTTGGATTTCTAAAAGGATAAACTCGGGTATGAGACCCATTTGGTTTTGTCTCGGGCATATGACGCTATTTACGACCTACAGGTCTAAATGGTGGTCGCGACGGGTGCTATGTGCACGACGATCGACGATGTGACGCTCGCCTCCAGTTTGGGATGTGTTCCTTCCGGAGAGGTCACGATGCTCAATTCGTGGTCGAGCAGCCTGGGGAGGCTCGACTTCGGAGTGCTGACGGTTCAGGATATTGATCGGTGATGAGTGCACCATGATCTTGTGGTGGTCGCGTCAGTTGATACGTTCACGGCGACATACCAGGATTGAGAGCGGTCTTGGATGGATGGTTGCAGGCATCACTATGATCGGAGTCGTGACTAACCCTTAGATATCGGGTACGGTGCCCAGTTGAGTCATATGTTCGGGCACGAGACCCAGTTACTTTACGGTTTATGATTTCGGGTCAAGGACCCTAGATGGATTTCCAAGTTCTTGACGGTTTATGGGAACCGGCACAAACTCTGGAAAGGTCATTGTGGTTCATGACGGTTTATGGGAACCAGCATGAACCTTTGTCAGGTCATTGTGGTACATGACGGTATATGGGAACCGGTCATGGAGGATGTTGTCTATATGTATATGAATATAAGGGATGTTACGGATCATGACGGTTAAGGGGAACCGGGTATGAATGTTTATGTTATGTATATATATGTTCATATACCTTCCTTTACATGTTCTATCTCCTCCGGGGAGGGTTGTTGGCCTGGGTGGACCCCCGAGTAGTCACGGAGCACTGACTGAGTGGGAGTTGCCCCTGTTAGGTTCCTTACTCTCAGGAAGGCTTGTACTATAACCTCAGGGCGGGTCATTGGTCTTCGGACATTGACTTGGTTCCTGAAAGACTTGGGTTTGAGACCCCGGGTAGCACGCGCGTAGCCTTGGAAACCGTGACAGGATTGGTTGTGTGAATTATATGTATATATGATGTATGCTATATGATATGATATATGATGTGTGTTTACACATGTTTTGGGCAGTGGCCCGTATGGTTGGTTTCTTTATGGTTTGGGCCGAGTCCCTTATGGATTTGGGAAGTTTCCCATAGGGTCGTTTTCATTATGGATCTTTCAATCTCGGTTTTGGGCTTAGTTCCCACCTATGGTTTTTCTGGATAAATGGTTTTCGAATGCATGCATGCTTTTTAGTGAAGGTACAAATGCCTTCTTATGATATGTTTTTATAAACTCTTGTTTTGTCCACTCACAGCTTTTAATGTTTTGATTGCCCTTCAGGTTGACAGCGGATGTGGACTGTAGCAGAGACCGAGATATCACAAGCCTCCTCCGGATCCTGGCGTACTTTGATAGCACGGGAGGGCAAAGGTCGGAAATATCCCTTTTCTGACACTTTGTGTCAAACGGGAGCAGGGTCATCCCGTACTAATCCCTGGGGGATTGGGATGGGTCCTGTCAGTTGATGAATGAATGGCAATGTAGAGAAGACTAGCGAAAATGAAAAGAAACAATTCAGGTCAAATTATATTTCTTGACAAAAAGGAAGGCGCTTGGACCTATAGTTCCCACACCCCTCACCATAATGAACATGCAGAATTTAAATGGTAGTTGCAAGGAAGCATAATGACCTGACCCCGACTTCAGAAACATGTCATAAACCACATCTGGGCCCTGTTCTCATTTGACAGGTGATTCAAAGTTCCAAATGTACCCTCAAAACCCAATTAGACAAAGGACACCTACATAACCATGAACTCATGCCTCAGTTTCGTAAGCAGCCTCGATTCTCGTGCAACGTTCCTTGAGGTTTTCAAAACAATCAAATGTGTGAGTGGACGAAATAAAAGTTTTAAAACATACTATTTGAAGGCATAATATTTACCCCCTCTGTTTTATAAAAAACAATGCATGCATCCGAAAAGCTCTCAAAACTCGAAAAAATCAACGAGAAACTAAGTAAATCTAGAATACGTATAATTTTTAGAAATCATAACCATATACGACTGTATGAGAATGCCAACACCTGTATGACTATAACCAAGTAATTATACCAAGTCAACATCAAAACCTGATAAACCCATCCTTGATGCCTGCCAAATCGTCATATCACAAAGCCACTCGGGGATACAACATTTGAGGGTCCACCCGGGGATACAGCTTTTGGGTGTCCAACCAAATATATCCGTACTGCACTAATAGTAGGCCAATCATAACATATAACCACTAGGGAACTACGGAACCTAGCTCGACGTCCGAGTGGCCACCCGAGGGATACAACATCTGGGTTACAACCATACAACTTAACCACTCAGTGATATAACCATATGAGTGGCCATCCAGGGATATAGTATCTGGACATTAATCTCATACCATATCCATTCCGGGATACAACATCTGAATGGCCGCCTAGGGATACAGCATCTAGGTGTAACCCAGCAATCCGATGAGGGTTGTCCATTTACATCACAATCCATATATCCAACATCATGTCATATATATCAAGAAAAAATTTCCATAATTCAAGCCAACTTCAGGAACCCAAATCAATATTAAAACATGGGTGTAAGACCAATTCACACATCAAAACCTCATAAAACGGAGCCATTTAAATATTCCTTAAAATCACATAGAAAATACCAATCCACTAATCATCATCACAGCCAATTAAGAATGACACAATGAGTAGAAAACCACTTTCCAAAACTCAGTAATAACCTAGAACACAATATACCCAATTTCCTCACAAAACGTGCCAAATTGCAATTTCCGTAATATCATAAAAAATCCATAAAATCCATACGAATTCCAATTAATTTGATACCACCAAAAATCAGATGAGAAATTAATTTCGAGTATAAAACCAATTCTCACAACTCAATATCAAGATGGAACACAGTATAGAAAATACCTCGTAAAACGTGCAATAAGTAATTACTGCCAAATTTCCAAAACTCATATAACATCATATAACCCACATTCAAAATGCCATCAAGAAAGCCACATTTTAACTTAAATAAATAACATGAATATGCATGCATATCGTTTAAGAAAAACAAAAGTCCACTCACACGTACCTTACGTAGGTCGAACCGTATTGCACGCTTCCCTGTAAAATCAAAGAATGAGATTTCTTGTTAAAATCACTTCTATGGGTCACTAATCATCCTAATTGACTCGCATATTAATCCCATAATTTTTTGGAATTTTTAAACGTATTAAAATAATACCTAAAACCTACGGACAATCAAAACTGCCATGAGACGATATCCGATTGACTCAAAAATTGTACCTTTGGACTCATAACATCGAAATGGTGAAATTTCATGTTGAACACTAGTCGAGAGACGTGGCTGATGCCACCAGAATTGGCTGTACGTAGGCCTCACACACAGCCACTATTCATTGTCTCCCTCACACTTCAGACCCGATTCTTGCAAACCGGATCGCCCGACCCGACGAGTCCAACCCAATTGTTTCTCCTTCGTTTCTCGATAGTTTTCATTCCTTTTTTGTCCATCCTATTAGTAACTAACTTAGGAAAGGCGCGGTTATCTTAAAACCTTACCTCGAATTCATAGTTCTAACTTCCAAGCTCCACGACCATGGCATCTAAGGTTGTTTTGACAGGACCCATCCCAATCCCCCGGGGATTAGTGCGGGATGACCCTGCTCCCGTCTGACACGAAGTGTCAGACAAGGGATATTTCCGACCCTTGCCCTCCCGGGCTATCAGAGTACGCCAGGATCCGGAGGAGGCATGTGATATCTCGGTCTCTGCTACAGTCCACATCCGATGTCAACCTGAAGGGCATTCAAAACATTAAAAACTGTGAGTGGACAAAACAAAGAGTTTATAAAAACATTTCATAAGACATTTGTACCCTCCACTAAAAAGCATGCATGCATTCGAAAACCATTTATCCAAAACAAACCATATGTGGGACTAAGCCCAAAGCAGATATAAACCAAGGTCGAAAGGACCACAATAAAAACGACCATACGGGCCACTGCCCAAATCCATAAGGGACTCGGCCCCAAACCATAAAGAAACCAAGTACACGAGCCACTGCTCAAATCCTGTGCACACCTGTGCTCACCATATATCATATATCATATATACATATAAGTCACACAACCAATCCTGTCACGGTATCCAAAGCTACGCGCGTGCTACCCGGGTCTCAATCCGAGTCTTCTCAAAGTCAAGGTCAATGTCCGCAGACCACTGATCCTACTCGAGGTAATAGTAACTATAGCCTTCCTGAGAGTAAGGAACCCAACTGGGGGGTGACTCCACTCAGTCGGTGCTCTGTGACTACTCCGGGGTCCACCGAGGCAACGACCCTCCCCGGAGGAGATAATAGAAGTAAAGGAAGGTAGATGAACATATATATACATAACATAAACATTCATGACCGGTTCCCCTGAACCGTCATGATCCATAATATCCACAATCAGGTAACATGCCGGTTCCCATAAACCGTCATGTACCGTAATAACCAACAAGGGTTCATGCCAGTTCCCATAAACCGTCATGAACCACGATACCATAACAACGGTTCATGCCGGTTCCCATAAACCGTCATGAACCTGGGAATCCATTTAAGGTTCCCTGACCTGAAATCAAAACCGTAAAGTAGCTTCAGTCTCGTACCCGAACATAGGACATCAGTTGGGCACCGTGCCCGATATCTGAGGTCATATGCCCGAGACAAAACCCAACTGGGTCTCATACCCGAGTTTATCCTTTTGAAATCCAAATCCAGTTCATTTAAATCAATAAAGAAATACAGACTCGTATAAGCACCGTATAAGGCCGAAACCTCGAAATACGTGCTTATACGTAACCACATACAAATGCACCCATGGCATTACAAACAAGCATTTAAAACATATAAAAAACATTTATGCATGCACCAATTTAGAAAACAAGGTACACTCACAGACCGTCCGAGCTACCGCCTCGATTTACGTGCCATACGACTCCCCGAGCCGATCACCGTCACCGGGACTCCCAAACCGGTCCAAATCGTAATAGAAGGTTAATATCTACTTAATTAACCTCCTACCAAAGCCCCGTAATTTTCCCGTATTTTTAACTATTTTAATCCCAAACCTAAACCTTCCGATGCCCCGAAACATATCGAGAAGGTGACCGATCGACACGAAACCAGTCCCAAAATGTTCGTTACATCGAATAGATGATTTCACATGTTGAACACATCCCCAAATTCCCTGCCACGTGCCCTCACGCGCCGCCTGAAGTGGCTGCGCGTGGGCTTCACGCGCCTGCTACAGTACCTGCTGACGTCATCGCTGACGTCAGCAAGACGTCATCTGACAGCTGTCAGGTCTGACATGTCAGACTCTGACAGGTGCCACGTGTCATGCTCCCATTGGTCCACGTCACGGTGCTGTCAGTGCCACGTGGCAGTCTGACATGTGCCACGTGTCATCACGGCACTGGTCCACGTCTGTGCCACGTGTCAGCCCCTGATTGGGCCACGTCACTGACATGTCAGTGCTGACTGTGCACTGACATGTGACACGTGTCGCACTCCTATTGGCCCATTTTCTGACATGTCAGCTGACATTGTCAGATCTGACAATGCTGACGTCATCCCTGACATGATGACGTCAGCAGGATGACGTCACCTGTCATCTCTATCCTCCCGCGGGTCGACCCGAATACCAGTAACCGGGTCGCCGTGACCCACAGGCTTGACCCGGCCGATTCTCCCTGCTCCGGCCACCATTTTTCCTCCCGTTTGTCCCATTCTACTCCTCTCAACCTAACCTAGAGTTCTATGGGTTTAAAAACTAGAAAACGGGTCGAGGTAATTACCTGTGATGCCGAGAACAGTCGTCCAGCTTTCGGCCGTCCGTCTGGGCTGCACCGCCGTCCTCAGCCGTTCCTTTTGATCCTATTAGCCTCCTCGAGTCCCCAAAAACCCAACCAAATCATTAGTTTCGATCCAAGACCCATAAAACCCAAGTTTTGAATTTCAAACCCCTAACCTACCTTTTCGGGTTTCCTCCCGCCGTGAGCCGCCGTGGCTCTGGCCGCCTCCGTCCAGTCCTTCCTCGTCTCACTCACACTATCACTCTGGTCTCAGTCACAGGTGGTGAGGGGATGTGTGTTGTGTGTTTTGAAGAAAATGGAGAATATGGGTTAATGGGGTTTTCGGGTTTTTGTGAAGGAAAAGAAAGAAAATGAAATGAAAATGGTGATGGTGCCGTGGAAGAGAAGAGAGAAGGAGATGTGATCAGATGAGAGAAGAGAGGATTGATGGTGAGGATTGATAGTTAGTTGGTAATGGATGGTTAGGATTAATGGTTGTTAGGTTTAATTATATAATAATTAAAATAATAATATTTAATTATTTAGATCCACATTTTGGGGGATTAAGTCAATGGGATGAGTGACACTTGTCACTCATCCATGGGGCCCACCAAAATATCCACCCAATTAGATTTCGTCGAAACGTCCCCGTCTCGAAGTTCGTGCATAGTGAAATCGAACTTCCGTGACCCATAACTCTCCCGTTCGAAGTTCGATTTCCGTGTGCCGCCTGCCTATGGATTCGTATCGTCTTTACCTACGTAACGGCCTTCGGCCTTCAGCCATCGGACCTCCCGGTCAAAAAGTCAACTTTTGACCTCCTATTCACCCAAATTACCAAAATACCCCTAAACTTCCGAACGTCATAACTTCCTCCTCGAACGTCGGAATTGAACGTGCCACCTGTCTAAGAACTCGTGACGTCACGAACTACGTCACGGTCATCGGTCAAAGTCCATTTGACCGCCCGATTAAAAAGTCAACGTTTTGCCACCACCAGGGGCAAAACGGTCATTTCGCATCGTTCGTCCGACTTCGCCCAACTAATCACGGATTAGCCTCACTAATCGTGATTAGTCACTAATCTAATCTTGGAATTTGGGACGGGTCGTTACAGTTTTATGCCCTTCCCACGTCCAGAACTCTCCCTTCCTGCTTCAAAACGATCGCGAGACTTCCAGGGAAACTCGCAAATTATTGAATCATATGTTCTGGCTCAAATACTCGAAACCCGAAATGGCCACTTCACAAGTTCGAGTTTCCCTCCACTGGTTCATCATGTTTTTGTGCAGTTTCCCCTTTAATTTCGTCTCCTTCTCATCCTAAGTTCCCTATTGCAGCCTCCTACTTCATTTTTGGCTTCCCCTCATCCCATCACCCTGTCTCTCTCTCGGTTCACCATTTCTCATAGTTTCAGGCCATGGCCACCGAAAACTATCCAAGACTCACACACACGACTATAAATAGAGAAGTAGGTCGGTGGAAGGGAGAAATATCAGAACTCCCTAGAAGTTGACACTTGGTAGCATATAATTAGTCCTTCTTGCAAAATTCCAAAAATGACCTTCAAGCATAATTACCAAAATGTCCTTGGAGGTTCTTGACCCAAAACAACCTCGAACGATCTCCAATTTTGGCTTGTCGTTTGTCTACGAACTTAGGATTTTGAGACCCTCACAACGGCCTTCCTGGAATTCTCAAAAGAGGTTCATAGAAAAAGTCAATATTTTGACTTTTCCAAGGGTAAAATCGTCTATTGACTCCAATTTATTCTGAAGCCCTTACATGTAATGAGAAAGATGGGATTGGGAGATACACAACTCATTTAATAGCGCACATATTTTCTCAATGTCCTTGATTGATTATAAAGAGACATATTCTCCCGTAATGAACATCATAATGTCCCGCTACCTTATCAATTAGGTAGTTTAAAAAACTAAGTATACAGCTTATGGATGTGGTTACAGTTTATTTCTGTGGGAATCTGGATACATAGATATGTATATATATATATATATATATATGAAAGTTCCTAAAGGACTTAAGATATCTGATGCAAATAGTTCCAAATCACAAAAACACGTTCTCCATTCATTTGAATCGTTGACTTTACAGATTAAAACAATCCAGACGAATGTGATATAACCGTCTAAGTTAGCATTTGATCAGAGTGAGATATGTGAATAGCGAATTTATGCTCATGCGTGTTTATTAAGAAAGAAAGTTCTATATTTGCTATTGATTAGTATTCTAGAAGAGACCAAAGAAATTGCTAAGCACTTGAAGTTGGATTTTGAAATGAAGCATCTTGGGAGAATGAATTTTTGTCTCGGCCTGGAGCTCAAGCACTATGCAGATGAGATTTTAGTCCATCATTTGAATTACATCTAAAAGATGTTGAGACACTTTAATGAGGATAAAACAAAATCTTCAAGCACGCTCATGATTGTCTATAATCTAGATCCTAAGAAGATGATAACGAAGAGATATCGAGACTAGAACTTTCATATCTAAGTACAATAAGAGCATTATTGTACGTGGATCAATGTACTGGGCTAGACATTACATTCATTGTGAACTTACTACCTAGATTCGGCTATGCGCCAACATGAAGGCACTAGAGTGGCATATAAGATATTTTTTCAATACCTCAGAGGTATAACGGATATAGGTTATTCTATCTCTATGCATAGAGGAATGAATAAAACCCCCTTTGGTCCTCAGAATGAAGGTTACCTATCAGACCTATCAGACCTATTTAAGGCGCGTTCCCTATTAGACCTATCAGACCTATTTAAGGCGCGCTCCCTATCATGGATGCTAATGAAGGTTACCTATCAGACCTATTTAAGGCGCGTTCCCAAGCTGGTTATGTATTTACCATTGGGAACATAGCAATATTTTGGAGGTCTACGAAACAGGCACTTATTGCCACCCGTTCAAATCATGCAGAAATTTTAACTCTTCACGGAGTAGTTAATGAATGGATATGGCTAAGAGCCATTAAGTAGAATACTCGAAGTATTTGTGGAATGCATTCCACCACTAATGAACCGACGATTATTAATAAGGATAATGCTGACCAGTTCGAGCAGATGAAAACCATATTCATTACCGGTTGAAACAAGTCATTACCAAATATAACATTCTAGTAGCATGTTCAAAGTATTGGCTTGCTTCGACTAGCTGATCTACCTAGTCCATAGTTTTCAAGGGGAGTCGATACCAGAGGGAGTACCTCGAAGCATACTAAGTATCTTTAAGCATGTTGAGTGTCCCAAAGTATACCAAGTATCCCAAAATATAGTGAGTATTCCGATGTATATTCACATGACCATCGTGTACTCTTTTGTCCTATGATCAGGATTATTTTGTCCCATTGAGTTTTATTACCTGACTAGATTTTAACGATGGACACATTTGGTATGGTGGCCCATTAACAATACATCCTGAAGGTGTCATAATTAGACATTTATGCATTTGCTCATTTTTCCCTTTGACCACCAATTTTTCTCCATTGGATTTATCGGACAAGGTTTTGATATAGCAACTTTAATGCATCTTATCCCCTATGCATAATATCTACTCATTATCTAGAAAAGATGACTTCAACCACCTCCGGTGATCCAAATGCAACTGCTCTGTATCCATGTATGTTGTACTCATTTTCCTTCGATCAGGGTTATTTTTGTCCCACAGAGTTTTTATTACAAGATAAATGTTTAACGAGGCAATACATATACGTGCAACCAAGTAGTACTATTACATGAAATATCAAAGGAAAGTGTTGTAAATAATTGAGGTCGGCCCTACTTTGTATAATACCCTTATTTAGTAGTCAGAAACTTGTCCGAGAGAAAAAATCATTGTAACACATATAATCAGTTTACATTTCCTTTTCATCTATTTGATGGGATGGGGGGATTTTATTATGAACCCAAAGTTTATCAACGTTACTTGGAAACATCATAAGGAAACCAAAACATGCCAAAAAGCAAGAGCGAGAAAGTTTGGTTAATGATCAGGTCATGAAAACTCAAAATTAACTAGGTGTTTGAATAAGTTGAGTGAATGTCGAATGAGGATCAACTGGGACAAAAAATGAAGTATTGAATTAAACTCTTCTTTGATGTCGATGTAATAACTATGAATAGTCATTGATTACTAAAAAAGGGTAAAAATTAATGAGACTTATTATGGGACATACAATGCATTAAAGACGTATGCTTCAATCGGGTTATTCTATTCCATCTCTTAGAAAAGAAAAAAAAAATTAAATAAAAATACTTAATAGCATGGCAATACATTTATAAAAAAAAAAAACTAGCATGCGCAAATCAAAAAGCAGATGATACATTGATACTAGGCTTGGTACGTAGGAGACTAGGACCAGCCAAGAAGATAATCGAGGATGTAAATGAGTGCGACGGAGAAGGGGTAAAGTAGAAAAGCGATGGAAGATGTCCAAAGAGGGAAGGCAGTGCGGAAACTGCAGAAAACACCCATCACAATGCACACAATGAGAATCACCAGCACTTCTGCTGAGAAGTCCCACGTCAATCCTCGAAAGTAAACTAGGGCCAAGAACACCGATAGGCATAGCACGTTGTTCATGGTTGCTGATCCATATAACTACAACAATATTTTGCAATGTCAATGCGAATGTCAGCTATTCATGTTACGAATATATGTTTCACAGATCAAACTGAAATGGGAATTGTTAGATGCTTAAACCTGCGAAAATGTCAAGGATGCGGTTCTGATCTTTTTGCGGCTAGCAAACATGATTGCAGAAACAGCCTCACAAGAAGTAGCCAGAGGTAACGCAATGAATGAGATGAAGAAAGTTGGAATGCTCGTGGCCTTGGAGAAGTTATCAACAACATCTATCAAGGGATCTGCAGCCGCAGCTGCAATAAGTGTTCCCAACAACAACATTAGGACTGCTTTGAAGTATGTCCACTTGGGATTTTCGGAGCCTTCAATCACCTCATCACTCTGACCACCTGGCCCCAAAAGATCATGCTCTTGCTTTGTTTTCTGTACATGAAGATAATTTTCCAACAGTTAGCTAGCTAGTGATCGATCGCAAGTCACACAAAGTCTTTTAGGCTCATGCTCGAATCCATTTTGAGACACCTTTGACTACCTAATAGAGACTTACCGAGTGAAAATCAAATAGAAACTTCATAGTGTGATGATCATTGTTAGAAGTGGCATCCCCAGAACGCTTCGCCTCATGAATCCATTTTGAGATACCGACGATGAACTCGTGAAGATCAATACGCGAATCACACGAAGTGTCGAAATCTTTCATCACTTTCTCCACAGCATCATCATTATCCAGCTCTATTTCATCAAACCGGATACCTACAATCATTGCTCTCAACTCCGAAGGCGATATATGTCCATCGCCGTTCTGATCCATTGCATTGAACAACCTGACATATGCATGCATATATATCAGAGGACAGAGGTGCTATAGCTATTAGTAGGCTAAAAAAGTCATTTCAAAATATTAATAGCTATAGCTATTGCATTTAGAACGTGAATAAGAGTTGTCTTAAGGATACTAACTTTTTAATAATCTCTTGGTTAGGTTCACCATTCTCGTTAAGGAGAGTTCCGAATGCGCGCGTCTTGAGATGTTGTAAGATTCCTGATATAACATGCTTGTGCTTCGCATAAGCAATTCGTCTCCTCTGGATCCAAGGCTGGCACACCTGCATCGATCAGTGGACAACAAACTTGAGAGAAAAAGTTATTCAATTAAATTAATTGACAATCAGAAAATCATATCGTACGTACCTGATATACGCAGTAAGAAATAAATAGCGAGACGGAGACAATGAGGGACACCAACACTGCTATGTCTTTTCCCAAGTTGGAATGGAGAAGCAGTGGTAATTGAACAATCAAAAAGGGGATGATAGATATACCCATAATCCTTGCACCATAGCTTGTCCAGATATCAGTACTCACACCAGATTCTGCAATTACATATCACACATTTCCAAACTCATCGCTCCTGTACGTATTACTCAGAAACACACGAAGGTTGAAGGAATAACACATATCATGTGACGTTTGTACAATATTCAAACCACAACCAATTGTTACATGCCTGCTGTTTTCAAATGCCAACACTGCATGCTAAGGTCCATGAGTACGTTTTTCAAATGTCTACTGTTTCATAACTACTTTGTTTTTTTGTTTCCAATTTTCAATTTTTGTGCATTCCATGTAGAGAATAGCAGAGATAAGGGGTGGTGGTTTACAATCGCCGAGCCAGGAATCTATATAGTGGAGAGGAAGAGAGACAAGTGGTGGCTGGGTGGTGATTGAGGCCTTGAGGATTTGGGGTGAGTTTTTATTTTTTATTTTCTATTTGAATTTTTCTTACACCTTGTGATGACAATAACCATCCTTTTCTTTTCTTTTTTGCGACATCTCACAACCTAGATTTTTATTCTAGGGAGCTATTTTTGGCTCCACAAATTATTTATTGCTCTCTATTTTCTTATTTTAGTATTTTCTTATGTTTTTAGGAATCAAACATCCTAGCTAACTTACCCCATACTATGTCATCGACGTTCGAACTTAAGACCATTTGTGTGCAACGTTAAGACCCTTACTGATAGAGTTCGACCCACTTGGCAAGTATATTCATAATTAAAAATAATAATTTAATTAGGAGTCTATTATCATAATGACACCGGACATATCGCAAACAATAGTTGACTGGTGAGCAAAAATGCGAAAATAGAAAATTAAACTTTAAAAAAAAAAAAAGAGGGTTAAGTACAGAAGTTTGATTCATAAGAATATAAAAAGATACTAAAATAAAAGTACGTATAAATTGTGTAGAGTCAAAATCAGCTCCCGCTTACTGTCAATCCAATATTAATCCAATTATGGGTCCAAAACAGCACGTGATGAGGTCACTTTTTTTTCCAAGGTTATTTATGTGAAAGTAAGGATTAGATAGATATGCGTGATGAAGTGGAAGTTGTAAAAGAAAAGATGGAGATACCAGTTAAGCTAAAGGCTTTAGTATCTTTGTTGTCAATGGCGACGGAATTGCGAAGATCGCACTTGCCAACGACAACACAGGAGCCCCAAATTAGAGTGAGAATCAAGACTGTTGAACCAGCCAGCAGCCCCATTCCCACTGACACCTGACTTTGTGCTCTTTCTGCACTCCCACTAAGTCCAGATACTGAAATTAACAAAACATATTAATTACAACTCATTATTAACTACATCAACCTACATATTGATATAGTAGGAGAACAAATTAATAATACGGAGGACAAAATAATTATCAGTTTCATTTAATTAATTGTTTATTAAATATAAAAATATGAGCAAGATGATTAGTGAGATAGAATACCACATGTTTTTACCAATCATAATAATTCTATCGTGTCATTTTGTGAGATATAAATAAGCAAGATGATTAGTTTTGATTTAAAAATTCATAAAGTTCAAACTACGTTTAAGTAATTGTGAGTAGGTGATTATTTGTTACTGTTATTTGTTATTTTTATACATGATGGTACGATACGAACTCAGGATTTGAATATGAAGTAGGCTAATTTTATTAATAAGAATAAAAATATATACTGATAAGCCTTACGCTAAAAATTAATATTTATATACAATGTAAGAGTACTAAATTTGTAGTCTATTAGTTTTTGACGTATTAAATGAGTCTACTATCAAGTCAAAGACAATGATATCAACAAATACTCTTTTATTTGAATAATATATTATACAATCTTCAAAAATATATTTTTTTAATCTTATTTAAGTGTATAATAAATTAATTTGGTGAATTATAAATACTAAAAATACAATATTCTTTCTTTTGATTTAACAATTTCAGATGGGCTAAAGCCCACCTTAGCCCATAGGGTTGGCTCGTGCTTGGTAGGATATGTGTCGTTCGGAACTAAGGATTAGACTGTCAATCATTTTAATGTCTACTTAATTACAATCTCAAGGCTCAATTAAAGTGAATAGTTTTCATTCATAGGATTAGACAACATAAACACAATTAATAAATTCAATCCCCTCAAGATGGCAGAATTAGATCAGATCTAATTTTACTTATATCAGACCTAATCATAAAACAAAACAAAACAAAACAAAACCAAAAGCATTCACGTCTATCTTCTAAATAACTAGAGTTTTATGAGTTTTTTTTTTGGGTTTCACTTTACCAAACTTTCCCGCCCACAACCAAGCAGAGAATGAGAGGGTAAATAGAGAATCACCGAGAATGAGGATGGCGTCAGGAAGCGAGCCAAGGACGGGGAGAAACAACCCTCCGACGATTCCCGGGCCAAGAATCTCCAGCAACAGCTCGCTGCCACTGGACAGATAAGTAGCCGCAAGGTACATGAAGTAGCCGTACACCAAAATCAGAAACAGGTTCCCAAGCACACTGGTGGTACATGGCAAGAAGCCATACGTCTCCTCACACATGCCCTTCACCGAGAAGGGCCGATCTAGAGTGAGGTAGGTTGCCGGGGTGTTAGACTGGCTGCTGACGCCACTGGAGGTGAAGAACCGCCCATTAGCTTGGCCGGAGAGGATAAGAAAGAGGAAGAGAGTGTGGAGTAGAGTGTTCGACTTGGACATTGTTTTTCATCTGCTGGAAAATTGATGTGTCCTCAAGTGTGTCCTCAAGTGTGCGGTGAAACTTAAATTTATTTAAATATTAATGAAAGTCGGGTCCATTTTAGTTATGATAAAATGGATACTGCAGGCCACATAATGCCGATTCTCAATTTCCGTACAAGAGACCGGCCACAAATTTGTGTGCCCACCCACATAGAGAGACGACAAAGTCATTTGAAACATGCGTATAATTTGACACTCTTATCTGTGGATTTGCTTATATGGAGGAAATTCGCTGAGAAAGAAAGTTGCGTCCCTCAATTCTGCGAATGAAGATGAAACTAGTATTGCCCTACTTTCTCACAATAAGATCATCAAGGACCATAAAACATAAAAGAAAACGGTAGAAAATTGAAAACATCTCGCTTTGCATAAGCCGAAGAGCAAACTCTTAACGAATTTGCAAGTGCACTATGACCAGCCCAAAACATAATCCAGAACATAAACCAGTGCCAGGGAGAACGGGTAGAGTAGGAAAGCGATAGAGCATGTCCAGAGTGGGTAGTTGGTGCGTAAACTGCCGAGAGCACCCATCACGAGGCAGACGATGAAGATAACCAGGACTTCAGCTGAGAAGTCCCACGATAATCCTCGGATGTAAACTAGGGCTAAAAAGACTGACAGGCACAGGATGTTATTCATGGTCACTGCACCATACAACTGCAACAACACAGATAAATATTAGAGACTTCTAAAAGCTCCAGCTTATAAATTGGCAACTCAACTGTCCTATATCGTATATGAGAGGCAATCTCAGACTAGCCGAGGGATCAAATATAAGAAGTGGGATATGTGAGACACAAACCTCAGAAAATGTCAACGAGGAAGTCCTAATCTTTTTGCGGGTAGCAAAGATGATTGCGGAAACAGCCTCACTAGAATTAGTAGCCAGAGGTAGAGCAATGAATGAGATAAAGAACGTTGGAATACTAGTGGCATCTGAGAAATTATTAACAGCATCTACCAAAGGATCTGCAAATGCAGCTGCAATAAGAGTTCCGACCAACAACATTAATCCTGCTTTGAGGGAGACCCACTTGGGATTTTCAACAGCCTCTACAACCTCATCACTCTGTACCGTCTGATCATGTGCCCCCAAAAGAGCGTGCTCTTGCTTTGTCCGCTGTAAATAAAATTCCAATGAGCTAGTAGATCAGCATAGAAAAATCTGAGCCTAAATAAGCAAATCTTCTGACTATGAATTCTTAATAACCAAACATTACCGATTGAAAGTCAGACAAAAATTTCATTTTCTGATGACCAGGGTCAGAAGTTGTATTTCCATGACGCTTTGCCTCATTAAGCCATTTTGAGACACCAGTCCAGAACTCGTTATCATCAATAAGGGAATTACGAGAAGTGTCAAAATCTTTCATGACTCTCTTCACAGCATCTTCTTTATCCAAATCTACTTCATCAAATCGGATTCCAACAATCAATGCTCTTAATTCGGAATATGAAAGTTGTCCATCACTGTCTTGATCAATTGTATGAAAGAGCCTGCCACATTCCAACAGAAAAAAGGACAATTACTGGCATCTAATAACAAAACATAAGCAGCAACAATCTCAGAAAAAAAGAGGGTGAGGGGGGGGGGGGGGGGGGGGGGGGGGGGGTGGGTGGGGGGGGTGGTGGGGGAAGAGGCAGCAGTCTCAAAAAGAAAAAGAGGCAACAAAGTACAGAAATGAATAACCCCAACCCCAAAGCCCTTGAAGTTAGCTCAAGTGGTGAGGGAGAGTGGGAAATGGGCCAGAGTAAAAAATAGGTTCAATGTTTGAATCCCTCCAGTGTAACCAAAACAAATTATTCCAACTCCATTGACAGTGTTAATGCTTAAAAAAAACAAAACTAACTTTCTTATAATTTCTTCATCGGGTTCACCATCATCATTGAGGAGCTTTCCAATTGCACGCATCTTAAGATGTTGTAAGAGTCCTGAAATAACATGCTTGTGCTTCGCAAAAGCAATTTTTCTCCTCTGGACCCAAGGCTGAAACACCTGCACCGGTAGTTAAATATAGACAAGTCAATAGCAGTCCAAATAAGAGTTAATACTTAAATCGCTTTTTTATTGGTAGGTCTAGATCGTAATAACAGGAGAATGAAATTTGAAATGGTTTAAAAAATCCAATTTAAGAAATTGACAGTAGCAGTCACAGGAATTTTTCAACCTGGGCAGGAAAGATCCAATTTAAGAAACTGACAGCAATTAAGAGCACCAAGTAGAAAGATTAAAAAGGAGCCTACAAACTCAAAGGGGTACACCCTTGATCATTTAAAGGGGCTATGCAAACATATTCACAATTCCCAGTGGTAATTGCAATCCATCATTTCAAAAAGAAAATCAGAAATGGAAACTTCAACTAATCTTATTCTATGTATGAAAGATACCCAGTTCAGCTAAGCAGTAATACCAGGAAATCACAGGGCATGATTTGAACCCCAACTATTGACAGAAATGGGAAGCCCTGGCAATGGAAAAATCTTAAGACTACACCAAAAATACATATGAACAACCAAATGGGCCGGCCCCATTTCGGGGCCAAAGTTATCTATTATTATGTCATCTCCAATCGTTTTTGCTCTTCATACGAGTCAACAATGTTTGATTAGCAACTTTGCGCCAACTCAAATAACAGAAATGTAAGAAAGATGGTCACATTTGTTAGAATTTAAATGTAATCATAAATAAAAAGAGAAGAAAATGCAGTTCAGAATCTGAAAATTAGTGATCCATTTTGCAGGTTCAGAAATTAGAAAAACTAAAACTACATTTATTAGTCGATACAGAGTAACTAATTCCCGACCCGTCGTATGAAAATCATAATTACCTGATAAAGGCAATATGAAATCAGTAATGCAACAGAGACAATGAGCGCAATCAAAACTGCCAAGTGTCTACCAGAGGTTGAATTGAGGAGCTGTGGTAATTGAACAATAAGAAATGGGACAACAGACACTGCCATAATCATTGCAGCATAGCTAGTCCAGATATCAGTACTGACACCAGAACCTGCAATTATGAAGAGTTTTGCTTAATATATATCCACTTGTAAAACAGACATGTACAAATTTATTACTACTTAAGTGAGAAGTAAATCAACAAGGCATATAAGTTCGCTCAGCTAAGCATGGACACACCAGTTAAGCTAAGCCCTTTTGTATCTTTGTTGTCTATGGCAACCGAATTCTCAAGATCGCACTTTCCAACAAGAACACAGGAACCCCATATTACTGTAAGAAGCATCACAGTTGACCCAGCAAGCAACCCCATTCCAACAGAGACCTGACTTTGAGCAGTTTCTGTAGTCCCGGAAAGTCCAGATACTGAAAATAATATGGTACAGGATATTAGAAACAATTTCAAAGCTAATTCTTCAAAGTATCATCTCCATACAAAGAAAAAGAACGGGAGACTAAAAAAATTAAAAAAACAAAAGTATCCTTTTCTCCGATCACTTTTGAGATCAACAAAAATCCAACAAGGGTAGCTAAGACTGATGCGAAGGTAAAGGTATTGAAGAAAATGATACATCCTATAACATAAAAGCTCCAACTTTGCATATGAAAGGCATAATTGACATAGGACAGATCTGAAGCCTACGATTTAGCAAACTAGAGGAAGAAAACTTTAGGAAAACAAACATAAAACTTAAAAGATAGGTCTGGAATCACTCCAGGGGCTTCACACCCGAAATTGGCTTCACACCAAAACTTGGTTTCGCACCAAACAGTCTGGAATCGCTCCAGCGGCTTCGCACCCAAAATAATCCTTTCGCAGGAAAATATTCTCAAACTTTATTCATAAACTCACCTCCCTTGCATGGAATCACAATGGGGTATTTATAGGGAATTAAACAAACTAGAAATCCTAATTAAACTGGCATTAGAAAGAATATCCTAGTCCTAGTAAAACATGGGAACATGCCTAATCCTAATTAAAACCGAAAACAGAGATAAACTAATCCTAATAGAACATGGAAACATGTCTATAAAGACTTAGATCTCCTCATGAATGCCTCTGCATCTTAAAGTTGCATGTCCTTTTTTCTGAATTTAAGTTGACAAGTCATAAGAGGAATCCGAAGAATGATATTGCTAGGTTCCTTAATAGAAGGAACAGCAATCACTGGCAGAATTGGTTCACAAATAGGAGCTGACTCGATCACTGGCAACATTGGCACTTGCTTATCCAATTGAATGGATATTTCCTCTATTATTAGTTGAACCAGGGTTGGTATTGATTCTTGTTCAGTTGGCTGTGTAACCTGATTTTCCAAGGTTGTTTCATCTTGAAATTTTTCTTTTTTTCTACCCCTCCATTAAGCCAAAAAGTCATTAATCATATCAACTGACCTTGGCATCATAACCTTTTTATTAGCATCTAGTTGGCATAAATTTTTTCCTTCTCTTTCTGTGTCATGGTCTCTGTTCTGGCGACTTCCCAAGGCGATGGAGTGCTCTCGTAATAGGGTGGTGTGTTCTTGCAGTGTGGTTCGAATTTCAGCAACTGCTGTTGTTAATCCAGCAACATCTTTTGACAGATTCTCTAGGATTTGTTCTGTTCATTCAGCATCCATATTTGATAAGTAGGTCCACTCGTTGTGAATTGTAGACATACAATAGTGCCCAAAGGAGAAAGAATCTGCTCTTATACCAAATTTGACGTAGGACAGATCTGAAGCCTACGATTTAGAAAACTAGAGCAAGCAAACTTTAAGAAAACAAACATAAAACTTAGCTGGGTCTGGAACCACTCCAGGGACTTCACACCTGAAATTGGCTTCACACCAAAACTTGGTTTCACACCAAACAGTCTGGAATCACTCCAGGGGCTTCGCACCCAAAATAATCCTTTCGCAAGAAAATATTCTCAAACTTTATTCATAAAATCATCTCCCTTCCATTGAATCACAATGGGGTATTTATAGGGAATTAAACAAACTAAAAATCCTAATTAAACTGGCATTAGAAAGAATATCCTAGTCCTAGTAGAACATGGGAACATGCCTAATCCTAATTAAAACAGAGATAAACTAATCCTAATAGAACATGGAAACATGTCTATTCCTTAATAAAACACAAAACAGAAACATACTAAAACCCTAAAACCCTAAAGACTAAACTTCCCTTGACCATTCCGCATCAATAATTCAGCATAACTTTACAGGAAATGGTCCCTTGAGTCCTTTCACTTATGTATTTGCTTCTGTTTTTTTTTTCCATCTTTAACGCTCCATCTGAACTGGATTGCTAATCCAAACATAGTCCAATGATTCCGGATCACATATTCCAGAAATTTTGTTGATAAGGGGCAAGGTAAAGGAGCAAACAGATAGAATAACAAAAACAAGTGGGGTCATTTTCTTTAAAGCTTTACAAATCTCCATCTAATGTCATAATTCAACATTTATTCTGTCCACTCAGAACCAGCTGAGAAAGAGTGTACAGAGACAAAGCTAGAAATTTTATTCTATATTCCACAACCACAACAAAACAAAAACCTAACACTAAGACATGAAATCAGGACCTATGAGATTTGAAAAAAAAAAAAAAAAAAAGAGACTGAAGCACAAAGCGTGTAGCTTTTCAAAGTTAAAAGCATTACTCCAAATAAAATAGAAAATCATCAACAGAAAACAGAGTATGCAGATGACACTACAGGGATTGGCACTCACAAAAAAAGTCAAAAAATGTGAATCTGAAAGATCCCAAAATTTTCAATTTTCTCACCCCATTTCCCTTTCTTACCCACCAAGCAGAAAAAATACTACAGAATAAACTCAGGGAAAATGAGCATAATAGAAAAACTGACCGAGAATGAGCATAGCATCAGGAAGAGCACCAAGTATGGGGAGAAACAAGCCTCCAATGATACCGGGGCCCAGTATTTCGAGCAAGAGCTCACTGCCATTGGAGAGGTAGGTAGCAGCAGAGTACATGAGATACCCATAAACCAAAATCAGGAACAAATTCCCAAGCACAGTGGTAGTGCAGGGTAAGAACCCATAGGTCTGCTCACACGTGGAGTCCGCCGCCGAGAAGGAGTTGAGAGTGAGGTAGCTGTAAGGTGTCGATGCGTGGGATCGGTGGCGGACCCCGTCGGAGATCAGATCTTGTGATGTGAAATGAGGGTTGGAGATGAAGGAGCGGGCATAGGATTGCCCGGAGAGGATCACAAGAAAAAGAAGGAAGACGAAGGAAGGCTTAAGCAACATGGCTATCAGAATTCAGCTGCACATGGGTGTGGATTCGATAATGTGAGGTGGCGATTGGTGAATGATGGTTGATGATAAAAGGAGGAGAAAGGTTGGAGGGGGAAGTGAGAGTCTCTGCCTCTTAATGTAAGAGACGTGTTTGTCTGTCGGTGTGTGGAGGTACAAAAGTGAAACTAGTGGGAGGCGATCCATATCCCTTTGTATATTAAAATTCATTAATGCGATGAAGTATCATAATATTTTAAGCAACTTCCTATTTTCTTCGTATTTGTTTCTTTGTAAAGATTTACAATATCAACAATCAATTCAAAGCTAATCGCCGACTTGCCCGAGCACCAGCCATCTGAGAAATAATCCAAATTTCAACCATTTGGAAATATCCATAACTTCAGCTCCCTAAGAAATAAATACTCTGAGCATCGACCATCTAGAAAGCACCTCTAACTTCGGTTTTCTGCGAAAACAATCACTCCGAGCATCAGTCGTCTAGGAAACACTCATAATTTTGGTTGCCTAGGAAAACAATCACCCCGAACATTAGTCATCTGAGAACACCTTTATCTTCGGTTGTCTAGGAACTCATCACAACAACGGTAAAAACAATCCATAGATTAAATCCAAAACTTTACTTTCACACAAATCTTTGACTCACATTTCAAGTAAAAAAAAAATTGAACTAGGCCTGAGCCCAAAACATCATTTTCACAAAATAACCATAAAATCTGTGTCTATAAACCAATCAATAAATCCGGAAAAAATCATCAAATAATAATTTCACATCATTATTCAAATCGTTGTAACTCAAATCATGCAATAAAACATTTAAATCATTTATTCATGCATGCATCACATTTTATATAAAAAAAAAATGTTCACTCATAGGCTGTTCAGGCGACTCAATTCCGAGATGTACACTCCTCTGAAGTCTCGGGAGCTATCTGGCCTCGATTTCATATAAATTCAATGGGAAGCATTGCCCTGAGCTCAAGTTTGAATCATGGACCTTCCCTACTATTCTAGCATTCTACTAACATGGTTTTGCGGCTAGGTTGAGTCTTGTAGGCCTGTAAAACTTCAATTTGAGTTCAATTTCAATGTCTAACCACCAAAATCATAGTTTCATCAAAGGGTATTTTAGATTTCCGATTCAGGTTTCTAGGTTCGAGTTCGAGTTCTAGGGCTCAAGGTTTGATACTTCTCCTCCGTTCCCTTTTTCTCTTCGTCTCTCTTGCTTTTTCCCTCTCTCTGTTTCTCTCTCTCTTCTCTCCCTTAGTGTTTCATTCTCCAATTTTTGCTCTTGGGTTGAATGTTTGTTCCCCCACGCAAAGCAAAACACAACATACACGATCAACACACAACCACGACAAAGGAGATGCCACTAATTGACATAGGATGGCGACACTCCAATTAAAAAATCCATTGACTCATCAATACTTAACCAAAAGACCAAAATACCTATGTTAGCCAAATTACCAAAACAGCCTTAGATATTTTAGATCAGTAACAATCTCGTCTGACCTCCAATTCTAATGTGTCGCATGTCTACGATGAAATAAGATGAAATTTCAATCATATAAGATTTCAAATACCTTGTTATTTGCAGCTACATGCTCAAGCTAAAACACAAAGGTTGGAAGGGAATTTAGAAGTGAATTGAACTAATCAAAGTGGAATGTAGGAAACTAAAACCTGAAGATTGAAGTCATGGTTTGGAGAAGTGAATTTGATAATTTTCATTAGTATTGATGAACAAAATGTGCCCACTTAGGGTGGAATTCTATTCAGCCACGTGTCTTTCCGTCTAACCTATCAAAAGAGGTAGATTGGTCGTCGGTCAGAGGTAGGCACTGGTGTGGCTCTGTGTAACACCCCAGAATTTTGAGAAAAACTATGACAGGACCCGTCCCAAACCCACTGGGACCACTCGGGGACGTGCCCCGCTCTCGTCTGACAACGACTCCAAACATTCCAAAATTACCCTTAAATAAAAACTAAATACTCAAATAGATAAATAACGTGCAACAACATTGTTCAGAGTGATAGTTGTTAGACAAGGGATAGTAAAATAACAAAGTGTGAGCACAATAGTCAGAGTACATTATTTGGTGCTCAACCTACCCACAAGGGGGTGTACAGGTGCACAACGAATAAACTAAGCATCTTGCTCCTCCTCCGGATCCTCCTCTAGTTCCGTGTCACGGCCTGGAGGGGCCAGTAAAACATTTAAAGAGTGAGTGGGTCAAAAATAAACAGTTTATAAATCATTTTCATAATAAAGTAAATCATAAGGTTTTACCCCTCCGTTTTCCAAACCTTGCATGCATTGAAAACACAATATCATAATGAAATCATAATCACACAATCATAATCATAATCGAAAGGAGAAACTAACATATTAGTGCACTGTAAAACCTAACCTAAATGATGTCACGATTCTAAGGCTACGCGTTGTCACTCAGGGTCTCACACCCAAGCCTCTCTAGGTACATCAGTGCCCGGTATCCCGGTCACAGCTCGAGGTATACGAACATGCCTTCCTGAGAGTAAGCAACCCAACGGGGGTCAACTCCACTCAGTTAGGGCCCCGTGACTACTCTAGGGTCCACCCGGGCCAACGACCCACCCTGGAGGAGACAAGATAGACAGGTAGGAAAGTACACTACAATAACAGTATAGTTTACCCTATGTCTCCCGGACATCCCAGAACACAATCCACATATAATCCAGACGGGTCTCATGCCCAAAACATTATAATAAGAGATATAAACAGTTCATATAGTACTCATCTAAGTCATAAGTGGAAATAGTAAAACTGTTTATGCAAAGCAAGCCTTTTATAAATCAAACAGCCCACTCACACTCGGTCCTCGCTACTCAACGACTGCTAAAACCTGTATTAACATATCTGAGAGTCACTAAAGGACCCTACAACTCCAATACTAAGACCCTAGAACAGATCCGTCTCGAATACGCAACCCGGGCACTATTCCCGAGGTTTCAAACCGCATTTTGACTATCTTAACGATCTCCGATCGACACGAAACCACCACCATTGGATCCGTATCGTCGAAACCTTGACAATGGTACCGGTCCCACCAAAAATACTTTTCACACGCGCCCCCATGCACCTGGTCAACGCGTGGGTCAACGCTGCTACAATGATGCTGACGTCAGTAGTGATGTCAACACTGACACTTCTTAGGTGACACGTGGTATGCTCTGGTTGGCCCCTGATCTGACAATCTCTAACATGATGACGTCATCATGACGTCAGCATGATGTCGTCATCACTGCTACAGTATCGGGTCAACCCGTTTACTGGAACCGGGTAGCAGTTGACCCGCGGCTTAACCCATTTCCACAGTCCGTTTTCGGACACCATTTTCGACGGGGTTCGATCCTAATGAGTCGTCTAGGTCTGTTCTATGATTCCATAACCTCAAAACTGGAAGAAAAACGATAGAATCTTACCTGGGCTTCGATGAGGTTCACGGCCAACTCCGGTCATCTTCTCCGGCTATCCTCTCCGTCTCAGTCATCCAAACTGGTCCCTATGAACTCGTCACTGACCCTAGAGTATATCCCAAACCAAGTATTCGAAACTTAAACGTTAAAATGGGTTGTTTCGAAACAGAGAATCTAAACGGGTTTCTCGGGTTTTGGGCGTTACCTCCGCTGTGTCGCCGTCGTGGCCTTCGTCGTCCGTTCAGTTGTGTTCGTGGGATCCTCAAGACGTCGTCTGGAGCTCCGTTCAAGTCCAGAGGGTGAGGAGGTGGGGTTTCACTTCCTGGATCCGATTCCTCTGCTTTTTGGGTCTGGGGCTTTTCGGGTCTGTTCAGGCCGGGAGGAAGGGAGATGAGGGTCGGTGGTGCACGGGGAAGCTGAAGGTGATGATGGTGGTGCTGAGGACGGCCGTCTGGTGGTGTGAGAATGGCTGGTTCGATCGTTTGGGTTGAGAGAAAATGGAAGGGTTCGGTTTGCACGGTGTAGGAAAATGTGGGTGTGTGTTTGTGTTTTCCTGAGAGAGAGATGATCCGTGAAGGGATAGAGAAAAAGCAGAATAAATGAAGGGTTTGGATCAGTTTGGGCAGAAAGATCAAAGGCTAGGGTTAATTGAAAGGAAATAAAATATATAAAATTGGACCTATGAGTGTGGACCCAACTTTATTGGAATAGTTGTCACTTGGATGAGTAACACTTGTCACTCATCCGCTGGCTTGATTCAAATCTAGGGTTTGCACGGATTCCCATAATTAATTAATATTTTAATCATTTTCTCTCGGTTCGTAAATTCCGCTAAAACGCTCCCGTGACCATAACTTCCTCATATGAACTCCGATTTCGGCGTGCCGTCTGTCTACGGATTCGTGACATCCCGATCTACGTCTTAGTCATGGGTCAAAGTCTAAATTATTTCCCGGGTCAAAAGTCAAAGTTTTCCCCCCTCAGGGGCAAAATAGTCATTTCACATTAAAATATTAATAATCTCGGTTCGGGTCGTTACAACCTACCCACCTTCCAAAAATTTCGTCCTCGAAATTTACTCAAATAAATGTGGGTACTGCCCTCTCGTCAAATCCTCGGGTTCCCATGTCGCTTCCTCCACATCGTGGTTCCGCCATAGCACCTTAACCAATGGAATCGTCTTGTTCCTTAAGACCTTTTCCTTCCAATCCAGAATCTGTACGGGTCGCTCCCCGAAGCTCAAATCTGTCATCAGTTTCAGTGGTTGTTCCGATAGTGCATGAGAGTCATCCCGAAGATACTTCTGTAGCATAGACACATGGAATACATCATGTACTCAGGAAAGCTCCGAAGGTAGTGCTAAACGATAAGCCACCAGACCAATCCTCTCAACAATCTCATAAGGTCCAATATAACGGGGACTCAACTTCCCATGTCATCCGAATCGGATGATCCCTTTCCATGGTGATAGCTTCAAGAACACAAAGTCACCAACCTCAAACTCCAAATCTCGAATCCGTTGATCCGTACAACTCTTTTGGCGATCCTAGGCTGCCTTCAATCTTTCCCTGATAACCCGAACTGTCTCCTGGGTCAAATCCATCAAATCTGGCCCCATTGCGGTTCTTTCCCTGATTTCCCTCCAGCATACAGGTGTTCTGCACTGTCAACCATACAGTGCCTCATAGGGAGCCATCCCAATACTCGCATGATAGCTGTTGTTGTAAGCAAATTCCATCAATGGTAACTGATCAGCCCATGAATCTTGGAACTGCAACACATAGGCTCTCATCATGTCCTCTAGAGTCTGTATCGTCCTTTCAGACTGTCCGTCAGTCTGTCGGTGGAATGCCGTACTGAAATGCAAGTTCGTACCCAATGCAGTCTGCAGGCTCCTCCAAAACCTAGAAGTGAAACGCGGGTCCCGATCCGACACTATGGACTCTGGGGTACCGTGTAGTCGGATGATCTCATTCATGAACAGTTGGACCAAACGATTAGGCTTGTACGTCTCACGTACAGACAGAAAATATGCTGATTTGGTCAACCGGTCCACAATTACCCAAATCCCATCAAATCCACTACGTGTCTTCGGTAGCTTGAAGAAAAAATCCATTGTAATATGATCCCATTTCCATTCCGGGATTGGGAGTAGCTGCATAGCCCCATACGGACGCTGCCGTTCTGCCTTGACCTGCTGACAGATCAAACACTTGCTGACGAATTTAGCTATTTCCCTATTCATCCCTGGCCACCAATAGTGGTCCCAGAGAGTACGATACATCTTCATCCCCCCTAGATGCATAGCATACGCTAAACTGTGTGCCTCGTCTAAAATCTCTCTCCGCAACTCTGGTACCGCAGGTACACACAACCGTCCAAGTTTCACTAATGCTCCATCGCCTCGGATGGAGAAATCCTGCCTCTGTCCGGTCTCAACCTCGTTTCTATAGTCACAGAATATCCGGTCCTGTAGTTGAGCCTCAATGATCCTGTCGACCAACACCAGTCACACATGAAAGCTAGCCAGCAAGGCTCCCTGCTCGTCCATCTCCAGCATAACTCCGCTCTTCTGGAGTTCCACTAACAAGGGAAGGTACACCAACCTCAGGTGTGTAACTGATCCCGCTGATTTCCTGCTAAGCGCATCTGCCACCATATTTGCCTTGCCGGGATGGTATTCAATTATACAGTCATAATCCTTCAACAGTTCTAACCATCTCTGCTGCCTCATATTAAGTTCCTTCTGGGTGAATAGATGCTTAAGACTCTGGTGGTTGGTGTATATCCTGCATGTCACACCGAACAGGTAATGCCTCCAGATTTGTAGGGCATGAACCACCGCTGCTAATTCCAAATCATGAGTAGGGTAGTTAAATTCATGAGTCTTCAGTTGCTGAGATGCGTAGGCAATAACTCTCCCATTTTGCATCAACACGCAACCCAGACCTTGCAGCGATGCATCACTATAAACCACGAACTCCCCGCTGTTATCTGGTAATGCAAGGACAGGTGCAGTGGTTAAATGGTACTTCAGTTCCTGGAAACTCTGTTCACACTGCTCGTCCCATATGAACTTCACCCCCTTCCGGGTTAATCGAGTCAACGGTGCGACAATCTGGGAGAAACCCTCCACGAATCTCCGATAGTAGCCCGCTAATCCAACAAAACTTCGTACTTCCGTCACTATTGTCGGTCTTGGCCAATTAGTCACTGCCTCCGTTTTCTGGGGATCCACGCTAATCCCATCGAGTGATATGATGTGACCCAAGAATCCCATACTATTCAGCCAGAATTGACATTTGCTCAATTTGGCATATAGCTGTTCTTGTCGTAGTTTACCCAAAACCAGCCGCAAATGTTTCTCATGAGCCCTCACACTCTTGGAATACACCAAGATGTCATCGATAAACACAATCACGAATTTATCCAAGTACTCTCGAAAGACTCGATTCATCAAGTCCATGAATGCAGCTGGTGCATTCATCAACCCGAAGGGCATCACCAAGAACTCGTAATGCTCGTACCTCGTCCGAAAAGCTGTTTTCTGGACATCCCCCCTCGACTATTCTCAACTGATGAACCCTGACCACAAATCTATCTTCGAGAAGTACTGTGATCCTCGTAACTGATCTAACAAATCATCGATCCTGGGTAAGCGATACTGATTCCTTACCGTGGCCTTGTTTAACTGCCGATAATCCACACGCAACCGCAATCTACCCTCATTATTTTTCACAAATAAAACTGGCGCTCCCCAAGGTGATGTACTGGGTTGGATAAACCCTAGATCCACCAGTTCCTGAAGTTGGATTTTCAATTCCCATAGCTCGGTCGGTGCCATACTATACGGTGCTTGCGAAATTGGTCGTGTCCTGGGGAGTAATTCGATCGTGAAGTCGATCTCCCGGGGTGGTGGTAATCCAGGTAAGTCCTCTGGAAAGACATCATAAAATTCCCGCACAATCGGGATATCCTCGATCCTCAAAGATTCATCCGTTGATTCTACCACATAAGCAAGATAACCCTGACACCCCTTCTGTAAAAGTTTTGTAGCTGTAAGTGCAGATATTACCTTGGGTGACGAGTCTCCACACTCTCCCAGGAATATCACCTCCGGTAAACTCGGACCCCTCAAAGTCACCTGCTTGTTGCAGCAGTCGATGATCGAATTGTAATCCGACAACCAGTCAACTCCAAGTATCACTTCGAAGTCATGCAAATCCATAAGCATCAAATCTGCTGGAAACTCTACTCCTTCAATTTCCACTGGACAAGACCGTAACTCCTGGTTCACTCGATAGGTCATTCACATCGGTGTACCCACACCCATCTCATACTCAAGTGCGGACACCTCACGGCCCAAAAGAGTCGCACAGCGCGGTGAAATAAAGGAATGAGTTGCTCCCGAATCCATCAATGCACGAACGGAAATATCAGAAATAAATATAGTACCTGTCACAACTCCCGGAATAGATCTGGCCTGCTGATGTGTGACAGAATAGACACGGGATAAAGACTCGGCTGGTCTTCCTTGTCCTCGTGCTCCTCTGTCACTGCCACGCACAACACCTCGTGCCCGGCTGCTGGCAGTCTGGGATGCTGAGCTCTATGTTGGAATAGCGCTGCCCCGAACCATCGGACACTCAGATACATAGTACCCCGACTCACCACAAGCAAAACATGTGACCTCTCTTGGTCGACCCAAGTATCCTCCTAGTGAGGGCAAAATAGTCATTTCACATTAAAATATTAATAATCTCGGTCGGGTCGTTACAAACTAAATGATAATTTTGCCCCTCACAAGTCAAATTGTTGACTTTTTGTTTGGGGGATCACATGGGCATACCGAGAGGACCATTGTGAAGGTCTCGAGATCCTGAGTTCGTGGGTAGGTGCCACGCAAAAATTGGAGGTCGGATGACTATGATACGTGCCTAAAACGAGGAGGGGCATTTTAGTCATTTTACCATGAAGGGCATTTTTGTAAATTCACATGAAGGGACTTGATTAATCTAGAATTTCCTATAATTGTTTTGAAGTTTTGTCTCTTATATCTCTTCACCGACTTAGAGTAACATTGATATATATATATATATATATGTAGTGTGTTTGGAAAAAGGAGATTCGGTTGAGAAGGACCGAATAAGAAGAAAATATGAAGGAAGAAGGAAATTGTGATAGGAAGAAGAAAATAGAGAGATTAGTAAGTAGAAAAGAAAATAGGGGAGAAGGATGAGCGAGAAAAAGAAGAAAACTGAAAGGAAACAGAAGGTTTGGGGAGAGTAGAACCCCAAACCCGTGAGGGCTAAACGTTTCTCGAAAGCCAACTGAGAGACCTAAGGATTCTGGAGAGCTAGAGGAATCCCCAAGACCATTGTCAGGACCCACCCCGAAACCCGAGGTAAATCCTGCTCCCGTCTGACTCCCCGACACAACACCAAAGTAAAACTCACACGTAACCACCAACACACTCAGTCAGACGCAGGAGAAACTATACAATACATCCCGAAGTTTAAAAGTTTACAGAGCATAGTCCCAAGTACACAGGAAATAAAACCGATAAACTAGATACACGCACGCGGAAAAGAAAAACACTCCGGGATCCCTCTCTCGACTTCTATGCCTCAGACGCTGCCTCGACGCTGAAACCCCGCTCTAGCTCCACGACCTGGAGGGCAATTTAAAACAGAAGGTGTGAGTGGACCATAAATAATAAAAGAATTTCCGAAAAACATTTTGTAATAAAATCGGGTTTGGCCCTCCATTTTGAAATCACATGCATAACCCAGTTCTTAAAACAGTTATAAACCAATCGCTATAAAACATCATAAGAAACAGAAACACTATAAATACAGTTATAGAAATCATATCATAAGCATCATCAAACCGTATTATAAACCGTGAGTATCAAATCATCATTTTCCGATCAAACATGCTGGACCTATCCGAGTCTTTAAACTCCCGAGTCTTTAAACTCAATCCAGGCCTCAATAATATCTGAGTCTTTAAACTCCCGATTCTTTAAACTCAACAGGCCTACGGGGGAAATATCAATATATCCGAGTCTTTAAACTCCCGAGTCTTTAAACTCAATCCGGGTCTTTAAACCCAATCCGGGCCCGTCCCCCGTCAATCAATATCCGGGTCTTTAAACCCAATATCCAGATCCAGCAAATCCAATCCAAAACCGTTTGAAAACCTTTTCCAAATCCACATCCAGACCTGAATCCGAAATCACTAGTCTGATGCTCGTCTGGCATCCCGAACCGTCATTCCGAACCCAAATCCGGAATTCCACTTTTCCACTTTAAAATCAATCTCGTTTACCGAAATCCGATTTCAAAACCGAAAATCTCTTTAATCACCAAATCATATTTCAAAATCCCTTTATAACCATTGAAGACCATCTCATGTTTGAAATCCCAAAACCATAGCTTCATATTCCAAAATCACACTTTTCTCGTAAAACGTGCAATTATATAAAATCAACACTTCATATTAATCAATCATGAATTCACATATAAAACCATAAAACAATCATAGAAAAGCAGTTATGCATGCTTAAGTTTGAGAAGGGGTCCACTCACAGTACCGAGCCCTCAATCGCGTTCCGAACGTCTCGTACGTTCCTCAGCTTCCTCGGGAAGTCCCGATCCTGTGAACAACCGCCAAAGCACGTTACTAACGCGTCTACTAAGACTCTCCTAATTTCCCACAAAAATCCCCGGGTCCTAAACGTAACGAACTAGAACCTAAACCTTCACCCTCGCGGAACTAACCTCAAACGACGTCCGAACCACCCGAAACCAAGTCCAATAGACTCGTCACAACTCCTAGACCAAAAACCTAGTTGAAACTTTCCCCAAACACCGCCGCACGCGCCCCCACGCGCCACCCAAAGTGGCTGCGCATGGCCCTCACGCGCCAGCTACAGTACCTTCGTCTTCCTCGCGTCGACCCGGTTCAGCACAGTGCCTACAAATCGAACCGGCGTCAGCGGTTCTCCGCCGTACCTGCACCAAAACTGCTCCTCTCTTCACCCACAGCATCGTCCAGTTCCTAGCTATCCACCCCCTTACTCAACCACCTCGACACAGCTTCTAAGTCATCATCCCTAACTCGAAACCAGACCTGTTCAGTCCCCTGTTTCCTTCTCCGGCCACCCAGGTCACCCCCCGTCACGGTGGCTATCTTAAACCCTTCCTAGGACCTCACTGAGTCTCACCCAACTCACCAAGATCGTCGACTCTCACCCAAAACCCGCGACTTAACGTCTGAAGAAAAAGGGAAAAACAGAGTACACAGGGTACTCTCCGTTATCTAGACTCCGTCGTGCCTCCTCCGCCACGGTTGCACAACTAGAAGAACCCTAGGACCCTACTAAGTCCCCTAGACCTCACTAGACTCCTCGATTTAACCCCTAACGCCATGACTCTCGACTTGAAACTCGACGGCAAAACAGAGTATCGAAAGGGAAAATAAGAAATTACCTGCCTCCTGTCACCGTCGTGAGCTCAGCCGTGAGGCAGTAGCTCCTCCCGTCCACCTCCAGCCTCTGGACACCTCCTCTGGCCTCGATTGGTCGAACACGGCACAACCACCACCACGATCTCTCTGTTCACTCTATTTTCCTCCCTGGTTTTCCCGTGGCTCAAACCTCACCCACACACTACCACCGTACCTCAAAACCACCTCTTTGTCTCCCTCTGGATCTCTGATCACTCACCCTCTCACCAATTCACACAACTCACACAAAACACCATCCAATTTTCCCAACTCTCTCCCTCTGTTTCTGTCTGGTTCGAAGAACACACGAGCACACACACACAGGTACCCCAAATAACTGGGACCTTGTTCCCTAGAACCAACCAGAACCCCTACACGTGTCACCATCATCTCTTCTCCCTCACACATGGCTCAATCTCAGCCATCCACTTTTCCCTCTCTGTTGCATCAGGCCCAAGGTGCAAAAAGACCAAAATGCCCTTCCTTTTAAGTCAAATTTACGATTTTTCCACTACCTTTATAGACCCGTATCTCACACATCGTAAGTCCGATGAATACGTGCCGCTTGTCGTTGGATTCAGGACGACAAGATCTCTCTAACGGTCCTAGGTCAACAAGTCAAAACCCGTTCATACAAAAAGTCAACTTTTCCCCCCATATTTTACCCAAATTACGATTATGCCCTCAACCTTCCGAACATCATAACTTCTTCCTCGGATGTCGGAATCGAGCGTACCACCTGTCTACGGATTCGTGACGTCCTGAACTACGTCCTGGTCATCGGTCAAAACCTAATTGACCGCCCGAACTAAAAGTCAACATTTTGCCCGAACGAGGGACAAAATCGTCATTCTACCCTATCGATCCAAAAGTACCCAACTAAGTACTACTTAAGCTCACTAATCCTTCACTAATCGCTGTCTTAATCCTAATTTCTGGGACGGGTCATTACAACCATTATAGGACAAAAGGAGCAACTCTGGACGTTGAGATACCATGGTTTCAACTTTAGAAACCATGGCCGAAAACTGGGAGTTATGGACACAGCTTCGAGGTAAGTTTTCCCGTTTTGATTTCATAGATCCTTTCATAAGGTTTATTAGATGAGTTTTGATCGATAAAACACATAAAACAGTTGCGAAATGGTGGAAATAAATCCAGGTCGTGATCGCGGGTAAGAAGACCCGAATTGCAGACCCACGAAAGGAAGACGACGACTACACTTGCTACTGCGCACTATGACATGTGTGACCACCATGCACAGAGACTTGTGGTGGCGCGTGGTGGTACGTGCTGAGGAATTTTGTCGTCTGGTCAACATGAAAAATACTCCGCTTGTCATTCTGAGTTCAGTGGTACCAAGATTGCATTAAATGAATTTCGTTTGAATATAGTTTTGGTTATTTAAAGTATTATGTTATAATCTAAACTTGAATTAGATTTTGGGTTTATTAACTTAGGTTTTGTTCGTATAAATTGTGGTATCTGGATGTGGGGTTCAAGAGTAGTTATGTTAACATGGTCATGACTATAGTGGTGGTTATATGGTTGTTATGATTGTGATGCATTAGGATTAATTAGAAGTGTGATAAAGGATTATAATATATGTTGGTGGCATGGTGATCCTATGTTTTTATTGTAAACAATTTTTCATGAGTTGTTAAGGATGTGCACTTTGTTGTGTAAGTTGTGATGCTAATTACTTAATCAAAAGGAAGACTTACGAGTTTGGGTTGATGAAATGTTGGTATTAACTATGTTTATTTTAAAATGATCACATGATTTATGTTCATAGTTATTACGTGTTTAGGTATTAGGCTTTCCTTGAAAACCTCTAAGATTAAATTAAGATCAATAAGGGGATTTTTGAAGTATTATGGATAATTTTTGTGGAAATAATTTCTTAAGGGCATCCTTAGGAAATTATAAAGATGCATTTAGTAAAAGAAAAGGATAGTAAATTAAGGTAGTAATTACTTGGTCAATGCTTAATGATCATGTGATCATGGGTAAACTTGTAATGCCACCTTTAATATTAGGCTATGATAAGTGATTGTGATGTTAATGGTGAAATTATAGTTATATGAGAAAGAAAGAAAGATTAAGCATATGGTTGAAGGATTGAAGGATTGAGATTATAGTGTCTAATATTAGTTTATGTGGATAGTCAATAATGACTTTGTTAGCGGAAATAAGAGCTAAATAAGGATAACATATCAAATTTCCCTACTCGAAGAGGATAAGTGGAATGGAAGTGGGCGGTAACCCCGTAAGGGTAGACTTATTTTGATTAACTACTGGGGTTTGAATATGATTTAATTGATAAGATCTCTTGTCTGAGAGAGCTGTCGGACGGGAGTATTTGGGACGGGTCCTCTCAACTTGGTATCAGAGCGTGATTATTGAATTTAAGGGTTGTTCATGATACATGTTTTTTGAAATTTCTATAGATGGTATGTGGATTACAAATTGATTTGATTAAAAGGTTAAAGGAATTTCGAGAATAATGGTTACGAGGTTTTTACAGGAATTATGTTCAATTGAAACTGAAATTTTGAATGATGAATAAATATATGGTAAATTGAGTTGGAAGCAAATTTTGAATAAGTAATTGTTAATTTTTGAGAAATTATTGATTACTTGAAAGTATGAGGTTGAATACTTTGGACTGGTGCGGGAGTTTGAAATGTGAAAATACAGATTGTGTTTTAGTGTATTTTAAGTATTCATTTATTACAAAAATTTGTTAAGTATAAACTCCAATTTGGTTTGAAAATTTGATTTCTAAGGGCCGAGAAAATAAGGAAATGATTTAAAATTTGATTGTGTGGGAATTGTTAAAAAGTAAGATTTATCAGATTGTACATTGATTTTACAAGCTAAACATATATTGATGATTTGACGAGGATGAAAATGAATACATATGAAATGGCATGATGATAAGAGTGATGATGTTGAGCATATAATGATAATGATGATGATGATGATATAATTGCATGATGACAAAATATTAGATCGTATAATGAATACATGATGATAATGATGATATATGTTGATTACCTGATGATATGATGCCATGATGTGATGTTATGATGATATATTTGAGGTGGTTGTGGATCGGTCTCAGACGTCGAGCAGGGCTCCGAATCTTGAGACTAGTGATCGGTCTTCAATTAAGTATTATTTTATACCCTTTATACTTGACTTTTAATATTAAAATAACAAACAATTAGAGAAAATAATATATTTTTTGGGATTTTTGTAGAATTAAATAAATCTTGGAATTTGGAGCGTTTTGACGAAAGAATAGTCCTGATCGGAATTATAATGAATAAATTATGGACGAAATTTGGTGGATAGGCCGAATCAATATTGAAATCAGCCCAAAAATCAAATTTGTTGAAGCCCAAATTATTTGGGAGCCCAGCCCAAACTCGCATTGACCCATTTCTCATTTCGCCCAAACCCATGACCCAACGACGGACCCAGCCCCCTAATCGGCCCAAAGCCCAGCAGCCGAAGTCGCGACCCAAATTCCTTCGCAGCCTATCGCAGCCTTTCGGCAGACGTTGGCCAATCTCCATTGTCCACTCCGGAGTGCCCGCGCCGAATGTTAACATGCAGAACCCGTGTGCGCCGGCCGAGTCACCATGCTTCCTCAGCGCGTCAGGCGCTGAATTCCCGTGCACTTGTCTGCGGCACCACTCCAAATCGGACACTTCTTTTCAGCTGCTCTCTACTGAATCTGAGCATCCCATTTCCTACTTAAAACTACTCCAACCTGCTCCACATTGGGCAGTTTTTTCAGCCATTTTCAGCTCCAAATCAGCCCCAAAATCATCATTTGTCATCATTTTATTTGTAATTATTTTTATATTTATTTGTTTGTATTTTATTATTTGAATTTTTGGCACTTCCTCTATAAATAGGGAGGCCATTTCATTTGTTAAGGGTCCCCAATTTTGTCCCTTTTTCTTCTATTTTTAGTCCCTAGTTTTAGTCCCAATTTTGGTCTCATTTTTCCCTTTTTATTAGTTCATTTTTCTCTCTTCTTTTAGTTCTTTTTTTTTTATTTTGTAAATTTATTTCGGGACCATTTGTAACTTTTTTAATTAGTTATCTTAATTTCATTTTCCTTATTTTGTTCTTAAAATTTCTTAAACTTCTCTTTAATTACATTTTTATGTTTTCCTTAAGAAAAACCTAAGACGATGTAATTTAAGGCAATTCAAGAGTTTCAAGATCGACTTCCTCGAATTTCTTCTTCCATCTTTACAAGTTTCTTGTCGCTGTTTGGCGATTATTGTGAAAAACCATCGTTTTCTACTTAAATTCTTGTTATTGTTTTAGTTTTACTTATAATTCCATATATGTGTAGTATTTTCTTTCTAACATTTGTAAGTAAGAATACAATCTCCATGTGTTTTACTTTCTGAATTTCCTTTAACTTCATATGTTTTAGTGCTTAAATTTAAATTCGAAACTGAATGTTGATCCGCTGTTCGGGGCATTTAGAATATGGTTGAAGAGATTTAATATTTGACCACTGTTCATCGCATTAAATCACAAACTTAAGGTAGATCATATTGTAAGTAATAATCCATTCTTCGGTGGATTTATAATATGAAACATTTATGCATGTAATGGAGATGATGAAGGTAGGATTTCGTGATTTGTGCCAACCCAGAAATTCGAAAAAAGGAATTTTGGAAATTTTAGAAGAAAAATTACGTTTTTGCCCTTGTATTGATTGTGAACAAAAGTTGACTTTTCAATGGGATTACTTTTTGCACATTTTCGAGGACTGTTGTGTTGGTCTCGAAACGCTAAGTCCGTAGACAGACGGCATGCTAAAATCAGAGTCTAGATGAAATAGTTACGGGTCTATAAAGGCTAGGGGTATTTTCGTAATTTTGGACCTTAAGGATGTTTTGGACCTTTTGATGTTTTGATGAGTCATCAACAGTAATGACTCAACCTTCTTACTGTGTGACACATGTCATTCTTGTATCAGGGTTAGTGGTAGGTTCCTTATGTGTATGTTGTTCGAACAAAACCCCAAAAAAGCCAAACTTAATTGTTATGCAAGTTTGGTGAATCCAACTGGGAGGAATGAAGAGCAAAATAGAAAGGAATTGAGAGGAAGAACAAAGGTTTTTAGAAGAGAGGATCAGAGAACCTAGACCCGAAACACCCAAACCCGAAACCCATTATGAAACCTTGGGTTTGATTTTCAATTTCGGTTGATTAATCACTGAAATTGGAGTTAGAATCATGTTATTCGGTCCTTGGTGAGTAGGATTGAGTTTTTAACGCACAGAATTGGAGACAGGGAAGCTTAGGTTGAAGGACTGGAAAATGGCTGAAACCCAGTGATATTGATCATCAATTTTGAGTACGTTTTTCATGGAATTGAGGTCACAGATCCCCTTCTAGAGTGGATTAGATGCAATTAGGTGGTTCAAACATGATTGATAGAGAATTGAACAAAATTGATACGGGTTGGAAACCGGGTCGGGTGACTCATTTACAGAGAAACGAGTCAAGAAGATGAACAATAACTGGGGCATTGTAGTAGGCACATAGGTTTCACGCGCATCCGCTTGCGGCGGCGCGTGGGGGCGCGTCGGCCCTGTTTTCGAGGTACAATCAACATATGATTTGATGCTTTCGATGTAATGAATATTTTGGCGCAGGTTTCGAGTCGATCAGACACTATTTTGATATAGTTTCAAGGGTCCGAAGTATTATGTTACGTTTTTAATACATATTTAAATCCCGGAAAATTGGGGAATTGTATTGTGAGGTTATTTGGGGATGATAATGACTCTTGGTGGTGGTTTTGATAGGATTGGTGATTCTTGGAATTATGAAGGAGTGAACGGCTCAGAATCCGACCACTTGGACGGTGTGTGAGTGGACTTTTGTTTTATAAACTGATATGCATGCATAGTTAAATGTTTTACATGATTTGAGTTTCAATGGATTGTATAATGATTCAATGTGATTACGTGTTGATTTTATGGATTATTGAATCGGTTTTGGGTACAATTTACGATAAATGGTGAAAATGATGTTGACTTAGACCCTGTTTAACAAATGATATTGACTTGGATTTGGAGTCAAATGTGATTATACGATTAAATTGATGATTTTCGGATTTATGAAATGATTTCATGGAAATAATGTTTCAGGCTTGAGACCCTATTTGAGATGGTTTAACATGGTTTTGAACCAAGGATTTTATGAAAGCCTAGTGGTTGGCTTTGTGAGTTGTTTGTATCCTCCAGATGCGACTGAGCTTGAGGGGACTACTCAGATGCGTCTGACTTTGGGGACGTGTTCACCCAGATGTGATTGATCCCAAGAGTTCTACTCAGACGCGTCTAATTCCGGAGTTGTAATGGTGTGATGTCTTCTCGGATGCGACTGAGCCTGAATGTACAACCCGGATATGTATGTGCTTGGGGATGTGTTCGTCCAGATGTGACTGAGCTCGTGGGTTGAGCCGAGATGTTTATGTTCCTGAGAATATGGTTTGTTGGTTGCCTACACGTAGGGCTGATGTGACATATGTTTATGTGATGATTGTGCAATTGCGAGTAGTGTTGATATAGTGCTATTGTGATTGGTGTCTATGCACTTGTGAGTAGTGCTGTTTGATCATTATGATTAATATTTGAGTACTGTCGACTAGTACTATTGTTGACAGTGATTGTGACTGATTTGATGTTGATGGTTGTGTCATGATGGTCCTCATGTGATTTGGCTTGAAAGCCGGTTGTTCATGTGTTTTACTCTAAATGATTTTTTTTAAAATGTGTTTTCAAACGATGTTATTTTTGAACACTCACACCTTTTATGTTTTTGATGACCCTCCAAGTCGTGGCACGAAGATCGAGGCTGGTCTAGAGGCGGAGGCATAGGTGGGAATCAATGTGACTATCCCTTGTCTAATAAGTGCTGAGGGTATTTACGGAACTTCAGTTGACTTTTTAGACAGGAGGAGGACCGAGCACGATTATCAAAGTCCATTTGGGACAGTCCCAATAATGCATGAGTGCAGTTGCCAAATGTGACCCGTATAATGCGTGAGTCCAGTTCTCGGAGATACTAATATAGTCCAGATGGTGCGTGAGTGTAGTTTTCGGACGTGTTTCGGATGTTGCGTGAAAAGTGCAGCTCCCGAGTTTTCCTATATGTAGTGTTGTTTCTCATTGTGACTAGTACTTGAGTTTGAGGATTGGTTATGTCTAATTATGATGCTTGTGTTCAGATGTCTTTGCATAAGTTGATAAACATGGATTTCGGGAAACTATGTGTTTACTATTATTTCATGATTTTGTGGTCCCACTATTTATGATTGTTTTTAATTGAAATATGGTTGTTCACATTTTATTTTATGCACGCATAGTTTTTATATTGGAGGCTAAAAGTTTAGATTTTTTAAAAATGTTTTTTTCAACGAGATGTGGAGGTATACGCAGGAAATCAATACGATATCTCTTGTCTAACAAGTGTTGAGGATAGTTTCAAAATTTCAAATTGCTTGTCAGACGGGAGTAGGACCAGACATAGTTATCAAAGAATTTTTTGGAGTTGATCCTGTTAACAAAGCTCCCGAAACATAGCTCTGTACAGACTTCATATTTAGGAAGAGGGGCATCCTAATTGAAATTCAGCTACGCTAGGCAATTTCTCCTTTGCACAACTCTCAATATAGTGCTATAACATACCAAATATTCAACAACAAACCAAAATTTGTAAATATTGCATTAGTAGCCAAACAAAACATAAACACAAACAATTTCTCACTTGAAAGAAGGAGTCAGTTGTCATCCAATGACTGCCTAATAAATTCTCATTCTTCTTTTGTCACTTCCTAAACAAATACAAGGCGACATCCATGAGCTGCAATATAGAAGTATGATTATTTAATAGTATTATACAGAGGAAACCATAGTACACTACTATTTGTCCTTATACACTCGCTTACCTCATCCATGATCCAACTGGATGTGTCTAACAACTAGGAGAAAAATTTTAAATCCAGATTGAACTCATCAACCTCAACCCTAATGTACCACAAACGTAATGTAAATTCCATGAATGAAATTAAATCTCACCTATTTGATAATTGACACATGAAGAAAATACTTACCGAGGTATAGTGGCCCATTTTTTCATGAATTCAACAAGAATCACAACATCCTTCCGTTGTAATGCGGCACCAAGGTCGTACCTGTCAACTTTAGTCTCCCTGTTACCCTTGACTTTTTGTCGCTACTTCTTCCTTCTAAACTTAGTGAAAGGAGAGAGCAAGACTGCAACCTTACGCTTCAACCTTCGTCTGATCCGTATTGGGGTATCTAGAGAGTCTATGTCGATGGTTGGACTTCCTTCAACAATGACTGAGATGTCCCTTGAAGTTTCAGCGTGGTGGCTTTCCACATAGCCCTTCAAGAAAGCATCTACTTTTTGGAAAACTAGGGAATAATTATCATTAGTTTCCAAATCTTAAGGAACCTTAACACCGAGATCCTATGCTCCTTGTTGTTGTCCAACTATGGCATCTTGTGCCTCTTGCTATTTTACAGCTTCCACAGTTTCAGTCCAAGGATCGCTTTGAGAGCATGAAGGGCTACTAGTATAGACCTCAACTTTAGGTCGCTTTGCTTATGGTAAATGGATGCTTATAAATCCTTCATCTTGACCTTCCTCGTGTTGTTGTTCGAGGATGCTCGATTCCTAATAAGAAGGTCCCAATGAAGTGATTCATTCATCCAATTCAGAAAGCTTTAGTTGCACCTTGTCTCTCGAATGCAGCTTGCTTGAGCCTAAGATCATGCATTTCCTTGTTCGACTCAAGGATTACAACCTTCTGCTTCAACTCCTTATTGTCGCTTACAAGCTGCCGAATGATACTAAAAAACTTGTGGACAAGTTGCGGCCATGCTGCGATATCATTCCCGACTCGAATTGTCAGATCCAAGAGGCTATCATCATCCTTCGCTGCAAAAGTTCTTCAGGATGGCTCCCCGACAACCACAACATCAAGCCTAGTAATCTCGCCTTCTGCCATTGGAAATAACTCCTCACTTCCACATGCGTTAACACCAACATTCATATATTAATGCCTATACAATGCTATTTGGAAAACCTACGCATCAATGAAGGAAATATCAACTATGACATTTACCAATGTTGATTGGAATAGAAAATTTTTTAGCTAGTGATATTGGGCACCTTTCACCTGTTTCTAGTGCATTAACCAGGAAGCATCTTCATTCTTTTCAAATTGACATACCTTGCTCAGTGAAAGCGGGTAAGTCGAATGCTCACATCTGAGCACCCAAAAAATAGTTATTCACAATTAAAATGGAAACTTACATACTTTTTCACAAACTAACTGACAAAATTTAAAACATTCATCAAATGTAGCACACATAACTAAAACACATATGTAAGGCCAAACAGCTTATATCTTCGTTGGTTAGTTTTACCCTTATTTTTCGTCCTCCCCTTATTTCCCTCACTTCCTTCTTCATCCTCTCCATTGTCTTCGTCAACAACTTCCTCCTCAGCTAAATTGTTCTTCTTATAATAATAATCAACTAGCTGCTAGAGACTTTTTTTCAAATGAAGCTCTTTCCCAAGGATATTTGTTCCACTCCTCAAGATTTTTCACAAGCTCTAGATGTAAAGGTCTATGAAAGTGGAAGTATCCCTTCCAGGAAACACCATTTCAATAAAGTATAAGAAGGCTAATTTCAATTTTTCCCCCGAATCCTCACACCCCTTGAATGCCTCCTCAACCATGCAAATTTTAACATTCTTCTTTTTCTCAAAGTACTTCTTTTTCATTTGAATATTTCCATCAAATGATCTTGGTTGTGAAGGCTTTCCATCCTCAAGCCATGTTATGCAATAGAAATGCCTTATTGTGAACTGCTTCACACGTCTACTAAGTAAAAATGACACCCTATTAGATTGTTGCAGACAAGTGCCCGTTATCTTACGCAACAACATTCCATGCACTAGGACATGGCTCCACTCCAGGGCATCTATACGCAGGAGATGACCAAAACAAGTGGCTTCAAACTGAAGCAATCCATCAACACCAAGTTGATCTTTTATCAGTTGTAGATGTCTCCTAGTCTGAAAAAGGCATTATACCTTTGTTGAAATAATCTGCTCATTTGGAATGACTAAATTGTAATTCGTTATATATCTGCATAATCAATCAACCAACAAATAAGAATATTACCATACTATGAGGACACTGGAAAACTATGCGGGCCTACTAAACTATGAGGACACTATCAGACTATGAGTGTACTACCAGACTATGGGGATACTATGAGACTATGAGGACATAAATTAGCTTACTTTAACGAAAATTCAAGCTTTAAGAAATGAAAGTTCAAGCTATAAGATGAATTTTTATTTGGACTACACAACTAATAACAAGGTATATGAATTGGAAAGGTTCGTGAAGGAGATCAATAGCGATATGCTAAGTTAGGCACCAATATGACACTCATACCTTTTGTCATTTACAACTATCAATGCTAGATCTTTTAAGCACACATACTACATTCAAGCTACCTTAAGTTCTAATTGTCTCAACATGGTTTTTTTTCCTATCCAATATAACAAATTTGATTTAACATGCTCCTTATTGACATCCTCTAGTATTACAGGTGTCACTTGGGCAATGTAATCAACAAAGAAACTTGTGGAACTTCCAACACAAAAAGATAGATTAATATGATAAAAGGTCCTCTTGTTTCCACAGAGGACATGCCAAACATCATTATTACAAAGATAACTAATCTTTTGTTCACTATATTCATATCTAAGACCATTTAGGCGCAAATAAACAGAGAAAAAATAAAAAAATAGACAAAGAGGAAAGGTGAAAAATTCAAACCATATATAATTCCTAACATTGGCCTAAAATTCAAAAAATGAAAGCAACTAAAGTAAAAGCCATGGCTGGGAGCCTAGGACAAGTAATGAGATGCATTTTACAATCAATTTAAAACCTCAAACATGCCTTCTAACCTTATACTAGCTTCCAATAACTAATCACTACATAAGAACCAATGATTAAATGCTTTCCATCATTATCATCAACATAAGACCAACCAATGAGCAAATGATTTTCATCATTATCATTATCATCATGGATTCTTCCACATACCCTCCAAATCACAAAGAAAGCTTTCTATGAAACATCACACAATTGGCAATGCATGTAGGTTCACCACGGGTGACAGGACCCGAGCCTAAAAACCCCTCAAAAGTTATACCCGGGAGCTGGTCCCGCCTGATAAGTGATATAAAGGGTTTCAAAAAAAAACATGTGAGTGGATATAAAATATATATTTTTAAAACATAATTTTGTACACAATTAAAACGCATAAGTAATTCCCTACATTTTAGAAAACTATGCATCTATATGAAAACCATCGAAACTCGATAAAACACATAATAATAAGAAATCTCGAAGTACATGCAAACCATAAAAAATCCAGTAATACCAGAAGGCATGTCAATCATAAAATCGTATCAAAATACCATAGCCACGGTCACACCAAATCAACCCATCCTGGATGTATATAAGCCATCCACTATATCACATAAAATACTCGGGGATACAACATCCGAGTGTCCGCTCAGGGGTATAGCATCTGAGCACTAGTCACACATCATATCACATAACCACTAGGGGATACAACATCCGAGTGGCCGCTCACCGATACAACATTTGAGCGTCAACCACTAAATCAACCACAAAACCAGTAGGCCCAACATCATAACTCAACCACCCAGGGATATAACATCTGGGTGGCTGCCCATGGATATAGTATATGGGCGCAACCCAGCAATCTGAGGTGCGTTGTTCACAACATCACAATTCACATATATCCAGAAATCACATATGTCGAGAAAACATATATTTATGACTCATATCCATTTCATAACCTAATTCAAATCTAGAAATCTGGGTCAAAGCCCAAAACACAACTCATACCAAAACTTCGTAAAATGTGCCATCGAAATAATCCATAAATCGTCAAAACTCATAAACAAATCCCCATCAATCAAATATCACCAAAATCACGTAGGAAATTCATATAGAGTCTAAAACCAATTCCAAAATTCAGTATAAATTCAAAACATGACATATGTAAATTCCTCGAAAAATGTGCAAGAAAACAACTTCCATAAAACCACCCAAAATCATATAAAAATCCCAATCAAACCATCATCAAATAAATCACATAATAAAACATTGAAAACATATAAATATGCATGCATAAAAGTTTAGGGAAAAGAAAGTCTATTCACACTTGGTCTACACAGTCCAATACCAACTTGCACGTATTTCTGTAATTTTTGAAACCTTACTAGCCTATCACAAGCCACTTCTAAGGTTCACTAATCATCATAAATAATGTACACTTTAATAACTAAGGATCTATGCATGAAAATTCGGGAAAAACTCAACTCAAAACACCGCTCAATTCCCTTACACTTCAGCCACCGTCGTACCTCCTTTTTTGGGCCATTCCATCGTCCAAACTAATGTGTTAATGGCTCGTTGGAGTTGCAAGGATGAGTTGAAGATTTTAGGAAACTTTTTTCAAGTTTCCATGCCAAAATCTCGATGGTGGATTTTCGCACCTCACTGGATTGATTTCGGGTCTACGAGTCTGAGGGTATCTCATCCTCACAATGACATCATGGTGTTCCTCTTTTCTTGGGATCTCCTTTCATCTCTTCCTCTTTCATTCTCCGGCCTTTCCTCCCTCATCTCTCCGGTTTCACTCGCTTAGCCACCTCCTTTCATGGCTTTGGCCATGCTCCACTGAAACTCCAAGACTAAACACACACACATATATATATATATATATATATATATGAAGTATGAAATCGGTGGAAGAGAGAATAGGAAAAGGTCCAAATTATTCTAGACAAGTGTCACACCAAAACAAATATCTACTCAAGAAAAAAGACTAAAATGCCCTTCAAGTAAAAATTACTAAAATGCCTTTCATCGTTTTTAACCTACATCAAAATCATTTGACCTCCACTTTTAGCGTGCTACCTGTCCACGAACTCAAGAGTATGAGTCCTTCGGAATGGTCTTTGCAGAATGCCAAACAAATACCCGGGGAAAAAAAGTCAACGTTTGACCTTTCAAGGGAAAAATCATAATTTCCACTTAATTTTCCAAATTTTATTTTCCTCGAAGTTCTATGTCTTTACAACCTACCCCCTTCATGAAATTTCGTCCTCAAAATTTTAAACCACTATTTATACCAACAGGTTGAGGTAGAATTGACAATTACCTTATATACAAGGTTTAGCTTTATCATCACAACTATTTATACCAACAGGTTTCCCAGTAGGGAATTCCATCTGAGAAACAGATCTAGTCTTATCTTCATACTCATATTGGACAACTGAGTGCTTAAAAGTTAATCAGTAAACGACTCTAGAATCTCGTACTTTAACGAAATCACACAAGAAATCTCCAAATTGTCACAATAGTACCAATATAACTCTTAAGCTATATCACATATTTAATTGACAGGAACAAGTGATTACAATTCTCAAAATATGAAATCAAATAAAATTAGTAATCAAACCAACATTGAATCATGATAAGAATCACACTACTGCAACCTTTCCTAAAGGTTCAAAAATCAACCAACATAATTAAGCTGACCTCGGGAACTGCATGAATCAACATATGAGACATACCCATGTGTTTATCACATCAGAAATGAATATCATCCACTAATGCACACAAGCCTCATACTCAAGCGCCCCAACTCAAATTTCCATCCCAATGTATCACAATTCTATGTTGCCCTGGAACCAAACTCAACAACGCCCAACCATGTCCCAAAACCACACTCAGTTCCTTTGGACATGTCTAAAATCTCATTACCTTTTTTTGGCTTGGCCTCTACTAGCCAAATAGCACTAATTATTAACTCAAGCCTGATTTACAATAAACAAAAATACAAGACATGAACTTGCACCTTGAACCTTATCCATCAAGATCTCAGTAATTTAATCATCACTTAAGTATCTCGTTTCAGATCACATAATCACAAACTGTGGGAACACAATAGTTAAACAACTTTCTTAACCAAGATGAGGCCCGCATTTCCCAAAGTTTATATGCATTAGGTAAAAAAAAACTACGTAGACGTAGATGTGAAGTATACCAAAATCGAAATCAATAGTTCAACTAACCAATTCTCGATATTCAAATACAAATATTAGTAACCAATCGGGATAAACCACCTCAGGAACTGTACTAAATAATGTCCAGGTAATAACATAGCTTCTATAGTAAATCACACAAGTCACATAATCGAACACAACCCTTGACTCATCTTTCAAGCTAAGAAGTTACCAAACCGAAGTTAAGTTTAACTTTCATATTCATGAAGTATCCTGAAGTATTCATCTCCAATTCACCCAAACTTTTCACACAAAATATTATCTTAACACCAAATTATACATAACTAAACTTAGGCTTGCAACCATAACTTGAGTTCCTTCCGAACTCCTATTCATTACTTCAAATTCTACTCAACATTTTCTCTTTCCAACTTCCTTCCAATCTATAGTACTCAATTCCGACCTATTTCCAGTTTTAATCACATTTCCTATTCCGTAAGACTACTAACTTCCAAACAATCGACATTATCGTAAATATTCACTATTTAGTGACATGAAAGGTCTCCAGAGAGGTGGTAGAACACTGAATTTCTCCTCATTGTTTATCCTTTCTTTTATAGTAATTTTCTTTTCTCTCATTTCCTTAGTCCATTATCTTAACTCATTTTCGAGCCTTAAACTAGTAGTCATAAAGTCAGCACATATACAACAATTACCCACACAACAACAATAGATTACACAAAATCAACATACCAAGTCAATAGATAAAGATGTCATTATCCATACCTTATCCTACTGATCTATAACCTGCACAGGATGTTTCTCAAATCTCTAGTTCCTTCGATAATTAATAAAATGCCTTTTCAACACAGATGATTTATTTCCTAGGTTCCTATAACACCGTATATCTCCAAAATGGCTCTGAGAGTAAAACCAACTATAACTCTTCGCCATATCCTCAAAGTAATCCCATATAGCCCAAACTAGCAGGGACTCAACATAATACCCTTATTGCATTTCCCAAGAACTGGATAATCTTGTTAGATGGATCAGATAATCCTTGGATTTTTGAACATAATACCCTTATTGCATTTCCCAAGAACTGGATAATCTTGTTAGATGGATCAGATAATCCTTGGATTTTTGAACTAGACTCATTTAGTTATGTGCTTTCAGGTCACCTTAACTCATCATTCTAGACCATATTAGAATTTCCTCTGAATTCTTAGAGATTGAAATACATGTTCTACGGTTAATTAAAGCCAACTTTACTTAGAGATAAAAAAACATATCTCGCATAGCTTCCATCGCTTGGTCATTTGCATGCTGATAGTACACCCACTGATAGTATACTCACCATTCAATTTCACTCACACTCTTATGGTCCGTAAGTCTTGTACCTTATCCAAGGATATGATAAAACATAAACAAACAGATAGTCAAGTCTCAAATCACAATTCATTGACCATGAGACCACAACAACCATCACAAGTCTCAAATCAAGCCTTATGTTCATCTTCAGTAACTTCACACACTTAAGTCAGCATAGCACAGATAACAGTGTACTCGGGCCTTAAAGTTCAACACAATTCCTTTTTAGAGCTCAACATCCGATTCGTGAACCATTTGATTTCTAGGGTTTTGTTTCTTTCAAGTTTCCCTAAGTCCAGAGCTTTTTCCTTCACTCATATTTTCAACTTCCTCGTCAACAAAACAACAAAGTTGTAGTCCTATATAACTCCCTTGTATTATACCACCAATCCCAAAACTTCTTAACTGGTATTACATATATCAGGGAATTACACCTTTCTATCAAATTTAACACATATTGAATGTGCACACAAGAAATCCCCCTGTAATATAATGATCCTTATCACAACCTAATGTGAGAACGGTCAATACCCTTAAATTCATAACCACTAACTAGGGTATTATCACTAAGATATCCAGATCACAATTCGATGTTCTGCATAGTATCTGGTCTCTTTTAGTTGTTCAACAAATCCTTTATCCAAAACAAGGGGGTATTGTTTCCATACTTATCACCCCAGTGGATTACCTGAAATCCTTTTGCAACTTTAAATTATTTAAACAACTAGCATTGCTTCGGGTCCCGTCCCGAAGCCTTATTTCATACTCAATCTATATCAACATTTCCACCTTTTGGCTCTACTTGGGCCCTAATTCCCCAACTTCAACTCTTTCTCGAGTCCTATTCCAATATCTAGATTCACACCCAAATCATGACTAGATATCCCGACTCCTATTGGAGTCCCAATTCCATATTCACAATCCAAACCAGTATTGATACATATAATTGTTAACCCAAATATTACTACATGCGTCAAATTCGATAGAAGGCCTTTCATCACATTAATCCTCAAACACTTATTCTCACTAGGAAACTTCTTTATTTATCTCATACGTGTCCAACATACCGAAAAATACAATTAACTTTCACTAGTTAGCTCACTTACAATCTAGACCCACATAACTTTCTTACTATTCAACTGCTAATCGTAATCCTTTTCTAACCCTACAACTATCCTGAGCTCTTATGCTTGTCTCATTTCCAGGCCGAGCATAAGGCTCGCATTTCAGAGGCATGATAATTTCAAGCACAAATCAAACCGTGCTCTGATACCAAGTTGATAAGACCTGACCCTAAAAACACCTTAAAAGTCACACCTAGGCCCTACTCATGTCTGAAAAGTAACCTAAACTACCGAAATTGCCCATAACGGTCGTCAAACAAGGGATACTCGTCCTCTCGCCAACTCATGCCCTCACCCCTCAAGCAACCTCGATTCCGGTGCAACGACCCTGGAGGGTTTCAAAACCTAGAAAACGTGTGAATGGATATAAAATAAATATTTTGAAAACATAATTTCGTACACAATTGAAAAACGTAAGTAATTCCCTCATTTTTATAAAACTATGCATGCATATGAAAACCATCAAAATTCAATAAAACAGATATTAACAAGAAATCTTCAAGTACGTGCAAACCGTAGAAAATCCAATAATACCATAAGGCATGTCAATCACAAAATCATATCAAAATACCATAACCACAGTCACACCGAATTAACCCATCCTTGATGCATGTAAGCCATTCACCATATCACATAAACACTCGGGGATACAACATCCGAGTCTCCGCTCAGGGATACATCATCTGAGCATCAACCACATAATCAAATGCACTACTAGTAGGCCAAACATCATATTTGATAACCACTCGGGATACAACATCTTAGTGGTCACCTAAGGATTCAACATCTGAGTGTCAACTACATAACTCAACCACCCAGGGATATAGTGCCCGGGTGGCCGCCTAGGGATACAGCATCTGGGCGTAACCCAGTAATCCGAGGCGGGTTGTTCAAAACATCACAGTCCAGATACTTTCAGAAATCACAGATATCAAGAAAACATATATTTATGACTCATATCCATTTGATAACCCAGTCTAGAAATTCGGGTCAAATCCTAAAACACAACTCATATCAAACCTCATAAAATGTGTCATCGAAATAATCCATAAATTGTCAAAACTCATAGATAAATCCCCATCAATCAAATATCACCCAAATCATGTAGGAATTTCATATCGAGTCTAACACCAATTCCAAAATTCAGTATAAATTAAGAACACGACATATGTAAATTCCTCGCAAAACGTGCAAGAAAAAAACTTCCATAAATTAACCGAAATCATATAAAAATCCCAATCATGCCATCATCAAATAAATCACATAATAAAACTTTGAAAACATATAAATATATATGCATGAAAGTTTAGGGAAAAAAAAAGTCCACACATACTCGGTATGTGCAGTCCGAGACCGACTCTCATGCATTTTCTTAATTTCTGAAACCTTGGAAGCCTGTCACAAACTACTTCTAAGGGTCACTAATCACCCAAATAACTTACAATTTAATCCCTTAATTTTTCGGGATTTTAAACGGACATAAAACAATGCAAAACCTTCAGACAGTAAAAAATGCCCCGAGACGATACCTGATCACCTCGAAAATTGTACCATTGGACTCGTAACGTCAAATACTTAAACTTTCTTATTGGTCAGATTCCCAAACAGCATGGCATGCACCCCACATGCCGATCACAGCTGTTGCGCGAGGTGGCCACGTGCCACACTATTCATCATTGTCAACTTCTATTCTCGACCCGGTTTAACCCGCGACATGAACCCAATTCGAATCTAGCTTTTTCTTCACCATTTCTCATATTTTAAACATCCAAATGCTTATGAGGAACGCCAGAAAGAGATCTATGCATGTAAACTCCAGAAACGCTCACCTCAAAACATCGTTCAATTTCCTTGCACTTCGGCCAGCATCGTACCTACTTTTCTGGTCAATTCCATCTCCCAAGCTAATGTGTTAATGGCTCGTTGGAGTCGCAAGGATGAGTAGAATCTTTTAGGAAACTTAATTTCAAGTTTCCATGCCAAAATCCCAATCGTGGATTTTCGCACCTCACGGGTTTGATTTCGGGTCTGAGCATATCTCATCTTGACAGTGACATCATGGTGTTCCTCTCTTCTCAGGCTTTCCTTCCCTCTCTTCCTCTTTCATTCTCTGGCTTCTCCTCCCCCATTTCCATGGTTTCACTCTCTCGACCACCTCCTTTCATGGCTTCGGCCATGATCCACCGAAAATCCAAGATCAGACACACACACACACACACACACACACACACACACACACACACACACACACACACACACACATACACACACACACACACACACACACACACACACACACACACACACACACACACACACACACAACACACACACACACACACACACACACACACACACACACATATATATGAAGCATGAAGTCGGTAGAAGAGAGAATGGGAAAAGGTCTAGATTATTCTAGAAAAGTTTCACACCTAAAAAAATATTTACTCAAGCAAAAAGACCAAAATGCCATTCAAGTAAAAATTACTAAAATGCCTTTCATAGTTTTTTACTTGCATCGAAACCATTCGGCCTCCACTTTTAGCATGCAGCCTTTTTATAGACTCAAGAGTCCAAGTTCTTTGTAATTTACCTTGCAGGATGTCCAACAAATACCCGGGTCAAAAAGTCTAAGTTTGACCTTCCAAGGGTAAAATCGTATTTTTCACTTAATTTCTCAAATTTTATTTTCCTCAAAGTTCCAGAGGAGTACAATTTTCAACAACATCTATATCCAGTAGATGATTCGTATCACCCATAAAATCAAAGATGTGTTCTCTCAAAATCAACCTACATTTTCCAGCCTACAAATACAGTAAATAAAAAACCAGGTTAAGACTCCATATGAATCGAAATGGCTTCAATTCGATAGCCACATTTCACATGTGAATTAGAGAAGTTGGCCTCTTACCATCTCATTCTCAAAATTAATGCTTTCTACAAATGAACAACCATTTCACCTCAGGAGCAATAAATCAATTCCATAGCCACAGTTCACATGTGAATTAGAGAAGTTGGCTTCTTACCATGTCATTCTCAAAATTAATGCTTTCTACAAATGAACAACCATTTCACCTTAGGAGCAATAAATGAAACAAAAGAACCCAGTCAACCATATACAATCATCTAGGTTTATTAAGTCTCCCAGCTTTCAATATACAAACAACACAAAATAAGATATAAAAAAAAAAAAATAAGAAAAAAAAATCCACTTTCTTCATCTTAGCATGCTAAGCAATGAAATGGTAAATGCTCAGTTATAAAAATTTGAAATTTTCGACAGCCCAGTTGAGATTTCAAAGTTATAATTAAGCTAATATTCAAATTCCTTTGAACTAATATCCAAAGACAAATCTACTCACTCGAGATACCTCCTTTTCAATCTAGACGACGACGCCGAGTTTGAAGCAAGTCAAAAGTTGGGTATTGGGTTGTTGTAATGAGGGAGTAGAATGTAGGAGAACGAGGTAGGAGAAATTTAGGGTTTACAGTTTCTTCTTGGTGAAGTATTCAATTGAATTAATTATTTTACTATCAAGTTACTAACACTTATAATAGTGTGTACATTTGTAAACATATTTTAGGTGCCTCTATCTTTTAGTACATTTTTTACAAATTACCTTTGTTCATCAATGTCCCTAAAAATTACCCGTCACCTAATTGACTAGGGCTAGGGTTTACCTGCTGGGCACCCTGACCTGTTTAATAAAATTAGCCTTTAATGACCCATCCCAAGTTTACAGGATTAATTAAGGACTAATTGAGGATTATCGGGACTAATTGGGGATTAGTCGAGGATTTCGGACGAATGGTGAAAATGACGATTTTGCCTTTGAGAATGGGTAAAAAGTTGACTTTTGACCCGGGAGCTAAAATGCACGAAGACCGAAGACCGTTGTGTAGATCGAAAAGTTACGAGTCTATAGGCAGGTGGCACGTTGAAATTGGACGTTCGACGGGAAAGTTATGGGTCATAGACGTTTTAGGGCACTATTTATGGTGACACATTTTACGAGATACAATTGTCATTTTTCCTTTAGTGTGGGGCCCAGATATTTTGTGTAGGCCAATGGATGGGTGACACTTGTCACTCATCCATTGCTCACTAACACACATACATGCATACCATCCCATTTCGTCTTCATCATCTCTTTTGTATCCCTTAACCCGAAACCCTTCCTAATTCGTACAACCCAAAAACCACCCCACCATTCTAGCACCTTGCCATGGGCACTGAGAGACTGAGAGTGAGGGACTGTGATGGACAGAGAGGCTGAGAGGAACAGCGGAGCAGCCACGGCCCACAGCGGGGGAAAGGTAAATCGTAAACCATTTTTTGTTCAAAAATGGAAATTCATGTTTCGGCGTGTGTTGATCAATTTGGTGCATTGGGAAGTGTCCTAGGGAGTGAGACGACTCGATTGGGACTGGTTTCAAGGATCGCGGTGGCCGGAGTCGACGACAGAACTGGATTGTAGGTGGCTAGTTATTGTTCATCCTTAGAAAAGGTACTTTTAGCTCGATTTTTATGATTTGAATTAGAGGGAACCATTCTTGGGATTGGGAAGAAGAGAATGAGAGAAAAATAGAAAGTTTTGGTGGTTGGACGGCGGAGAACCAGCCGGGTCATGGTCGTGGGTCTGCGCGACCCGATTTAGGGATCCAGCTGGAGATTGAAGACGATGATGTCAGCATCATGTCAGACTCTCATGTCAGAGGTAGACCAGTAGGAACGTGACACGTGTCACATGTTAGTGCCCAGTCAGCACTGACATGTTAGTGACGTGGCCCAATCAGGTGCTGCCACGAGTCACTTACATATCAGTGACGTGGACCAGTGGACGGCTGACATGTGGCAGTATCAGAACCTGTCAGGTGACGTCATGCTGACGTTAGCGATGATGTCATCGTTGAACGTTGACCGCTGACGTCAGCGTTGACTTTGACTAGCGTTGACCTACGCATGGGGTGCATGTGCACGAATCTCGAGGTGGGACCAGTGCCATTTTAAAGGTTTCAATGATCTAGATCCAATTGTGGTGGTTTTGGGTCGATCAGAGATCGTTAGGTTGGTCAAATTGAGGTTTTTAGCCTCAAGAAGCCTGTTCGGGACGAATTTCCGGGCTGGGAATATTCATGGGTTTTAGGTATGACCTTATAGAGTCTGTTAGTGACCTAAGGTATGATTTGGACAGGTTCGAAAGACCTGGAGAGGTTGGATTAGCCGGGAGAGGCTTATGGCACGCGTATCGAGGTGCATCAAGGATGGTCTGTGAGTGGACATTTTCTTTCTAAATATGATGCATGCATAACTGTTTTATATGTTTTAAATATATGATTTGAGATTCCTTGAGTGCATATGTTTGTGGTGTTTTGGTAATTTACGTATTTACATGTATTTCAAGGATTATGGTTTATAATAGATTAATGAAATGATTTCGGATTTGAAAATATGGAATCGGGCTTGACACCTATTTGACTTATGAACTATTGGACTTGAAGTTAATTTGATTTAATGAGGTATCGGGCTTGAGACCCAGTGGGTTATGATATTGGGCTTGAGTCCCATTTTGTGGTTTATGGAATGTGATTTCGGGTTTGAAGACCCTAATGAGATTTGGATTGAAAATGGTTTTGGAAAATGGGATTTGTGGAAATGGTTTACGGACATTATATCTCGGGCTGAGACTTTGTTGGATTTGATTTCGGTTTTCAAACTATACCATCTTATGTGTGGATTACACTCCAGGTGTTAGTGACACTGGAGTAGTCACAGAGCATCACCTAAAAGGGGCCGCTCTACGTGAAAGACCGTAGAGAGGTTCAAGATCAGGATTGTTAGAGGTTAAAACCTCCGCCCCCCAAGGAGGGTCAGGGACCTGGGTGGACCTTGTGGAGACTTGGCTTGAGACCAAAGGGCACACGTAGCTTATGATAGTGACATCTAGGATGTCAGACATTTGGGATATCAGGCATCTGGGATGCCAAGGATGGATTACAGGCATCTAGGATGCCAATGACGGATTAAATATGTTTTATTGGACTGGTTATACAGTATTTTGTGGATTTGGGAAGAGACCCACGTGTTTTGGTTTTGGGGCAGAGAACCCTTATGTTTTACTTGGTTTTGGGCTGAGTTCCCACATGGGTTGGTTTTACCGTTTTGGGCTAAAGCCCTAATCATTTGAGAAAGAAAATAGCTTTGCTTGAAAAGCATTTTTTACTGAGTTTGGATTTGGAAAACCTATGATTTGGTTTAAATCAAATGATTGAGTTAATTGGTTTTCGAATGCATGCATACTTTTAAATGAAGGGTATAAATGTCTTTTTGTGAAATGTATTTTTATAAACTGTTCTTCTATTCACTCACAGCTTTTAATGGTTTTTAATACCCTTTAAGTTGATCGCAGATGCGGGTTGTAGTAGAGACCGGGACATCACATGCCACCACAGATCCTGGCATACTCTGGACGACCCCGAGTGGGTTAAGGTTTGGTTTATCCCTTGTCTGACATGTGATATCAGACGGGAGCATGGTACATTCCGCGTTAATCCCGGGGGGATTGGGATAGGTCCTGTCATAGCCTTTCCTTCTTATCGAATCTTCTTCTCGGCGATTAGGAGTTGTTGCTATGATGCTACCTCATTGCATCTCCTTCTCGACAGACTCTCCTTCTTGAATCCTCTTCTAGACTCTCTCTTCTCGCTCTCTTTGACTCTCCTATCCTCACACCGCCCAAACCATAGCTCAAGAGGTGCTCAATTTCATCTGATTTTCAATCCAGTTCTCTCAAAAGGGAAGAAAACCTTCAAGTTTGATTCTTTTTGCTTTCTGGGTTTGATCAAAATCACCCTTTATTGCTCTTACTTCACTTGGTTTTGATTTGGGAATGTCTGATCTATGATTGTTTTAGGCATATTGTGTTGTGAGTTTGCTAATAATCTTGATGCTGAATCTGGTTTCAAATTGATATGTGGTTTTTTGGATTTTATGATATGTGCTTGTTGTTGGTTTCACAGTTGATTTCTATTAGGCCTCAGCTAATCGGCTTTGATTAAGTTTGTTGTTAGTAGTCCTTATCTTTTACTTGGGGATGTAAATGCTTCATTTTTAAAGGCATTGGAAAAACTGAAGAATCTTGGATTCAAAACCAGTTAAATTCTAAGGAACTTATCAGATGAAAATTCATATAATTGAATCTGGGTGCTTGAAGTTCTGAATTTTTTTTTTAATATGATGGGTTTTAGAGATAAGAAATTGGGTCAATTGGTTGGCAATCACCCTAGATATTGTATTTAAGGGTTCAAGGGATAGGACATTTACACTAATTGGCTTCTTGGTGAAGTTTGGATCCAGAATGAGCCAAGTATGTTCAATATTTATCAGTTTCCAAAAATTCAAGTTATGAAATTTGGTTTGAATTTGAGGAATGCTTTTTATTTTTCAATGATGTTGGAATGGAGGTTGCAAGGATTGGGAAAATCATTCGTTCTTACCCTCTGCTATGGGTTCATGTGCTTTGAACAAAACTAAGGAGGATGTATTCAATTAGGACATTTAAATACTTTTCAAGACTTTAAAAATATAGGTGTATTAAATTAAGACATTTAAATATTTTAAAAGACTTTTAAAAAGTCTCGGTGTATTCAACTAAGACTTTTAATATTATTAAAAATGTCAAAATAAATCTTGAGGTATTCAATTAAGACTTGTTCTTTAAGGATTTGTTTAAGTTGTGGAGTTTGTGAGATTGAGCATTAGAAATATACATATGATAAGACAAAAAATGTCTAACCTCAAGTAGAGGAGTTTACTTAGAACCTCATAAGATGTTTTTCTTAAGAACTTCCCCTTTGTGCGATAGCATTTTCTCTAAATAGACTCGCGATCTTTTATACGTGATCAATTCCAATAGAAAAAAAAAATGTAATAAGTATGAGTATGTGATACGACTCTCTTCTGAATATGTGGCTCAAAACGATGATGATGGAGTGATAAGTTCAACTACTATGTTCAGATGAACAAACCATTGCAAGAATAGAGAATAAATTTGAGAAATCATGATGTTCACCAAAATTGTCGAAATAAAGAGAATCCATAATTGGATTTATACAAAATTTCTGGATAATACCCAAATGTCTATATTAGTTTATAGTATTTTTAAAACGTCTTTAAATTTGGTCATTTAAAAAAAGTTTTAAAAAATATTTAAATGTTCTACTCGAATACACCCCACCCCGATAACACTATACTTGTGCACTTGAACATTCGAAAGAAGAACCTGTGTAAATACATCCAAGAGAATCCGCAAGAATTGAAGAATTGGGTTTTGGGTAGAGGACTTAAGCCATTATGCTCGGGAGCTAACCATAGATCAAAGATAGAGAAGACTAAGTTTTTGTTAGACATAGGATTTGTGAATAACTCAAACGAAATGAAAGAAGCTCGGGAGGAATTTCAAGGCATTGGATGGGAACTTCAGAATTTGCAAAACGAAAAGGTGAAAGCTTAGGTATGATATAGCTTGCCATGATAGGTCAATAACAATCTTACTGGATTGAGTGACAAATCAACAAAAGTTCATCATGTTTAGGATTTGTTTCTATAATATAGTCATGCTTAGGGCAGATATGCTATTGTTGTGTTTGAACCTTGAACTGATTGGTTTCTTACTAGAAGTCTAGAACTTTGAATAGTTTCCCTAATCTCTCACAAACCCTATTATGGATTCATGCTTCTATCATCTATCGTTTAATTTCGATATGTAAGACCTACTCAATAATTAGTGTGTTTAAGCGCAAGAATACGATGTTTACTTGAGATGTTGAGTTAACAATCTTGTAGTTGAATCTTGTGTGTGAATTTGTAGGTGTTCTTGTTGCTGGCTCAATAAATTATATATTCAATTACTCATGCATGCATACAGGCAAAAGCATGTACGTTCTTGATTAGTTAATATAAGATTCGTACTGTTTACTTATCAAGGTTAGGTTTTGGGATCAATTATTTCATTTAGTTTCGCAGAAAAGTATTCTCATAATTTTTGTAATATATTAAGTAGTTTAAAAATATTTACTTATTTTTTTTTTATTAATTTTTCTTTCCAATGTGATGAGGTTCGATTTCAAATTTGATTTTTATAAACATTGCATCTATTATATTTGACAATAACATTGATGTTGAGATTGGGGATGATGATGGCAACCATGAAGATGATTGAACTTTCACAAATATCCTCATTATTTTGTTATAATTTTATAAATCAAATTTAAATTTGTAATATAATGAACTTTTATTATAATGGAGGAGAACATTTAAAATTAAAAATTAAAAAAATGAAAAGCAACAAAAAAAAAATGGAAAGCAAAAGAATTTGAAAGTAAAAAAAGATCAGAAATTAAAAATAAAATGAAAAGTTAGAAAAAAAATTGAAAGGAAAAAAGTAAATATAAAATTATCACGGTACTCATGACCCAATTAGGAAGATTTGAATAAATCCTTAAAAATTAAAAATAGATTTGAATGTCAATATCATCATTTTACCCATATAAAGTAAAAGTTATTTATATTCTAAAAAAAATCTATTTGGCCATTCAGACCAATGACTTCGTGTTGAGCTTTGGGGCAATGATTGAAATATCGATATCGACGGATATATTTAATTTAATTTATAGATATTTTGCCCAAATATCAATATCATTTACTGTAAATAAAAATAATGAAAAAATTCGATATAAAGTTAAAAATTTAGAATGATTCTTTGATAAAAATAGAAAAAAAATGGCCAACTTTAAATGTCGTCTTCTGGATGAGGATGCCTCGGCTCAAGGCTCAAATTTTAAGTGCAGACGCCGTGACGAGCAGAACTCTCAAACCAGCGGCAAAAGCAAGGGGCGAGCAGAACTCTCTCATCTTCGCTAGAAGAAACACAAAGGTAATGGAAATTACCCGCAAAATCCATGTTTGCTTAGTAGCATCTATTTTGCCGCAGTTTCGTCACTCAAATATTGATATTTAGATTTGGATGGAGTTGGGCGCTAGGGTGCCTTTAAAATTAGTTATGATTTTTCTAATATAATTTTGCTAAAAATTAGTTCTGAGAAATCAATAAACCGCCCCTGAATTGAACCGAAGTGGGCAGAAAAATTTAGCATATTGGTCAAGAATTTGTGAGTACTTTCATAGTGATAACTTGGTATGTTTCTGCATTATATTTATTGAACTTGTGCTTGCAATAATGGCTGTTTCTGTATTATATTTATGTTTCAGCATTATTATTATTATTATTATTATTATTTTGTTCTGTTAGTTGTTTGCTGTTGAGAAGATTTGCAGTAATGGCTGTTATTTGGGTTGTAGTTCTTGAAAGGATTAGACAGATGCTTAAGAATGTAAGAGGTGGATAGGTCATCATTTGTGGGACAAAGGTTGTTTCTGGGCATCTCTTTTGGCATCAGTGCCTTCAGAGTTTAAAGAGAGTTCATTTTCTGCTATTTTTTAATTTGGAATGCTGTAATGTCTTAATGCCTTCTCTTGATGTCTTGGATATATTCTCTGTTTCTTTTTCTTTGATGGATGATGATTTTGGTGGTTGGTTTTGCTGTGAAGTAGTTCATCGATACACAGAGTAGCACTGAAGTAAAGGTATTAGAAATTTTGAGCCACCATTCATACCTTTGAGTACCTATAAACTTGTCATAATCATGTTTATCTGTAAGAAATTAAGAATATTGTTGTGAAGTTGTCCAAGTGGAAAATCAATCTTACTATTTGGCAAATTGTTCATCAGGAATCTCATGATTTTGTGTTTCTGTCAAAACATTCCTAAACTTTAATCAAATTTTTTTTTGGCTTTGTAAGGTTTTTGGGACAATTCATAAAAAACAATACGTGTGTTCAGTTCAAAAGTTGCATATTTAGAATTTAGATGGCCTGTATTGGTATATCCAGTTACATTTCGACCTGGCTGCAATGTGAGATGTTAATTTCCTTATCTGTAAAGTTGAGGTATGATTGAATATCTTCTTCATAAGTAGATGGTAATCACATTTGTCTCATAATTAAACATATTGAGATAGACATTATCTACTTATTGTAACCACTTATGATGAACATTGTCGATCATTATCGTTGAACTTGAATGTAATCTTACCTATTTGGTACATGGAGTTTGAACTTTATAACACATGGAGTCTGAACTTTATAATTGGTGAGCTTCAATGAATATGACATGATCTAATAAGAGCACCAAAGTCTCTTCCAATGGATGTGTTCTCTTAGTTTTCTTTTTCAGGTTTGAATGTAGATTAAGGGTTGATTGCTAGTTAGATGGCTTGGGTTGCACCCTTTTGTAATTTTGTGCTTTTTGGTTGCTTACTACCCGTTGTAAGAAAATTATGTTGTTATATTATTCACATTTAAAAAATGAATTTAATATCGAAAGTTAGTCGTATATAGAGTCTGATTAGCGTTAAAAGCTGACTATCTATTAATAATGTTGACTCATTTGAAGCTAAATTTTACCAAAACTTTAGAGTCGGATGTGGATGATCTTAGAAGGCAACATGTTAGAGCTTGTAGGGCTCAAGATGGAAGCTTTAATGGAGGATTTCGCTATTCTGGGGCTGGGGCAGTCAATTGACCAGCCTTGCCCCTAACTAGATCCGCCCTGCAGCCTGTATTAACTTAGTCTAAAACCAGCCACTTCAAAACCTAGTTAAATAAAAAATGGAAATATTACTTCATTGTGCTTGAATTGGCTGAAATGTATCCTACAATTTGAATCAAATAGCTACAAGTCATTATATGCTTTCTCCTAAAGAGAGCAAGAGACTTGTGAAATAGGGAATGTGTAAGATATATTATATTTTGAAGTTCATGTGCTCTAGTTTTGCAGTTAGAATTTTCCTTTTCAAGTAGTTATTTAATTGCAGCAAAGCATTCAACCTTGGAGCTGAATAATTTTTCTTTGCACTCTGTATTTTATTCCAAAATCCCTTAGGGTACGTTTGGATGGGAAACTTCAAAGTTCAATGGAACTTATTATTACTAAAATATGCGCTTAAAAAAAATTATGGGGATTATAAATAGGTGGTTAAGCACTAAACAACAAAAATATGGGCATTGTGAACATAACAAACCAATAAGCAAGGGACTTTCCGAAGTAACACCTACATTGGTGTAACTTACAAATCTCATCTACATGCCTTGCATTGTATCATTTGCAAATTCCATGGTATTTTCTGAGTTCCTCATTTTTAACTGGTTTTAACTGATTTTACGCAAATTCCATGGAACTTTGAAGTTTCTCATCTAAACACACCTTAGGATTTGGATTGTATGATGACTGTAGCCTCACCCAATTGTGGTTTCCTCTAAGACTAGTCGTAATGTATTAGGAAATTTTAATTATCAGGGAAACCAGTATGTTGAGATAATTTCGTAGACTCATACTTTCTTCAACTTATTGAAAAACAGAAATGCCTGGAGCACTCTCCAGGATTTTGGTAAATGGCAACCCCTTCTTCTTTTGGCTATTATTGGTCTGTATGGGACGGCAGAAGTCAACTTGATTATGATCTCGTGTAAGGAGCTGAATTTACAATAATTGGTGCACTAATAATTTGTACGTTCTCAGCAGACTTATTCTTGAATGGGATTACTATAAGTTTGCTCATCGTGTATGCTCTAAATATCTGTTGATATTCAACGATTCTCTTATGATGGCCTGAACTTTTCGACTGTTATGTATATCCCTTGGATTATGAGAACGTGACCTATAGATTTTTGTAAAGCAATGCTTGTAACATTCGGTTGATGACTATGTGATTTGCTAAGCTCTATGTATTTCCTTTTTCTGCTAGACTGCTGAAGAAGAGATTGACTTTTGCTGTTGGTGATGGTGGAAGCGTGGTGGTCCCTGTTAGCTGCTATCCCTGCAGTGGTTGCAGGACAAGCATTTCGAGTGAAGAAAAGGCGTGCGGAAGAGCAGAGGTTGCAGAGTGCTAGAGGGAGGGAGAAGAGTTCTGATGAGATTTTCTTGTGTGAGAGGGTATGCACATCCAAGAGAATGCTGAAAAAAGTTGGTGCTTTCTCCAAGGACCCAATTCCTGATACTTGTGTTACTGTCTGTGGCTTGTCTGAGCTCGATGCTTGTGCTGATGCTTGTGCGCGGACTGTTTGTGTAAACCAGCATCAAGTACCTAACTGGAACGACATCTGCCTTCGGAGATGCCAGAGTGAATGCTTGAAACTCTCTTCTTCCAGTTCTCTGTAAATGAGAAATACTGCATCACAAAAGGAACTATCATAAGAGTTGGTTGCTCCAATTTTCTACATTAATTTTCTGATTATGAGTGTGATTATGTCAGCTATGGATCTTAGGCTTAAAACATGAAGTATATTGTTCCGCTTATATGGTATTAAATTGTCTTGTGGAAGCATCTGAAAACAATGTATCAAAGTATGAAAGTAAACTACAAACATAAAGAACCATGTGGTTCGGCAATAAGTCTGTCCTCGGGTGAAAGCAGGGAGGAATCCACTAATAACGAAAAGATTACAAAAGCGATTTAACTCTCAAAATCCAAAACCAGAATACACTCGAAGTCTTACTAACAAATGGTGCAACACCATAGTTATTTGTAATGGCACACCAACAAAAGACATGCCTAAAACTAAAGCTTAAACGCCTATTATGCAGTACTCTTGGCTTATCCTAGTCCTATAAGGAGTACGAGCCCAAAAACTTTATAAGACATGAAACAGTCCTACAATGATTAGAAACTCTAATCTTTAAAAAATACAAAATTAAAAATAGCTAACAATAATACTTACTAATTAACTAACAATTTAAGGCAAATTACAACAATATCCACCTTAACTTAAATTTTACTCAAGTCTTCAAACGAAACTTTCCTCTAACGTCTTCTCCAACAAAAACATGCAAAAAAATATGTCGAAATGAGAACCTAAATTCTCAAAATATCACTCAACAAAATCAAGCACACTAAAATAAAGCAGAATGAAGCACCAAATACCTGAAAAAACTCCACCTGCTTTTAAACACCATGGTCTGAAACTGCACAAACTGCACAAATAGACTCACTCCACAAATATATGGCATATTCTTCAAAACAAAGATGATTACTGTTGATACCATATCGACCGACCACCCTCTGAGCACAAGAACCGCCAGGACAGAACGGATGCCGACCCGTACCCCGCTCAGCACCCCCACAATCGTGGACAGCCGATCAGCATGCTCTACAAGCCCGCCATTCGGCACCTACCAAAACACAGGCACCAGCTGACTACAACAGTTACCTAAAACCAACTCTGCCACAACAACTCCCTGACGAGGGCAGGTTGGACACCAGCTGGCGCCTCCCCCGGATGTCCAGGAACCACCAGACGATCCTCAGCCACAAAACAGGACCTGCACCCAAACAGTAGCCCAACTACCGCAGTTATGGCTACTATAAATACCTTAAAACCCTTCACAAAGGGAACGCTCTGAGACCCCCTCCAGATTACTGTTACTTCCATGTCTGTCGGCTTGCAGATACTAACTTAAGCATCGGAGTCCCTTCGGCGGACACCACACCGGTGTCAAGTTCCTCTTTTTGCAGGATATTTGCCGAGCGGCAATGCCCCCAACGGGCCCAAAGCACCACGTGGTTGGTGCTAGATCCCCCATCGGGTCTAATCAAGTTGGTCTATTCCAGGATCAAACAATTGGCGTCGTCTGTGGGAACAACGTTTTCGTCCCACTAGCTCACATACCTTCACTCAGCCCTCTGCTGACGTACAATGTCTGCCGAATGGGATGTTGGTGAGCTCAACAACACCACCAGGGAGACCGCAACCGAGCTCGAACTAGCCTGCCTTCCAAAGACATGCTCGAGATGCTAAGAACCCTCCGATAAGAGGTTGCCGAACTCAGAAAAAGCAACGCTCCCATCGAGAGCAGAAACCATGTGTGGGGAGAATAGCATGGGAGCACCCTTGCCATCCTGAAATCCACACGCGAGGAACTGGAAGAGCAGCGAGAGGTAACCAAACGGCCCTTAGCCACCGTAGCCCGTCGGTAGGAGTTCGACGCCTGCTGAGTGGAGATTAATGACACCTGCCGACCGGAGGCGTCCGGTCGCCTTCTCTTTCATCAGACCGACTTTCCCGGTCCCTCGGGTACACAAATCTACCACGACGCCCGCGAAATACTCGACCAGAGACAAACACAAACCCAGGCCAACCGTCTGACTTACCCTGCTTACGACCCTCGTATCCAAGCACAACCACTGTTGTCACTGCTATCCCAGTGAGCTCGGCCACGGTCCGGATCAGCACATCGACTGGTACAACATCCACGACCCTACACTCAGCTGCCAGGCAATCCCCCATCTTCGGTCGGAAGGCACCAACCGGAGGACAATGCTAGCTCGACCACGACCTCGTCTAGGCAACAACCATCACAACCCGGGCGACCCAAGGGAGGTGGTGTAACAAACCGTCCTGGAAATCGGGATTGGATTAGTGGTTAATGATGGATTGGTGAAGTTAATCAGTGCTTAGTTGGTTGATTTCGGACGGAATGGTGCGAAATGACGATTTTTCCCTTCGAATTAGGCGAACGGTTAACTTTTATCTCGGGCGGTCAGTGCTTAATTAGTGCTTAATTAGATGACCGTGACGTATTTCGGGACGTCACGAGTTCATAGACAGGTGGCACGTCCGATTCCGACATTCGAGGAAAAAGTTATGATGTTCGAAAGTTTGAGGGTAATTTGGTAATTTGGGTAAAAAAGGGCAAACTGTTGACTTTTCGTACGACATGAAATTGTCACGCATTTCAAGGACTATTAGGTAGATCTAGATCTCCTGAATACAACGACATGAGACAATTGGAGTTCGGATGACAGATTTACGGGTCTAGGAATATGAGGGGTAAAATGGTCATTTGAGAAGGCAGGGGCATTTTGGTCTTTTTGAGGCATTAGGATCTGTGCCCAGTTGGATCTGGACACATGGCTGTTCTTGGAAGTGTTGCCCACAGAGAACTGGACACTTGACTCTCTCTGGAGGCTTGTGGAACCTCCCTACCACCGCACACAACTTTAAAAAGGATGAATTGTGTTATGCACGGGGTTTGGACAGAGGAAAACAGAGACCGTGAGAGAGTCTTCCATTCACGACATTCCTGTCCCTTGTCCTTGTTTTGTGACTCAAACATAAAAGGGAGGTTGAGACGAGCAGAGTGTAACTGGTGGAGTACGCCGTCGTGCACGGTGGTGGTCGAAAAGAGCTGGGGACAGTGAGCTCTATTCTTGCAATTCGAAAATGGACTTTTAGTTTAGGCCACTAAGAATGGTTCTAATCGATTAGATGGTGGTCATGAAGGTGAGATGTGTCTGAGGAAATTGGAAGGACGGCCCGCCGTGGACGGTAGCAGCAGAACCCGTGACTTGGGCAAGTTTCAAGTAAAAATGGTAACTTGCGATTTAACCGTTGTTAATCGATTATGTTAATTGGAAGTTGTTTGTGGAGGTCCTATGGAATTTTTGGAAATGGAATGACGGCTGGGGATGGCTGGAATTTCGAGGACACAGAGGAGGAATTTTCTTAGTTTAAGCTTCGATTTGGAAGGTATAAGTCAGGACTTTATTTCATGTTTTTAATAAATATATCATTTTTAGAGTTTATGACAAAATTAATGGAAGAAACAGGATTGGAATTGAACTGAAAATTGGACAAAAACCGCTCATGCTGGTTCAATGTTGGACCGGATTTGCAAAACCGGTTCAGACTGGTTTGACTGAGCTTGAAGATGAATAGTAGCCTGGCGCGTGGCTTCCACGCATAGCCTTTTTGGGCGGCACGTGAGGGCGCGTGGGGCCCCTTTTGGGGAAGTTTCCAAAATGAATTTTAAAGTATTTGATGTAACAAACATTTTGGCACTAGTTTCGAGTCGATCGGACATCGTCTCGATGTGTTTCGGGATGTCCGAAGGTTTTAAAGTTCATTTAAAAATAGTAAAAAATTCGGGAAAATTACGGGGTTTCCGTATAATCATCGTTAAGTAATTAGTGACATTATTATGGAATTTGGACAGGTTCGGGAAATCTGATGATAGCAGTTTAGCTGGGAATTGCATAAGTGCGCGCGTATCGAGGCAGCGACGTAAATGGTCTGTGAGTGGACTTTACTTTCAAACTTATGATGCATGCATATATGTTTTTCTATACGTGATTTCTATGTTTGTGCATTGATATTGATGATTTACGATTTGTACGGATTTCGAGATAATTACGTATTTGCACGTTTTACGAGATTATTGTTTTATACTACGATTTTGGGATTTGAAATGTGATTTGATTTTGGGATTTGAAATATGATTTGATTTCAAGGATTTCGAATGGATTTTGGAAAGTGATTTCGGGCTTGAGGCCCAGTTCATAAAAGTGGTTTCGATAAACGTGATTTTGGGTTTTGTAATCGGATTTCAGGATGACGATTCGGGATTGGATTTTGGAACTTGAAAGTGGATTTCCGAATTTGGGTTGAGAATGGTTATTCCGGATGCTAGCTTACGGAATGATGGTTTCAGATTCAGATTTGGAAATGGATTATGGATATGATTCTGGATTTGGATTCGGGATGATGATTTCAGATTCAGCTTGGAATTCGAAATGGTGATTTCGAATTCGGATTTGGACATGGATTTGGAAATGGTTTTCAAACAATTTTGGATTGGATTTGCTGGATCTGGTTATTGGGTTTAAATACCCGGATATGATTATGACGGGGGCGGGCCCGGATTGGGTTTAAAGACCCGGATTGAGTTTAATGACTCGGATATTGATATTTCCCCCGTAGGCCTATTGAGTTTAAAGACTCGGGAATTTAAAGAATCGGATTATATTGAGACCCGGATTGAGTTTAAAGACTCGGATAGATCCAACAGGTTCGATGGATTGCAAAGGATTTCAAATGGCTTTCAAATGTGTTTTGCATTTCCGCTGTTTTGGGCTATGACCCAGATGATATGGATTTTGGTGGTTTTGGGTTGAGGCCCGGGATTTAAGAAAAGGAAATGATTTAGATTTGCATAAATGGTTTTTCTTATCTCGGAAATGAACTGGTTTGTGTATGCATGCATTGGTTTTTAAATGGAGGGTATAAATGTCTTTTCTGATAAACTGTTTTCTATACCTATCCTTTATTTTTGTCCACTCACAGTCTTTTGTGTTTTCAATACCCTACAGGTTGTTGCGGTGCGGGATGTTGGTAGAGAGAGACGGAGACATCATATACGCGATCCACAGTAGATTCGGCGTGCTCTGGGAAGTTCGGTACTTGTGGATGGTTCATTTTAGAAATCCCTTGTCCAACTTATGTGTTACATGGAGGTTGGAAGTCGATTTAGCCTTCGTGTCACGCGTAAGTTAGACGGGAGTATGACTTAGCCCTTAATCCCGGGGGATTGGGGGTGGGTCGTGTCAGGCGGTGGTGCAGATCATCCGCCAGCCATTGACCCGCCGACCCGGTCAAGTCTACCTCGCCGATCGGACGAGGTGGTCCAGGAACTCCTCCAACGCGTTCGTGAGCTGGAGGCTGGTAGATCAAAGGAAGGAACGCTGCCAGGCCTCGGACCAACATCGGCCCCTTCACGGACCGCATCATGCAGTACCATCACAAGATATAGGTTAAACCCCTAAAAATCGCCTTGTACGATGGACAGGGAGACCCAGACACTCATATCAACAACTACAACTCCGCACTAGCCTTCAGAAACCTCTCTGATGAGGCGCAGTGTCTAATTTTCAATTCCACCCTCACTGAGGCCTCGCTCAACTGGTTCTATCGGTTTGAACCACAATCGATCGACTCATTTGACTGACTATATACGGTCTTCCTAAACCAGTTCATGATCCAGACGGATCGATTGCTCACTATTGAGGATCTGGGCACCCTCCGACAGGGAGAGAGTGAGCCCCTACGCCAATACGCCACCCAATTCAGCTAGGAATACTCCAAATGCCATGAGACAGATGATAAGGCCGCATACCAGGCTTTCCGTAACGGGCTGCGAGAGTCCACCTTTAAATACCATGCCTTCACCCAGGGATGGGACGATTACAATGAACTCATGAGGCAAGTAGTAATACACGCCAAGACAGAGCACTTTAATTCCCCCCTAGAAACACCCCGGCTCGCCTCAATCGATGCACATTCTCTACCTCCAAGCAGCTGGCAAACGTAACCACCTCCACCAATCAATAGCCCGCGTACGGATCACCAGTCTGACTCACACTCTGGTAAGCGGAAGGGGACATATAGCAATGATTATAAGGGGAGAGACAAGTACCACCACAAGGGACGTGGGCCGAACCATCACCAGTCAAGAAAACCCCACAAGGGGCCCACATCGAAGTTCAAAACTTACTCCATCCTGAACACCTCCCTCGAGAATGTCCTTATGAATATTGAAGGCACAATACCTAAGCCACGAGCGCGACCACCGGGCCCTTGTCCGAGCATCCAATCCAACCTATACTACCAATACCACAAGTTCAACGACCACACCATTGACGAATGTGTGGCCTTCGGTGACAATGTGGAGACACTCGTACGGGAAGGGAAGATCAACTAGTTCCTCCAGCATGCGCGCCCAGGGCAGGGTATACCGCAAATCAACACAATCAGCGGTGGCCCGACCATTTCTTCCTCTTACACCTCTAACCGCGCAAAGAAGAGCTTCCTGCGAGCTACAACATCCAACCACCAAATCTTCAACATCGAGAATGGGCGAGCCGCCAAGGTCGCACGGGCAGGATAGATGCCCATAACCTTCGTCGAGGAAGAAGAAAGGGGGGTCATTTTTCCCCATGACGACCCAATAATTATTCGCGCACAAATAACCAATTTCGAAGTCGGGTAGATCTTAGTGGACACTGGTAACTCCGTGAACATACTCTTCATGGAAACTTTCAACCAGTTGGGCATAGACCCCAAGAGCCTCACCCACGCTGGTTCCCCACTGCTTAGCTTCTTGGGCGATTATGTTATAACCCTTGGCACCATCTCTTTACCCATCTCTCTGGGAAGCATGCCTAGGATCGCAACAGCTATCACCACTTTCCTTGTGGTCGATTGCCCCACGACCTATAACGTTATTTTGGGTAGAGGACTCCTCAATCAGCTTAGCGTCGTCATCTCTACTCGGTCCTTTCTCATGAAGTTCTCTACCATCATGGGCACCGGCCAGGTCCGTGGTAATCAGAAATCTGGCCGCACTTGCTATCAAACCGCCCTGACTAAGGTCAACCCGTACGAGAAACGGGAAACCATGGCCGTCGCAGAAGCTGCTTACGAGGCCGACCCCATCGACTCCGAGCTCCTCAACCAAATCCGTGCATGTTCCCCCAAGGGCCCAAGAGACCTCTCCACCGTATCACAACCACAGCCTGTAGAGGACACGGAGTTGATCACTCTCTGCACACAGCACCCCGAGCGACAGGTGAAAATCGGAAGTGCAATCACCCAAGAAACCAGGGCGCAACTCATCCAGTTCCTCTGGGACAACAACGAAGTCTTTGCTTGGTCCTACACCGACATGCCTGACGTCTCCACCGATGTCATCTGCCACCGGCTTACCATCGACGCATCTTTCAAACCCGTCACACAAAAGCATCGAACTTACGACGCAGAGCGACAACTCGCCATGCAGGAGGAGATTGTCAAGCTCAGCACAATTCATTTTGTGCGCAAAGCCATTTACACCACATGGGTCGCAAACGTCGTCCTAGTCAAGAAACCTTCTGGGTCCTAGTGAATGTGCATCGACTTTACAGACCTCAACATGGGGTGTCAAAAGGATAGCTTCCCACTGCTCAAGATCGATCTCTTAGTCGATGACATAGCCGATCACGAGCTTCTCAACTTCATGGATGCATACTCCGGCTATAACCAAATCAGAATGCACCCTGACGACCAAATCCACACTAGTTTTCGCACTAATTTGGGGGTCTACTGCTACAATGTCATGCCCTTCGGGTTAAAGAACGCGGGCGCCACCTACCTGCGGTTGGTCAATTTCATGTTTGCTGACCAGATAGGAAAAACCATGGAGGTTTATGTGGATGATATGCTCGTCAAGATCAAGACCGCCAACGACCACGTGCCAAATCTCAGCAAAATGTTCCAAGTGCTAAAATGTTACCAAATGAGGCTCAACCCGACCAAGTGCATTTTCGGCGTCCACTCCGGAAAATTCCTAGGTTACATGATCAGCCAACATGGGATCGAGGCTAATCTCGAGAAAATTAAGGCCATCCTCGACATGAAGCCCCCAAAAACACTCAAGGAATTGCAAACCCTCACTGGCAGGATCGCCGCTCTCACCCGGTTCATCTACCCGGCAACCGATAAGTGCCTTCCGTTTTTCAAAGTTATGAAGACACGAAGTAAGCACGTTAACTGGGATGACGCATGTGATGCCGCATTCAAAGCACTAAAGACATACATGAGCACGACACCTCTGCTCACCCGACCCGAGACTGGCGAACGGCTCATCGTCTACCTTTCTGTTTCCACATCAGCCATTAGCTCCGTCTTCGTAACAAATCGGGACGACGCCGAGTTTCTAGTGTACTATGTCAGCAAGGCATTCCAAGACGAGGAAACCCAGTACGGCGACCTCGAGAAATTGGCCTTCGCTCTCATCGTGACGGCCCGGCGCCTCTGCCCATACTTCCAAGCACACCCCATGTTAGTCCTCACTAACAAACCTCTCCAGCAGGTCCTCCAAAAGCCAAACACTTCCGGGCGACTCATCAAGTGTGTGGTTGAGCTCAGTGAGTTCGATATCACTTTTGCCCCCCAACCGGCAGAAAAAAGGCAGGTCATCGCCGATTTCCTCTCAGAATTTACTTACAATACGACGCAGCACATGCCCGAAACTCTCGATCTGAACAATGCGTCACGCGCCACATCCCTCTGCAAGTTATTACCCCCGTCCACCTTGGACCCAGCCAAACCCACATGGACACTTTATGTGGACGGGTCCTCCTGTCATAATGGCTCCGGTGCTGGCCTGGTGCTCAACACACCGACCCAAGAGAGGCTAGAGTATGCACTGCGTTTCGGCTTCAGGGCTTCCAACAATGAAGCAGAATACGAAGCCCTCCTCGCTAGTATCCGGTTGGCCGCAGACCTACAAGCTCAGCAATTGCAGATTACAGCGACTCACAATTCATTGTGCGCCAGATAAATAACCTTTACGATGCTAAGGACGCCTCCATGAACAGATACCTAGCCAAAGCTCGGACCCTACTCCGCAATTTACAGGGCTATGAAATCACCCAGATACCGCGCTTCGAGAACAGCCATATTGACGCCCTGGCCCGTTTGGACTCTTCCATTGATGACAAGGTCAACCTCCAAGCCCTCGTCGAGCTTCTTGCGTCCCCAAGCACCAGCGAGCACCCCGTCCTGATCACTGCCCACGATCCCTCCTAGATGGATCCTATCATACGATACCTCACCACTGCCGAGCTCCCACCAGACCGTAATGAGGCTCGGCGTATCCAGCGCCAATTTGCACGATACACTATGGCACATGGGCATTTATATCGACAGGGGTTCGACGCCCTACTCCTGAAATGTCTCCCTACTGACTGTGGCATTGCGGTCCTCAGGGAAATTCACCATGGAATCTGTGGCAATCACTCCGGACCCAGGTCCCTTGCACCTAGGACCTAGGTTACTACTGACCCACAATGCGTATGGACTCCATGGAAATAACCCAACGGTGCACCCTATGCTAGAGATGCCCACCTATCCCTCATTCTCTTGTTGAGCGCCTAACCCACATGCTCAGCCTCTAGCCCTTCTCCCAATGGGGCCTAGACTTGATCGGCCCCATGCCACGGGGGAAGGGTGGAGTCGAGCACGTAGTCGTGTCGATTACTTCACTAAATGGGTCGAGGCCAAGCCCCTCAAGACAATCACGGCTGCCCAGATCGAGAGCTTCATCTACCAGAACATCATCTATCGTTTCGGCATCCCGCATACGATAGTGACAGATAATGGCACTCAGTTCGATTCTACTCGCTTCTGACACTTCTGTGGTGTTTATGGTATCAAGCTTTGCTTCGCCTTGGTCGCACATCCCCAGACTAACGGACAGGTCGAAGCCGTAAACAAACTTATCAAGCACAATCTCAGGGCTAGGCTACATGACACCCCAAAGGGCCAATGGTCCGACCTCCTGTCTGACGTTCTATGGTCCTATAGGACATCCTACAGGACCTCAACTAAGGAAACACCTTTTACCATGACCTTTGGGACAGAAGCTGCCGTCCCAGTAGAAATTGGGGAAACATCTTACCGGGTATATTATCATACGACCCACAAGAGAATACGGAGCTCCTGACGCAAAACCTTAACTTCGTCGAGGAAAGCCATGACCAGGCCAATCTCCGCAACATGGCACACAAGCAGCGAATTGCTCGCTACTACAACTCCCGGGTTCAAGAACGTAGTTTTTAGGTCGGCAATTGGGTCCTCCGAAAGGTCAGCCTGACCACTAAAGACCGCGCCGATGAAACCCTCGGGCCTACATGGGAAGGGCCCTACCTCATTACTCGCATTTGTCACCCAAGAACTTACGAGCTACAGACTACGGATGGCTGTTTCCATGCACAACCATGGCATGCAGATCATCTCAAGTTGTTCTACAACTAAATACTTTCCCCATGTACTTTGTTTCAGGACTTTTTGTAATCGACTTGGCTATCTCCAGTCGACCCTGTCTTTTTGACAGTGTTTTCTATTATCAAATTTTGCATTTCAAGTTAACCAAGTTATTACTATAGCTTGCCGACCGTCACCCACACCGCACCCTGACGGCATCTACCTACCCTGCCGTCAAGAAGACACACTCTTCCCATTCGTTTGTCAGGAAGAAGCACTCTTCCCATTCGTTATTCGCTCAACATTTCATCTATCGGCAGTCCCACATTTACACTACGGGCAACACTAGTTTTGACACGCAAGCTATTCCTTCCAAGCCCTACTAAATGCTCCGATAACCACTATCCCAGCCACCGTGGATCGGCATGCCTGCCTAAACGTTGTTCCCACTACCCCTCCCGCAAACAAAACAAAGATAAATGGCTAAGTCCGTGCCTGCCACGTGGATGGTCCTAGATCCCCCAGCGGGTCTCATCAAGTTGGTCCATTCCAGGATCAAATAATTACACATCATGGTGATAAAGGGTCCAAAGTCATTCAAACAAAAAAAAAAACATTCACCCCATATTCAAATCCTAGGAATACCAAATTTTGCTTTTAACGGAAGCCTACCATCAACACTTGAGCACCAACAAGACAACAAATCCAAATAACCATTAGGAGTTCAAATCCATACCCAAACAGAGTCTTCAAAACAATTTTTTGTAAATGGAGACCAACAAACCAAATAGCATGTACAAATAAATTCAACCAAAAGTTCGTAAACCAACCAAATTAGAAAGTATGATGCTTTCCCAAAGAAGAACCACAAATATATTCTATATTTTTACATAACCTAACAAATTGGCCCTCACAAATTATACACCTATCAAATCCTTCACCAACTCTGAATCTGAGAAAGAAAAAATTGATGTAGAAACCCACATCCAAGTTTCTCAAATTATGAACAACCAAATCATCAAATTGGTTTTGTATAGGTCAACTTCGAATCAAATAGAGAGTATGAATGCTCTTTAACTGTAGCCAAGCTAGTGAGGGATTATTCAAAATCTCCAAGTCATTCCTCCTGTTGAATTTTCCAATTCAATATTATGCCATCATACATACATAGCCCAAGTCAAAAATTCATGCTCTAATACCAATTGTTGTGCAGAATCGTCTCAAAAAAAGGTATCAATGACAGGACCCATCCCAATCCCCTCGGGATTAGAACGGGATGACCCTGCTCCCGTCTGACACGAAGTGTCAGACAAGGGACATTTCCGATCTTTGCTCTCCCGGGCTATCAGAGTACGCCAGGGTTCCGGAGGAGGCATGTGATATCTCGATCTCTACTACAGTCCACATCCGATGTCAACCTGAAGGGCAATCAAAACATTAAAAACTGCGAGTGGACAAAACAAAAGTTTATATAAAACGTTTCCATAAAGACATTTGTACCCTTCACTAAAAAACATGCATGCATTCGAAAACCATTTAACCAAATGGACCACATGTGGGAACTAAGCCCAAAACCAAGATTGAAAATGACCGTACGGGCCACTGCCCAAATCCATAAGGGACTCGGCCCAAACCAGAAATAAACAAGTACACGAGCCACCGCTCAAATCCTATGTAACCACACATCACATATCATATATCATATTTATATCATATACACATATAATTCACACAACCAATCCTGTCACGGTTTCCAAAGCTATGCGGGTGCTACCCAGGTCTCAATCCGAGTCTTGTCAAAGTCAAGATCAATGTCCGCAGACCACTGACCCTACCCGAGGTAATAGTAATCATAGCCTTCGTGAGAGTAAGGAACCCAATTGGGGCGACTCCCACTCAGTCAGTGCTCCGTGACTATACCGGGGTCCACCCAGGCCAACGACCCTTCCTGGAGGAGATAATAGAACATGTAAAGGAAGGTAGATGAACATATATATACATAACATAAACATTCATGCCAGGTTCCCCTGGACCGTCATGATCCATAACATCCATTAAACAGGGTTCATGCCGGTTCCCATAAACCGTCATGAACCAGAATGACCTGAAAAAGGTTCATGCCGGTTCCCATAAACCGTCATGAACCACAATGACCTTTCCAGAGTTCATGCTGGTTCCCGTAAACCGTCATGAACTTGGAAATCCATCTAGGGTCCCTGACCCGAAATCTTCAGTGTAAAACAACAGGGTCTCGTGCCCGAACATATGACTCAATTGGGCACCGTGCACGATATCTAAGGGTCAGTCACGACTCCGATCGCAGTGATGCATGCAACCATCCATCCAGGACCGCCCTCAATCCTGGTATGTCGCCGTGAACGTATCAACCGACGCGACCACCACAAGATCATGGTGCACTCATCACCGATTGATATCCTGAACCGTCAGCACTCCGAAGTCGAGCCTCCCCAAGCTGCCCGACAACGAATCGTGCATCGTGACTTCTCCGGAAGGAACACATCCCAACCCGGAGGCGAGCGTCATATCGTCGATCGCCGTGCACATAGCGTGGATATAGCGTTGACCAACTTGACGATCTCCGATCGACCCGAAACCACCGCCATTGGATCTGGATCGTCGAAACCTTGAAAATGACAATGGGCCCACTCAAAACACTGTTGAGACGCGCCCCCACGCGCTGGTCAACGCAAAAGTCAACGAGTTGAAAAGTCAACGCTGACACCTCTGACAGTGCCACGTGTCAAGCTCCCATTGTTCCATATTCTGACATGTCAGCTGACATTGTCAGATCTAACATGATGATGTCATTCCTGACATGATGACATCATCAGTCATCCCTATCCTCTCACTGGGTCTGCAACCGGGTCGCCGTGACCCGCGGGTTGGCCCGGTCGGTTCTCCACTGTCCAACCACCAAAATGCCTCCCGTTTGTCCCATTTTCATCCTTTAATCCTAACCTAAGGTTCTATGACATTAGAATGGAAGGAAAACATCAAAATCCATACCTTCAAGCTTGGACACGGCGGCCGGATTTTCCCCCGGTGTTCACGGCTGTTCCAGGCCGTCCAACGCCTTGAAACCAATCCCATTCATCTTCTGGGATCCCTAGAAACCTTACCCAATTAATGGAATCGAGTAAAAACCATTAAAATCCAATTTTCAAAATTCGAATATTTCCTTACCTCACGGGTTCACTCCGTCGTGGCCTCCACCGTGGGCCACCGTCCAACCTCTCCGTCCTCAACCCCTCACACTCCTCACACGGTCACTCTCATCTCACACAAGCGGTGAATGGTGATGGTGTGTGGGTGTTTCGATTTTTTGAAGAAAATGAAGAAAATGAAATGAAAATGGTGTTGGTGTCGTGGAAGAGAAGAGAGAAGAAGGTGATGTGATAAGATGAGAGAATAGAGGATTGATGGTGAGGATTGAAGGATTAATTGGTAATGGATGGTTAGGATTTGATGATAGATGGATTAATTATATAATAATCAATATAATAATATTTTATTAAGTAGATCCACTTTTTAGGGAAATTGGCCAATGGGATGAGTGACACTTGTCACTCATCCATGAGACCCAACTAAATATCTAGCTCGATCAGATTTTGCCAAATCATCACCGTCTCGAAGTACGTGCATAGTGAAATCAAACTTCCGTGACCTATAACTTCCTCGTTCGAAGTCCAATTTCAGCATGCCGCCTGTCTATGGATTTGTATCGCCCCGATCTACGTAATGGTCTTCGGCCCTCAGCCATCGGACCTCTTGGTCAAAAAGTCAACATTTGACCCCTTGTAACCAAAATTACCAAAATGCCCCTAAACTTCCGAACGTCATAACTTCCTCTTCGAACGTCGGAATTGAACGTGCCACCTGTCTATGAACTCGTGACGTCACGAAATACGTCACAATCATTGGTCAAAGTCCATTTGACCTCCCGAACGAAAAGTCAACGTTTTACCCACGCCCATGGGCAAAACGATCATTTTGCATCGTTCGTCCGATTTTGTCCTACTAATGACCGATTAACCTCACTAATCGTGATTAGTCACTAATCTAATCTAGAAATTTGGGACGGGTCGTTACAACCTTCCCTCCTTAATTAATTTCGTCCTCGAAATTCCAACCCACCTAAATCCAGCCGTTCTTCCCTCCTTAATTAGTTTCGTTCTCGAAACTCCAACTATTCTGATTCCACATCCACCCCGTGGAAAATAGAATTGACCTCAAAACACGTGTACACTCGTACACCCACTAACTAAAACAGTACTTACTCGTACCCAAGCGTACCACTAATACTCACGTCGCAACGACTACATTCGACCACGTCTAATGACAGTAGTCATCCGTTTCGAATTGACACTATTTGTCAATTCTACCGAGTCGCTGACACAACCAACTAGACGATTCCTTGCTCAATAACCAATCTATTCTGCTATCTGCTCCCACTGGGAGTCACAAACTCACTAACCGATCCACGCTGACACCTTCGACAAACTGTCACCATTTGACAGTCGCCAGTCAAAAACTGACACGACACACACTCGTGGCTACACTAACCACAAGCACGCTCAACCTGAGTATACGTATACTAACCAAGCATTTCACTCAACATGTGTGTAACTGGACCCATTATAAATACAATGACCCAACACACAGTATCCAATCTCTAGTTCACGACCTCGATTAATCCGATGGTATCAGAATCAATCCGACTACCAACACGCTCACCATCATACCACTGATATAACCTATATACCGTCACCAGGCACGACAAGTCTGCCCGGTATCGTACCTTGAACATTGCACAAGGTACGTACATCTACCCATCAATCAGCCTACACCCATCTTGGTTGTAGCCAATCACGTTTCTATAATGGAGTCCATCTATCCAATCCAGTACCAGACAGATTAAAACTCCGACCTATTATCCATTTCCAAATCCGAATCTGAAATCATTATTCCATAAACCGGAATTTTGAAATAACCATTCCGAACCCAAATCCATAAAAGAAAATCCACTGTCAAGCTCCAGAATCAAATCCTGAATCGTCACCCAGAATCTGATTCCAAAACCCAAATACAGAAATCCTCTTTCAAATTTTGAAAATCAAATCCTGAATCGTCATCCAGCAATCTGATTTTAAAACCTGAAATCTCGTTCTCGTCTGCCGAGACGCACCAAAACCGATTACCACAATACTATCGATTGACTTCATATGGAAGCCAATCCCAATATCAACACATCTCTAAGGATGACCATATCCTACCACGTCGGAAAACTACTCATCAGACAACTACTCATCGGACAACTACTCGTCGGACAACTACTCGGGCGAGTAATAAGTCATATGGGATTTACCTCAAAAAGAAGTTCAGTCCCAACATCCTTAACTCAATATCCAAGTAAGAGTGATATACTCACCACATATCTGGATCATCAAGATCACGATCCAGATCCATCACTACGTCACCCGACCATGAACATCAGGATCGAGAATTGTCACAATGCCAATTTCGACGGAGTTACATCCCGACTCGTAACTCATCGTCACCACAATCACCGGCACCAGCACCACCACTAGTACCAGCACCAATGCACTATCATGAACACTAGTATCAATATCAGCATCGGCACACCATGTGCAACATTGACAACCCTGGATCTCCGCTCATACTGAACGACGATCCCGTACCTCTACTCGTATTGGAGAAACTCCATCTTCGTCGTACCCAACCACTATGAGTACAGTGATCCTGACAACTCATACGAGAAAAGGAAACATCCCCAATCCCCAACAACCATAACTACAACCACTCTCGGTAGTAGCTCCTACCACAGACTCGTGCATACCTAACTACCAAATATCACGATCTAGACTCCGCATCCAACGGAATCAATCGCCCGTACCAAATACTCCGTATCCCCGCTCTGGGATTCCATCGACAAGTACTAACCCTGGTAACTTGTCCAACCAAACACTAACCAGTCGCAACTCGACTCAACCAACGTCGTCTACCAGGTCATCCACAACCTTAGTTGCACCAAACCACAACTAAGTAGTACGACAACCAACTAAGTCAAACTGATAAGTACAACCTCGACTGCAGAGCGCAGTCCCATCACTAAAGCTGACATGGCTAGACTGACTGACGAATCCAAATTCGAATAGTCGTCCAAGTTAAACCACTCGTCAACTTACATTTCCGAACGATACACATCCTACCTTAGGATTCCACGACCACGCTCAGGGTCACTCTGAACCCAACTGCTACTGCCAACTGCAGTACACTCCACGAATTGACCGACTACGCGGTCTTGACATCGCAAGGATGTCAATCCAATTCTACCGCCAAAACGATCCCACGACATCGTGAAAGGCGATCCCAACTAATCGTCTCACGATCCAAACGCTAACATACTATTACGATAATCCCTTCATAGGGTCCCACACTGTCATCCACGACAGAACTATGGCAACCCCGCCATCTAGTGCCAAACCAAGACATACCACGATACAGTCCTACTAACTATCGTACCGGCACCCCAACATCAGGTTGATAATGAACTTTAGCCCATTGAGATATCACATCCTCGACCTGCGTACATACTCCAAGAGCTACACGGTTGCTCAAATAGAGACAACCCCCGCTCTGATAAGAAATCCTATGCTCTGATACCACGTTGACAGTATCAGAGCGTCCTGGGTATCCTATATGCCAACCTGCTCTGATACCACGTTGACAGGACCCATCCCAATCCCCTCGGGATTAGAGCGGGATGACCCTGCTCCCGTTTGACACGAAGTGTCAGACAAAGGATATTTCCAACCTTTGCCCTCCCGGGCTATCAGAGTACGCTAGGATCCGGAGGAGGCATGTGATATCTCGTTCTCTACTACAGTCCACATCTGATGTCAACCTGAAGGGCAGTCAAAACATTAAAAACTGTGAGTGGACAAAACAAAAGTTTATAAAAACGTTTCCATAAAGACATTTAACCAAATGGACCACATGTGGGAACTAAGCCCAAAATGTAACGCCCCGGAAAATTTGAAAAATGTAATATTAAAATAATAAATAAATGACATTTTTACCCTTGTGATTCGTATGGTCAAATTGTTGACTTTTTGATTGGAGGGTCGAACGGACGTGGAGTGATGACCGTGACGTAGTTCGGGACGTCACGAGTTCATAGACAGGTGGCACGTTCGATTCGGACGAATAGGGTGAAAGTTATGACGTTCGGAAGCCCAGGGGCATTATCGTAATTTGGACGTTATATGGGAAAAAAATTGACTTTTTGTTGGACAATTGGTTTTCACATGATTCGAAGACCGTTAGGTTCGTCTCGAGGTCCCGAGTACAACGACAGGCGGCACGCGTGAAATGGACGTCGGACGACCAAGTTACGGGTCACGGAAGTTGGAGGGCATTTTGGTAATTTTGCCCTGAGGGGCATTTTGGTCTTTTCACACAGGGTACTGTTCACCACCGTGGAAAACAGAGTGCACAGCCGTGGTGTCTTGTGCGTGAAATTTTTTATGACTAGTGGAACGATCAGGCGCATTGTTTAAGTTGATTGAGGCAGTGGGGGACATGGGTGAACGGACTGAGGCCACACAAGCACGGGCTGGGTTAAAGAAATGGCTATGGCTTCTGTGTGCGTGGGAGACATTTTCAGAAAACCTCAATTGGTCTCCCACGGGTTGCTGGCCGTTTGAATCGATTGACAGAGTAAGAGAGTGAGGAGTGGACTCAGTTGGGTCATTTGGGCATCAGTGTGAGGGCTGAGGTTGAGAGAAACAGTGAGAAAACAGTTTCGGGTTTTTGGGGGGAAAACTCTGAATTCGACTTCTACGGGTTGAGAGACAAATCTAAACACATTGAGAGACTTCTGGGAGTGACAGGAACACGTCGGTGCTAGAGTTGTGGAGATTGGAGCCCGTTTTGCCCAGGAACCCAAGTTCCAGTTCAGAGATGAACCAGTTGGAGGGAAAAATCGAATTCAATTCCTGAGGCGTGTTGAGCGAAACCAAGGGCCGTGAGAGACTTCTGGGGTCACTACGAGCACAACCGTGCAAAAATCGAAGGAGGAGGTGGACTGGCTGGCCGGGAACCTGAGTCTCAGTGTCAGAGGAAAACCAGTGCTGAGGTCGACGACTTCCAGGTAACGGCGAGTCCAATTGATTGTACCATTGTGTTCGTATAAGTCCCCTTAAGCTACTGGTGAAATTAATTTGGAAATGGAATCGTGTAGGGTGAGTTCCAGACGTCGACTTGATCGACAGTTTGAGCTTGAGTTGGGTCGTTCTGGTGTTAGTCGAGGTTAGTCATCAACACAGACCTAAAATTAATGGATTAGAGAAGGTAATAGGATTGAAAACGAGAAGAATTGATTGAGAATTGAACTTGAACTGGTCGGGTTGAGTCACGGGTAATAAACCCGTTTATCAGTCTATTTGGGTAAGGACGAAGACACTGTAGCTTGGCGCGTGGCCTTCACGCGCAGCCACTTTGGGCGGCGCGTGATGGCGCGTGCGATGATAACTCTGATCACGGTCAACATGGAATTTGTTCCTTTCAGTCTAATTAACATTTTACCTTTAGGATTCGAGTTGTTCGGGAGTCGTTCGGGATAATTTCGGGAGTCCGGAAGGTTAAGTCTCTAAGTTTAATATCGCCGAAAAATCTGGGAAAATTAGGGAAAAATCATACGAGCTTTTTGAGGATGTTTGTAACCCTCTTGTACGTTTTTACAGGCCCGGACACTTCCGAAGCTACGGAGGAGCGCGTGGGACGCGATTGACGCGTCCTACAACTGTGAGTGGACTTTTTGATTTCTAAACTGGGCATGCATGACTGTTTTACTTATTTATCTGATGGTTTTACATATGATTTTATGATGGTGATATGATATTCCGATTTTACGTATTTTCACGCTTTTCGAGATATTCATCGTATTTCACGTATTTCGAGGTTGCAGTTTTGCTTATGCATGAATGATGTTTTGATGAAGTATCTGGATATGTTTATGCATGTTACGGATTTATGATATTTTGATTATAATTGTGAAGTGATTTCGGAAACTGCAAGTTCTGGAAATTGCATGTGAATTCGGACATAAGTCCTATTATGACGTGATATGATTTCAGAATGATGTTGGAAAACGGATTATGATGAATCCTGGTTTATTGTGTTTAAAAACGGTTTTGGGTTTAAAGACCCGGTTGATTGTTAGATCTGGTTTTGGGTTTAAAGACCCGGTATATTGATGACGGAGGCGGGCCCGAAAATTGGGTTTAAAGACCCGTAGTGAGTTTAAAGACTCGTGAGTTTAAAGACTCGATTATTGTGATACCCCCGAGGCCTATTGATCATGTTTTGAGTTTAAAGACTCGTTGATATCCCGGGAAGGCCTGATATTGAGTTTAAAGACTCGGATGGATCCAACGGCATAATTGTGATTATTGATTCACTTTTTACTTGATTTGTGCAATTGATGTTTCAAAATGACGGTTTCTGGATTCTGGTAATATTAAATTGTTTTACATGAGTTATGACGATTCTCTGTAACGTTTTTCATGTGTTTCGGAAAAAGAGTTTTCAAGGGTTTAATACGCGATTTTGAAATATTTGGTTATGCATGCGTGTTACAAAACTGGAGGGCGAACCCGATTTCGGAAAAACTGTTTTCTGTAAAACTTATGTTTCGGTCCACTCACACTTTGTTGTTTTAAATTCCCTCCAGGTCGTGGTACAAGCGCGGGGGCAAGCGCCGAGGCAGAGGCGGAGGCATAAAGTTTTCCGTTGCGGAGTAGTTAGTTCACAGAGTAGGATTTGTTCTTTAACCTGTTTTGTAATATTATGCTCTATGAAACTGTGGACTTGACGTCCAGTCGGATGTATTTGTTTAATCTCCCTAGTCTGACAATGGGTGTGATGTAATATTATTTGGTTTTTCGGTCTTTTGGATTCGATTGTCAGACGGGAGCAGGATGCTTCTCGATTATCGAGGCGATAATCGGGGTGGGTCCTGTCACAAAATCAAGATTGAAAATGACCGTACGGGCCACTGCCCAAATCCATAAGGGATTCATCCCAAACCAGAAATAAACAAGTACACGAGCCACCGCTCAAATCCTATATAACCACACATCACATATCATATATCATATTTATACCATATACACATATAATTCACACAACCAATCCTGTCACGGTTTCCAAAGCTACGCGCGTGCTACCCAGGTCTCAATCCGTGTCTTCTCAAAGTCAAGATCAATGTCCGCAGATCACTGACCCTACCTGAGGTAATAGTAATCATAGCCTTCCTGAGAGTAAGGAACCCAACTGGGGCGACTCCCACTCAATCAGTGCTTCGTGACTACACCGGGGTCCACCCAGGCCAACGACCCTCCTCGGAGGAGATAATAGAACATGTAAAGGAAGGTAGATGAACATATATATACATAACATAAACATTCATGCCCGGTTCCCCTGAACCGTCATGATCCATAACATCCATTAAACAGGGTTCATGCCGGTTCCCATAAACCGTCATGTACCAGAATGACCTGACAAAGGTTCATGCCGGTTCCCATAAACCGTCATGAACCACAATGACCTTTCCAGAGTTCATGCCGGTTCCCGTAAACCGTCATGAACTTGGAAATCCATCTAGAGTCCCTGACCCGAAATCATCAGTGTAAAACAACTAGGTCTCGTGCCCGAACATATGACTCAACTGGGCACCGTGCCCGGTATCTAAGGGTCAGTCACGACTCCGATCGCAGTGATGCGTGCAACCATCCATCCAGGACCGCCCTCAATCCTGGTATGTCACCGTGAACGTATCAACCGACGCAACCACCACAAGATCATGGTGCACTCATCACCGATCGATATCCTGAACCGTCAGCACTCCGAAGTCGAGCCTCCCCAGGCTGCCCGACCATGAATCGTGCATCGTGACCTCTCCGGAAGGAATACATCCCAACTCGGAGGCGAGCGTCGTATCGTCGATCGCCGTGCACATAGCACCCGCCGCGACCACGATTTAGACCCGAAGGTCGTAAATAGTGTCATATGCCCGAGACCAAACCAAATGGGTCTTATACCCGAGTTTATCCTTTTGGAAATCCAAAACCAAATCATTTAAACCAATAAAGAAATACAGACCCGTATAGGCACCGTATAGGGTCGAAACCTCAAAATACGTGCGTATACGTAACCACACATCCAAATGCACTCATGGCATCACAAATAAGTATTTAAAGCATATAATAAACATTTATGCATGAACCAATTTAGAAAACGAGGTCTACTCACAGACCGTCCGTGCTGCCGCCTCGATTTGCGTGTCGTGCAGCTCTCCCGAGCCAATCTGACCTCTCAGGGTCATCCTGACCTGTCCAAATCATATCCAAAGGTTACTACTAACCTATACAAGTCCATATTAAGAACCCTAAACTTTCCCGGAAAAGTCAACGTGTCCCGTACACGTTTCCCGAGGTGAAAAACCTCAATTTGACCAACTTAACGATCTCCGATCGACCCGAAACCACCGCCATTGGATCCAAATCGTCAAAACCTTGAAAATAACACTGGGCCCACTCAAAACACTGTTCAGGCGCGCCCCCACGCGCTGGTCAACACAAAAGTCAACGGTGACGTCAGCACTGACACCTCCGACAGTGCCACGTGTCAAGCTCCCATTGGTCCATATTCTAACATGTCAGCTGACATTGTCAGATCTAACATGATGATGTCATCCCTGACATGATGACGTCATCAGTCATCCCTGTCTTCTCGCCGGGTCTGCAACCGGGTCGCCGTGACCCGCGGGTTGACCCGGTCGGTTCTCCACCGTCCGACCACCAAAATGCCTCCCGTTTGTACCATTTTCATCCTTTAATCCTAACCTAATTTTCTATGACATTAGTATGGAAGGAAAACATCAAAATCCACACCTTCAAGCTTGGCCATGGCGGCCGGATTTTCCCCCGCCGTTCACGGCTGTTCCATGCCGTCCAACGCCTCGAAACCAATCCCATTCATCTTCTGGGATCCCTAGAAACCTTACCCAATTAATGGAATCGAGTAAAAACCATTAAAATCCAATTTTCAAAATTCGAATATTTCCTTACCTCACGGGTTCACTCCGCCGTGGCCTCCACCGTGGGCCACCGTCCAACCTCTCGGTCCTCAACCCCTCACACTCCTCACACGGTCACTCTCATCTCACATAAGCGGTGAATGGTGATGGTGTGTGGGTGTTTCGATTTTTTGAAGAAAATGAAGAAAATGAAATGAAAATGGTGTTGGTGTTGTGGAAGAGAAGAGAGAAGAAGGTGATGTGATCAGATGAGAGAATAGAGGATTGATGGTTTGGATTGAAGGATTAATTGGTAATGGATGGTTAGGATTTGATGATAGATGGATTAATTATATAATAATCAATATAATAATATTTTATTAAGTAGATCCACTTTTTAGGGAAATTGGTCAATGGGATGAGTGACACTTGTCACTCATCCATGGGACCCACCTAAATATCTAGCCCAATCAGATTTTGCCAAATCATCACCATCTCGAAGTACGTGCATAGTGAAATCGAACTTCCGTGACCTATAACTTCCCCGTTCGAAGTCCAATTTCAGCATGCCGCCTGTCTATGGATTCGTATCGTCTCGATCTACGTAACGGTCTTCGGCCCTCAGCCATCGGACCTCTTGGTCAAAAAGTCAACATTTGACCCCTTGTAACCAAAATTACCAAAATGCCCCTAAATTTCCGAACGTCATAACTTCCTCCTCGAACGTCGGAATTGAACGTGCCACCTGTCTATGAACTCATGACATCGCGAAATACGTCACAATCATCGGTCAAAGTCTATTTGACCTCCCGAATGAAAAGTCAACGTTTTGCCACGCCCAAGGGCAAAACGGTCATTTTGCATCGTTCGTCCGATTTCGTCCTACTAATGATCGATTAACCTCACTAATCGTGATTAGTCACTAATCTAATCTAGGAATTTGGGACGGGTCGTTACAATCAAAGTATGAAAGTAAACTAAGAACACAAAGAACTACGTGGTTTGGCAATAAGCCTACATCCACAAGCAAAAACAGGGAGGAATTCCACTAATAATGAAAATATTACAAAGGAGATTAATTCTCTCAAAACCCGAAACCCGAATACACCCAAAGTCTCACTAAAAAAGGGTGCAACACCATAGATTTTTGTAATGGTGCACCAACAAAAGTCACGCTTAAAACTAAAGCCTAAGCACCTATTATATACTACGCTTAACTTATCCTAATCCTATAAGGAGTACAAGCCCAGAAACCTTATAAGACATGAAGCAGAGTTCTATAAGGATTAGGAACTCTAATCCTTATAAAACACAAAACCAAAAACAACTAAGAATAGTACTTACTAATTGACTTACAATTTACGAAAAATTACAACATAAAGAAGCCTCTTGTAAGAATTTGAGCTCTACATCAATTGTGTAAAGTTTGGTTTTAACTCAAATTAGGACAAGAGAAGTCTTAACAATAAGTGATTGCTTATTCTATTCTGATTAGAATTAGTATTGAACTTTACTAAACTTTATTGAAGTCTAATTAGTAAGTCTAAGTCTTCTAATTGGAGAATGTTTAGATGGATTGTCTATATAATGTTCTTGACATAGAGGAGAAGGCTTGCTCTCGGCTTTGGAATTCAATGTGATAGTGATCATGGACTCATCCTTAATCTCCAAAAGGTTCGTAATCTCATCTTGTCACTCTTTTGGTTAGTTGTTGGCTTGTTGTTAACGTGGTTAAAATTATTGAGTTGTGATCTTGGAGGGGCAAATTATTAAGTTGTGATCTTGGCTGAACTTTTTTTTTTTAAGGAAGAGGGGAAGTTTTTTGGAAATTCTTCATACAAGATGTTATTGGAGTTTGAACTTGTGACTAATTATCTACAAGTCAATACTTAAATGAGCTGAACTAGACACACTTGACATCTTGTCTCACCTCACATTCAAGTTTTTAATTTGTTAAATAAATAAGAAATTAAAATTTGGTTAAAAAAAAAAACAAAACAAAAAGGAATTTGTGTTTTCCAACTTAGACGGCTAAAATGCGGAGGGGTCTCGATCCTGAAATTTTCAATCGCCTTTTCACGACTCTCACCCCTTTTTTGCACGACGGAGACGATGATATCTAGGTTTATTGCTGGTTTGATTCCGTCGAATCTGGATTTTTGGAGAGGTATGGTGACCGTGAGATACTGTGACGGCAAGGTATTATTGGTTGTTTGAAAACGCATCTATTCGCTTTGATCGAAACTAGTTTTGTGTATTGGTTGTTTTGATTTTTGGAAAACTTTGTTTATAACTTCTTAACTCCTTTAATCATTTTCTTTCTTACTCCTTAGTTTATTGTGATGGGCACTTCAATCTCGCTATGGAATTGATGATTTTTTTTTTTTTTTTGAGAATTAATTGATGATGATATTGTTTGTGCTGCTTAGAACGCTGCGAATCGATCTTGAATGAATAATAATATTTGAATTTTCCGTCTTTTTGAACCTTACTTCCTAAAGGTGTCTTGTTCAATTTATGTTAATGTTTATGATATTAATTATGCTTGAATCTTGGAAAATATTGCATTTACCCAAAGTGTTGCAAAGTAGCAATTGATGTGAAGTCACGAACCCAAAAGTTCATTTTGATTGATTTCAGTTTTTGGTCTCTTGCCCAATCTCCACGGCGGACTTGAAGTCATTGAATATGGCTAACATTCGAATTTTGACTAGTGGGGGAAATTACAAGAAGTGGAAAAAAGAGATAAGGGCCTTTTTGATTTTCAACGCCCTTGACATCTTCCTTGACAACCTTAGACCACCTCCCATCACTAATCAAAGTTCTAAACAGGAAAAGGCTAATATGAGAAGTGGTGGAGGGCTAATAAGTTGGCAATTTCTGTCATTGAAACTGGGATGACATATACCGTACGTGGATCATGAGAATACTGATTTATCTGACAAGAATATTAATACCTCTAAAAAGCCAGTCATTCTTAAGAACAAACAAAAAAATGTTGATAAAATGAAATGTTTCTTTTGCATATGTCCTGGACATTTGAGAAAAGATTGTGAAACCTTTAAGGATTGGCTGAGAAGTTAAGGTAAAGCTAACATTTATGTATGTGTAGAATCTAATCTTATTGAAGTTCCCAAAAATAGTTGGTAGTTTGACACAGGCTGTTCAATTCATATAACTAATTCCCTACTGGGTTTTGTGGCTCAAAACCAAAGTGGCAAGAATACTTACAATGTATATGTAGGAGAAGGGACAGAGAAGCTATAGGGATTGTAAACTTGAAACTTTCTTCTGGTTTTTCCCTACAACTTAATGACGTGCTTTTTGTTCCTTCAATGAGAAAAAACTTGATTTCTGCTTCTAAATTGACTTAAAATGGATTTGCTTATTTTGGTGACAATGATTGTTTAAGGCTTTTCCTTAAAAATGATCTTGAAAAACCATTAGGAGTAGGTTTTCTACATGGAGATTTGTGGCAGATTGATTGTACTATTTTGTGTGTGATTCAATTGTTTTAAACATTGGTGTTAAAAGAACACAAAACAAAAATTCTTCTTATATGTTATGGCACAAAAGGCTCTGACACTTTTCAAAAGAATGGATTTCCAAACTTTCCAACTCAAACTTGATCCCTAAACTTGATTTACTAATTCTACTAATTGTGTTGACTGTTTGAAAGGTAAAATGACTAGTTTTAGAAATTTTGATGCTAAAAGGATTCATCACCTTCTTGAACGAATTCATACTGATGTATTTGGTGCATTTTTCTGTTAACTTGTATTTTGTGAACTTTATAGAAGATTTTTCCAGATTTGGCTTTATTTTTCTTATTCTTGAAAAATCAGCAGTGCTCAAATATTTCAAAATCTTTAAGTCTAAAGTTGAGAAACAATTGAATTTAGCAATTAAGATTATTAGGCCAAATAGAGGTGGAGAGTATTTTGGCAGTACATCGAAGATGGACAACGAAAAGGTCCTTTTTCACTTTACCTTGAATAGCAAGGTATAGTTGTAATAGCCAGAATCCCGAGGAAACGTAAATTCGGGGGAAAATGGAGTCAAAGGATGATTTTGCCCTCGAAAAAAGTCAAAGTGTAGACTTTTTTCTATGAACCACGTTTGAGAATTCCGAGAAGACCTTTTCAAAGGCCTTGGAATCCCGAGTTCGTAGATAAGCGGCACGTCAAAATTGGAGATCGTTTGAAGTTGTTTCGAGTTAAAAACCCTTAAGGGTATTTTGGTCATTTTCTATCAAGGACATTTTGGTCATTTTACAATAATAACCAATGGGGTGCTGCCATGTGTCACTTTTTTAGAGGAGTCTGATATTTTGGCTTCTTGACCGACCTCCCTCTCCACCTATAAATTTGTGTGTTGTGTTGATTATGTTTTTCGATGGATTATGTTTTTTGGTGGTATTGGATTAATTGGAATTTATATTGGTTTCATGGATTTTTGATGATATTACGAAAATGTCAATTATGCATGTTTTGCAAGGAAATTGGGTATGTATGCCCTGGTTCATTACCGAGTTATGGAAAAGTGGTTTTAGAGTCAATATGAGATTTCTACGTGATTTTGGTAGTATTCGATGTTTTGGGATTTCAAATGTTTTTATAAATATTTTAACGGCTCGTTTACGAGGTTTTTGGGACGTACTTGTGATTTAGGGCTTAGGCCCGAGTTTTGAGTTTGGCTTTAGTTTATGAACTTGGTTTTGGATATGGAATGAGTACATGATATCGTTATGTGACTATTGAGTATATATGTGATGGTCTCTGTTGATTAGTAGCCTTATACGTCGAGCTGGGAGTTCTGAATCATGAGACTAGTATTATGTATGATTGTAATTTCTGGATACATGTGGTGTGATTGGATATGTGACAGTGTTGGTGTGATTAGTGATGTGATGGGATGACCCTCATCGAGTTGTGGTTTGATGATGTCTCAGGCGTCCAGAGCTGAGCTCTGTTTCCCTAAGACTTGGGCTAGTACCTAGACGTCCAGAACTCGGTTCTATTTTTCTAGGATCGGTCCACACCCAGACATCCAGAGCTAGGCTCTATTTTTCTGGGTGATAGCCAGACGTCCAGAGTTGGGTTCTGTTTTCTCGAGAACTCTGACATCCAAAGCGGGGCTCTGTTTTCTCGAGTGATATTACCTTACTGGAAGTGCACATTTGATATGATGATTCAGTTTGCAGATATTGAGGTTGGGTCGGTTGATACGGTTGCTTGGTTTGGTATGCTGATTGGATTCCGTATGATTGGTTCAGTGTGTCTGATGTGTTTATGTTGGTATGTTACTTTTCAGTCGGTGTTTTGGCCTGGTCGTGTTTGCATTGATAACTTGATATGAGTTTATATTGGTCAGGGCTCTGAAATTACTGGGTTTTATTGTTACTGCACGTATTGCGAAATTGTTGTCTTATTGGTAAACTTGATGCATGCATAGTTTTATAAACATAGGGTAATTAGTATATTTTTGAACTATGTTTTTAAACTTTTGTTTTTGTCAACTCACACAGTTTTCATGTTTTGAAACCCTCCAGGGTCGTGCACGGGAGTCGAGGCTGCTTACAAAATGGAGGCATGAGTTCACTAGTTAGTAGGTGTCCCTTATCTGATAGGGTTTCAAGTGTACATTTGGACCTTTGAGTCACTTGTCAAACGGGGGCAGGGCCTGGATATGGTTTATGTCATTTTTCTGGAGTCGGGTCCTGTCAATAGTGGCGCAGTACACTACACCAAGGACACCTAAATAGAATGAAGTCTTAGAGAGAAGAAAGAAGACCTTGATTGGAATGGTAAGGATCATGATTTCATGATCTAAACTGCATGGTAGGGAGAAGCTCTCAAGATAGCAAATTATATTCTGAATATGGTGCTTAGTAAAGTAGTTCCTAGCACGCCTTTTGAGATTTGAATAGACAGAAGACCCAGTTTTTCACAATTTCATGTTTGGGGCTGCAAAAGTGAGGCTAGATTCTACAATCTAAATGAGAGAGAACTTGATGCAAGGACTCAAAATTGTTATTTCATTGGATACTAAGAAAAATCAAAGGGATTTAGGTTCTACTATCCTCAAGCACACTCTACGATACTAGAAACTCACAATTCTAGATTCCTAGAAGATCAAGATGTCACAGACTTGGTTTCATATAATTTTATATTTGAGGAAATCATTTAGACCACTCAATTTCCGATACTTCAAACTAACTTGGCTGGCTAATTTGTTGATCGCATGAACAACCTGATGACCAATAGCCTATGGAAACCTAAATAAAATCAACTGAACAGCTTAGAACCAAGATACATGGAAATGGTACAGTAGTTGAACCTATTATTGCTAATTGAAAAGTTCAGATCGAACCGAGAAGGTCTGTTAGAACCAGAAAACTTGCAATCCCTGCCGACTATCATGTCTACTTACAAGAAGTAGACTATGACCTGGGGATATAAATTGTTTAATTCGAAAATGGACCTAACGGGATATGACCTTGTTGGTTGGTTCGATTTCTTCAAGACCCGCCGAGAGACCTACGAGGTAGAGAGAAGAGCACTAGATATGGTGAGGTGCCGGTCTAATGAGTTTCGATGCTTAAGTTAGTCAGCAAATTAGAGATGAATAGATAGATTAACAGCGCAATGACAAGGAGTCTGGTTTATGTATTGAGAGAGAGTGAGTGTGTACCTTTATGAGAGGGTTTTGACTGGTATTTATAGTATTAATGAATGTGGTGGTTGAACCCTGATGGTGTAGGGTTCAAGCAACCTCAAGAGATACTAACACGTGTCCCGGAAAACCAGGATGGAAAGCAGGTGCCAATAGATCTCCTATCATGTCAGAAGCTGCTATTGACATTTGCAAGAGGGTTATAATAGGGTTCCGATTCTTACTTGTCAAGTGGCATAGTCTTAGGCGTTTCTTGAGTATGTTGTAGGTATATCCTGCCGATAGGTAGTGCACCTAATGTAACAACTCAACTTTTTAAGAAATGTAAATTCGGAAATTAAATGTGAAATGACCATTTTGTCCCTAAGAAGAGAAAATGTTGATTCTTGATCCGAGAAGTTATTTGGACTTTGACCAAGACCCATTACGAAGATCGAAACGTCACGAGCCCATAGACAAGTAGCACGTCGGAATCGGACGTTGAACAAGGACGTTATGGGTCACTAAAGAATTTACATACTATTCATGTTTTACTAGAGAGGGACACTTGGCAGGTTTTAATTAGGCAAAAATATCCAAATCAGACTAATGGGTGAGTGACACTTGTCATTCATCACATTGACCTAATGCCCTATGTTCATGCACCCATCCATGTCATGTTCATCTTCTCTACTTCCTCACTTACCCGATCACCCAAAATCATTAACAAATATCATCTACCCATCCCTGCTGCTGCCTGAGTGAAAGAGAGATTAAGAGGTTGGACTGAGACGAGAGGGAAGATTGAGATGGCGAGGACAACCGTGTACGGCAGCTAGAAAACCGAGGAAAGTAAGCTGTGGGACTTTGGAATTGGTTTTCAAGTTTTAGGATTTAAAAGAACAAACTAAGACTAGAGTCACAGGGACCAAAAAGGAAAGATTTGGTGGCTGGTGTCAATCTGGAAACGGATTCGAAAACTAGCTGTGGAAGATCGAGTTCGAAAAGGTAATTTTAACCCTTGTTTCGTGATTTTGATACCAGTGAACTGTTCTTGGGAGTGAGAAGGGTGTGTAGGAAGAAAAATGGAAGAAAACGATGGTTGAACGGTTGAGTTCTGGCTGGGTCAGGGTAGCGGGTCAAACGACCCGTTACAGAGATTCGGGTCGACCCAGCTAGAGGTTAAAGGTGATGATATGGTAGTCCACGTCTTCGCTGTCAGTCCACATGGAAAATCAAGTATTGCCACGTGGTAGGTAGTCAAGTCCAGTCAGCATTTGATGTGGAAGGTTCACGTCAGCCATGTCAGACCACGTGGATCAATGGAGTGATGCCAAGTGGCAACCTATCAAAAGGTTTCAGAGTGACGTGGAAGGTGACATGGCAAGTCCAGGTCAGCCATGTCAGACCACGTGGACCGGTGAGAGGGTGCCACGAGACAGGGTGTTAGGATCTGTCAAGCTTATGTGGCAGGTCCAGTCAGCATTGTCAGACCACATGGACCAGTGGGGTGGTGCCACGTGGCAGGCTTTTAGAGGTTGTCAGACATGTCAGATGTAAGGCTAACGTCAGCATGACGTCAGCTTTGACCAGCGTTGACCATTATGGACCACCGTTAACCAGTGACAACCAGCGTTGACCAAACTTTGACCGGTGCGTGTGGACGCATGGATATGAATTTCAAGGTTAAACCAATCTTGTTCAAAAGTTTTCGAAGATCTGAATCCAATGGTGGTGGTTTCAGGTTGATCGAAGACCGTTTGATAGGTCATTTAGGGGTTTTTAGCCTCGGGAAGCATGTTTGCGACACGTTTCTAGTACCGAGATTTGTGAGGGTTTGTTGTATGAACTTGTATAGAATGTTAATGACCCTCGGGGTATGATTTAGATAGGCCCGAAGACTTTGGATTAGTTTCGGTGTGGCTTACGATGCGGATATCGAGAGTGCTGCTTGGACATTGTGTGAGTGGACTTTTGTTTTATAACTACAATGCATACATAAATGTTTAAATCATTTATTATATGATTTAAGTTGAAATGATTTGATATCATCCCTTGATGAGTGTGTGAATTTAATTATCGGTTTATAAACGATTTTACGGATTTGCATGAAACTAATGTTTTGAGCTTGAGAGCTAATTGGATTACAGTTTGACTTGGATTTGGAGTCGAACGAGGATTTGAATAAAAGACTGCTTTGAGGTGATTTGAATAACCTATTTGGTAGGAATGATTTGGATAAAGCTGGATTTATAAAAATGAGTTCTAGACACTGTTTTCTGATTGTTTTGTGGAAATGACTTGTGAAAGTCATGTATCGGGCTTAGGCCCAATTGTACAATGTTTTGACTCAGTTTGAGACAAAAATGGTTTTAAAATGAATTTTTACTGGATTTGGTCACTGTTCCACATATACCATCCTGTGTGAATTGGATTGTCTCCTCTAGACGTCAAGGATCTTGGATTAGTCACGGTACACTACCTGGGATGAGTAGCTCCAAGGAGAGGCTTAAGCTCAGGAGTGTGAGATTATGATATGACCCTGAACGTCGTAGATCCTGGGGATGTACTCAGAGATGAGACCTCGAGTTGCACACGTAGGATTTGAAATCGTGACAATTACTGTTTATGGCTATTGCTGATATCGAGGATTGGTTATATTGTGTTTTATTGATATGTGTGTGTGTCCAGATACAAATGTTTATATATATATGATTTGAATTACTTTCATACGATTTGATTTCTATGCATGCATGTTTATAAAACGGAGGGGAAAATGTAATTGTTTCTTAAATCGTATTTCGAAAATGTTTATTTTGTCCATTTACACTTTGACTATTTTATTGACTCTCCAGGCCGTGGCACAGATACCGGGGTTGATATTGAGGCAAAGGCATAGAGAGTACCGTTGTGCATCTGAATACCTTTCGGGGGTGGGATTTGGTACTTTTATTGTATTGTCATTATGCTCTGTAATACCGTTGATTAGTTGAATTTTGTCTCAACAGTTAGGTATAAATACTTATCCCTAGTCTGACAATGTTGTAATTTGAATCTTTCTTTAAAACGTAAAGGGAAATTTTCGGTATGTTGAGTTTGATTGACATACGGGAGCAGGGCACGTCCCACAGTAATCCAGGGGGATTATGACGGGTCCTGTCACCTAACGATTAGCATATATGCCAATCGCCTGGCAGCGAATCACATGTTTGTGGTGTTTCTAGTTTTACCGAGTCTAGTTAGTTGATATGGTATCAACATAAACTCCCTAAGTTCTTGACTGAAGTGGATTTCCTCATTCGAGGACTCGTAACTCTAGACGATACATGTCGACTGACTAAAAGGTTGTACCCACTATTCCCCCAAGTTCTTGATTGAGGAAGTGTACCTTAGTCAAATGGCGTTGCACCAGTTCGTAGCATATGATGTGGTCGTAATGTTTCTACTTGCTAATCGTAGCATGAGTTTAGAGAATATCTCGAATGATGTTTCTGATCGGTCATGATGTGCCTACTTGCCGATCGGAGCATAAGTCTGAGAGGATACCTTAAATGATGCTTCTGATCGATCGCCGTGTGCCTGCTTACTGATCAGTCGCATTGTGTTTACTTGCAGATCAGAGCATAAATCTGAGAGAATACTTTAAATTATGCTTTCAATTAGTTGCAATGCGCTTACTTTCCGATTAGAGCATAAATCTCAGAGAATACCTCGAATTATGCTTCAGATCGGTCGCAAAGTGCATGCTTACCGGTGAAAGCATAAGTATGAGAGACTCCTCGAATGATGCTTCCGATCGGTCCTGTCAGAGATATGGACCCGGTGAGACCCCGGGCAGCATGCGTCGCTTTAATACCGTGAGATATGACGTCTGGGACGTCAAGCGTCTGGGACGCTAGGCATCTGGGATGCCGGAGATGGTAAAGTAATAAATGTGTACCACTGGATTTATGAAACGACTTTTGGATTGAAACTATGTTTATGGGTTTCGGGCTAAGGCCCTAATGGTTATTTCTAATAAATGTTTGATTATTGGTTTTTGATGCATGCATATGTTTTTACTGAGGGGCATAAATGTCTTATAAAATGTATTTTACGAACTTGTTTATTTTTGTCCACTCACAGCTTTTGGTTTTTAATGCCCTTCAGGTTGAGCGCGGATGCGACTGAAGCAGGGGACCGGGACACTGCATGCCTCCTCCATCGATCCTTGCGCACTCTAGATGCCCGTAGGGGCAGTGGCGTTGGGTTATCCCTTGTCTGACACTTCTTGTCAGACGGGAGCACGTCACATCCCGTGGTAATTCCGGGGGGATTGGGATGGGTCGTGTCAGGTCCAATGTTGATACTTGTCAATTAGAGCATAAATTTGAGATGGTACCTCAAATTATGGTTTTGATCGGTTGCCTGCTTGCTGATCAGAGAATAAATATGAGAGAGTACATCAAATGATGCTTTTAATCGATCGTAATACCATGCTTGCCGATCCGAGCTTAAATCTGATAGGGTACCTCAAATGATGCTTCTGATCGGTCCTAGTGTGATTTCTTGCCGATCTGAGTATAATTTTTTTTTTTAAATTTGAGTTTTCGAAAAATCAACATTTTTTTTAAAGATACGCATTGCATGTATATTTGTATCTGTAGGACACAGTAGGATTGATGTTTGGTGTCATCTGATGGTTGGTCCACATCTCAAGATGCATTAGGTACCTATCAACGGGGCTGGAATCCATCATTTGGGAACTTTTTCGGAAAAAAAAGCGTCAGAGCTCTACCCAGCTACCGATTACTTTAAAGCTGCCGATTGCTTTTCAATTGGAACTTGCCTTCCAATCAGCCCTTGAGACTTAGACGCTTTCGACTGAGAAGTATTTCAGGTAAAACGACTTCTCCTTTTTTTTTTTTTTGTATTCGTCATTTGCATTTGGGGTAGTTTGTGCTTAGATGTAGTTTCCTTTTTTGCACTTGTTGATGTTAGAGTTTGAGTCAACTAGTGGATCTCGGACAAGATCCCCATAAAATTTTGGTAATGAAACACCTTCCCACTCAGCTAGAGATGAGTCGAGTGAGAGAACTGTTCCACATTCTACTAGTGGGTCCTCATCGACCAGCAATAGTTCAACATCTACATCAATTGATAGCATAGATATAACATTAATGGACCGAAAGGAAAATATTACCAAGTAGATGAGAGCTGCCAAGAATGTGAGGGGCTCCATGACATTGGCTCGAGTAAGGATCGCATTTGGCCAACTCAACGTGATTGGTTGGATTTTGTTGATTAGTATATATATAGCATTTCATTTGTATGGTCTTCTCGAGCCAAATTATGGTTAACTTTGCCACATGTATAGGCTCAAATGGCAGATGATTGGGCTTGGATGGGTCCAAGTCGAGTGTTTCGTGAAGTCCGTTTGCGGGGCATTCATGAATGAAATTTCAACTTAACAGAAAATTTGGAGGCACTTTTTCGACTGGGTGTCTAGCCCTTGGGAAGGGGATGTGAGTCGGGTGAGAAATATAATTTAGCATGACTTCCAATCGGAAGGTTTTTAGTGCCGACATGGCCCTTAAGAATTTTGTATTTTTATTAACATGTCGAATAAGTTTTTGACTGATTGAGTTTTGCTTGCTTGCAGATCCATTCAAGGGAGGTTGTTCTACTGATGAAGACGAAGTGTGAGAGCTGGTTTGGTTATCGCTAAGCGAGCTAGAGAGGAGTTGTCATTTGCTAAGGCTACCCGATAATTTATTCAAGGTTGGCCTGATTTCTGGTCTGGGTTAGTTCCGATTACAATTTCCTATCGATGCCTCATTTGTCTTTTTTTTTTAACCAAATGGTGCTGACATGAGATTTTTTTTGTGTGAAGTGAATCCTGCAATCAAGCTCTCTTGTGCGAAGAAGATGCAGGAGAACATTGAGAAATATCGATTGGCTACAGAGAAGGCCTAGAAGGCCAAAGAAAGGACTTTGCTCCTAAGGCGGTCAAGTAGAAGACTATTTCTAGTTGGCCAAAGCAGATGAAGGTGAATCAGCAAGAGAAGCAGGTGCCGATTATTGGGGGTTCAAAAAGTAGGTTCGGTGTCAAGGAAAGTCCACTTTAGACTTTTAAGGCAAAAAATGTTGGCTACCAACGAACAACAAGGTGCTGATGAGGCGGAGGTCGCTCAATAGGAGAAGGAGGCCTACATCAGGGCACTTGAAGAGGCGAGAGATAAGGTGCCATGTGAGCCTTAGTTGGGCCTACCGCCTAGGACAGTGCTGAAGCATCTGAAGCAATGGATCTTCAACCAAGGCCTTCGGTCCCATTTTGCTAACCTAGGGGAGGCCTCAGATGTTTGTTCGATTGGCTAAGGTATATGATAACTTGATGCAAGGGATTGACTGCATGCATCCGACTGTCATCCTAGTCGTCAATGCACTGGTCCTCGACCCTTAGAATGGTATGCTTGAGATCTAAGAGATGAGCTCAACCACCCTTCCTAATTAGTAAGTTAAGATGATTTCCAGGAATTTCCATGTAAGTTTTTGATTCCTTGGTTGCTTTATTGCTGATTCATTTTTTTTTTTGAAATGACTGAGTTTTGGCCAAGTTTTTTTGAATCAACAATTTTTTAATGAGGTCTTCATTGCCCTTCAGAAGTCAGCCAAGCAGGCGAAGCGGCTTGAGGTCGACCGACTAGAGGCTGAGAAGAAAGTGCTAAGGTAGTGAGAGGAACAACTGAAGAGCAAGGAGCTAGAGATGTGATAAGCCTTTATTTGAGCATTCTTTTATATCATTATTATACTATTTATGCTTATCTTTTAATATAAAATGCCAAACAATAGGAAAGAATAATATATTTTGTGAGAAATGTGTAGAATTAAATATATCTCAAAATTATGAGGATTTTGGCGAAAGAATCATCTCAATCAGAGTTGTATTGATGCATTTATGATCGAATCAAGGGAGGCCACCAAAAAATGTAATTGAATTTGGTAGGGAGCTATCGAATCCAGAAGCCCAGATCAGTCGCCAGCCCAGTAATGCGCATATCCCAAAATCCAGCTTAAAAACCCAACCCCACGATCCAAGACGAGTCTAGCCCAAGCCCATGTGTGCCTGATCCGCTCTAGCCCTGTGACCCACGTGCCTTCCACCCGTCCACTTGCATGACCCGTACTGCAACACCTAGCGACCCATGTCACCATCACGTGTCCGTACTCATGTCATCCCATTTTCCGCTGCACATCGCACGCCAGCCTCGCAGCCGACCCCTGTATGTCTAGCCTGCAGAAGCCCATGCCGAAGTCCAGACCAATCCTATTCCTTTATCCTGTAACAACATGTTCATGCCCTATTTTTCTCAGCCCACTCACCTAAATTCACCTAAATTTAAGAATCAATACGCCATAAATGGGAATAGACATCACTATAAAGGCATCAGATAACTCGTAATCTGATGTTATTACTACTATATGCATCAGCTTGTTATTTACTGAAGTTTAAAGTGTAAAACAACTTCACTGAAAATTTTGACCAATGTCTTTATGTCCATTTAACATTAGCATATTATATATGTAACGACTCGGAAATTTGGAAAAGGAAAATTTGGAAAATTTGAACAAAATGACGATTTTGCCCCTAGAATTGGGCGAACGGTTGACTTTTGGTTCGAGTGGTCAAATGGAATTTGACCAGTTACTGTGACGTAGTTGGAGACGTCACGAGTTCATAGACAGGTGGCACATTCGATTCCGACATTCGAGGAGAAAGTTATGATGTTCGGAATTTCAAGGGTAATTCGGTAATTTGGTAAAAGGGGCAATTTTTTGACTTTTCAAACAACATGGACTTTTCATGCAATTCGAAGACCGTTGGGTAGGTCTCGAGACGCTGAATCCGTAGACAGGTGGCACGCGTCAATCGGAGTTCAGGCGATTAAGTTGCGAGTCTAGAAGTGTGAAGGGCATTTTGGTCATTTGTAAGAAGAAGGGAAAAATGGTAATTTGAGTTGGGCAGTTAAATGGCTGATGATGAGATTATGTTAAACCAAATGTTGGACACCTGACACTCGGATTGAATGGCTGAGTGTCCTTACACCGCCAATACAATCGATAATTCAAGGGATAAAGACAACAAGAAAACAGGGGATTGGATTCAAATTCATTCGAACAGATTAATAACCATTTGAGAGCCTGTTGGGAAACTGATGAATTTGAGAGGATTAAGAGACTGAGATAAGAAGAAAACAGGAGGGATAGAGAGAAAATTCGAAGAGAAACCCGAAACCCAAACTCGTGGAATTCAAAGGTTTCAAAAATTCGAATTCTAACTTAGAGGCCGTGATTACTACAAATGAGGCTTGAGTGAGCTTTCTGGAACTCTTCTGATTAAGACCATACCAAAATTGAAGAGAATTGATCAAGAATCGATCAAGAACGGGATCCGCAAGGGCTTGGAACTTCCATGATTGAGTTCGATCATACAAAGGTATGTTCAAGGCAAATTGAGCTTGAATTCATGGTTAGAATGGGTCTGTGATGCTGCCTAACTGATCAATTTAAAGAAATCGATGAAAATTGAGGGGATTGAATGATGAATAGCCTTCGAAAAATTGAATTGAGTTGGATAGTTGGAAGTAATTATAATTGGAATTGAGGTGACAGACCTTTAATTCATGTGTTAACGATGCTATTGGACATTTTAATTACAGAAAACGAGTTGGAATTGAACAGGATTGAAACGGATCAACACGCGGGTTGAACGACCTGTTTAATAGGTAGTCGGGCAGAGACGATGAACAGTGCTTTTACTGTAGCAGCGCGTGAGCTTCACGCACAGCCACTCACGGCGGCGCGTGGGGGGCGTGTGTGACCGAATTTCGAGGTGAGTTGAACATGAAACTTGCTCCTTTTAATGTAACGAACATTTTGGCACTAGTGTTGGCGAAATCGGATATCGTTTTGATAGTGTTCAATGTATCTGAAGTTTTCGTATACGTTAAAAATACGTATTTAAATCCCAGAAAAATTGGGAAAAATTATATGAGGTGTATTGAAGTGTTAGTGACCCTCGATATTGATTTTGGGAAGGAATGGTGATTTTCGGAATTTACGGAAAAAACGTGCAGCTTGGTAGCAGCCGTTTGGACGGTGTGTGAGTGGACTTTGTTTTCTAAATTTCAATGCATGCATAACCGTTTTCTATGCTTTATATTTATGATTTCTATGCTTATGGTAATTACGATTTCCGTATTTACTCGTATTTCGATATGCAATACGTAATTACACATATTTCGAGACTATGGTTTCTCTTATGTTATGATGATGGTTTGGTGGATAATTTTAGATGATTTGTGTGTATCATGTTTTGATGATGTTTTGATTATGATTGTGAGTGTGATTTACGGTTTTGGCACATGTTTCGAGATTATTACGAATTTGCACGTTTTACGAGATTTCGAGTATGTTGTGGTTTGACCATGGTTTTGATGAATTGAATTCGGAATTTGAAATATGATTTGATTTCAAAGATTTAAAACGAATTTTGGAAAAAGATGATTTCGAGCTTGATGCCCAGTTCATAAAAGTGGTTTTGATGAACGAGATTTCGGGTTTCGCAAACTTGAAAGTGGATTTCCGGATTTGGGTTCGAAATGGTTATTCCGAATGCCGACTTACGGAATGATGGTTCCGAATTCGGATTTGGAACTGTATGATGGATATGATTTGGGATTTGAATGTGAAATTCGGACATGAGTTCCATTTCGATAAAATGTGATGTCGGATTTGATTTTGGAATTTGGATTACGATGGATTCTAGATTGGTTGTGAATTACACATGGTTTGAAGACCCGGTACTATTGCTGGATCATGTTTTTGGTTTAAAGAACCGGTTGATTGATGACGGGGGAGGGCCCTTAATCGATTTGTTTTGAGTTTAATGACTCGGTTATTGTGATATCCCCCGAGGCCTATTGATTATGTTTTGAGTTTAAAGACTCGTTGATATCCCGGGAGGCCTGATTATGCGCATGGTTTTGAGTTTAAAGACTCGGGCGCACTTGAGATCCAGCAACTCAATTGATTAATGTTTTTGGATGTGTTGAGCAATGGCCCGGTTTATATGGCTTGATGGATTTTTGGGTTATGTTATGTACTTGGATTTTGATTCATGATTTTGGGCTGAGGCCCCGTGTTCATGGTTTCGGGTTAAGGCGCGAAGTTTGAGAAAATGAAATGATTTTGGTTTTCATACACGGTTTTCTTGTACTGGAAATAAAATGGATTGTGAAATGAGTTTCGAATGCATGCATTGGTTTTACGTGGAGGGTAGAAATGTCTTTTCTGTAACATGTTTTATAAATTGATTTATTTTTGTCCACTCACACCTTTTGTGTTTTTTATTGACCCTCCAGGTCGTGGCGCAATGATCGAGGCTGATCGAGAGGTGGAGGCATGAGTGGGCACATGTTTGGTTATCCCTTATTTGGAAAGTGCTGAGGGTAATTTGGGAACTTCAGTTGACTTGTTAGACGGGAGCAGGACCGGGTGCAGTTACCAATGTCCCTCTGGGGACGGTCCTGTCAATATAAACGGATGTCTATATAGATTTTTTCCTTTTTTTTTAGTTTAGCATCGGTTGTTAAAAATTTAATCAACCGAAGTCTTTACAAAAAGTCAATATATTCAAAAAAAAAAATTCCCTTTAAATTCAGTTTTTCTTCTCCTTGATTATAATTCATTCCCACCAATTGAATTTTTGATTTAATTAATTTTCCCCCTCCCATTCTAAATTCTAAATAAAAACAAAAATTAGAAGCTAATTACCCGAAACTTATTTGAAAAAAATCTAAATATATGATTAAACCTAAAGTATAATAAGTTTAATTGTCATTTATTTTCTTTGAAAGCCACATGTGCACTCCAATTCCAATTAACCGGCCAATTAATTATCGAAGTCTCGATCTCCTCGCACGCCAACCAAATTCAATTAATTCCCTCCCTTTCACTATTCCAAAAATCCTTCCCCCCCATAGCCGAATTCCATCTCGCGCCCATGAATTAGATGGTATCAATCAAACATAGTCTTCCAAAGCCCTCCATCTATATTTCCGGCCCTCTTTCGAACATGAACAAAACTCTTCTCTCTCTTGCGTCTCCGACTAATTGTGACAACTGTTCATCACCGCCAGTCGTTCATCATCGTTGGCCGTGTCGTTCATCATCGTCGGCTGTGTCGTTCATCACTGCCATCTCTGTCGTCATCCAACTCACCATTAATCCTTCAATTCATCATACACCATTCTCCAATCCTTCAATTTGTTCAAGTGGGTAAGTCTCTTTTAATTCATTCAGACATCTCCTACTTTAATTCTCATTTAATTTCCGATCAATATAGGGTTCTAGGGTTGATGTACCTGTTTGAAAATATATTGAAAAGTTAATTATGATTGGAACAGGTCAGTCTTTTTGGTCAAGAGAAAGGAGGAGATTCACATATAGAGTGGAGGAACAAAAAAAATTGGCAAAGGTTAGTATTCCCAGATAAGTATAAGTTAGGATATCTGAAATTATTTTGATGTTTATGGGTTCTATATGTAATTGGTTCTTAACTCCTCATAATGTCATATTTGATTTTGTGCTGTTTTTTTAATGAGTTTATGCTATGTTACTTGCTGCTTGCTACTTGCTAAAAGATAAAAAGTTGTTGGTTTTCGATTGAGTACATGTAAAACCATGAATAGATTTCCTGATTTGTTGGTATTCCGATTGAAAAGTTAATGAACTGTTAATGGGATATGTGAAGGTTGTCCATTGTGTGAGTTAGTAAGAACGTGCTTAGTTTGTGGTGGCATGTTATTCGGTCTCTTCGGTGGTGTATGTGGTTGGAGTGAGACAAGAGTCATCGTAGTAGATCAGCAGTTTTATTTTCACTAGTTGTATATCCTTCGTACAGTCTTCATTTCATTCTTTGGTTAATTATCTTTGTGCAAAATTTCATTTGATTAAGTCCATACACCTGCATTTTTTAAGGCTATTATATCAGCTTGTTTGCTAAAGCTCTAATCATGTCCCTTTTTCAAAGTAGGAATGCTAGGAATTTAGGCAAAACTATTCTCGTTAGATAGTCATATATTTGATATCTTTATATATTAAGACTTTGAAATATTGAAATTGACAGAAGTCCACTTGTGATCATTTGATTACATAAGCCAACTAGACAACCTTAACTTCAAAACACCAAGAGGCATGAATGTTCTGAATCCCTAATAACTTTCTCTTGAATTGAACTGGTATTCCAAGTCACTGCAGGTTGATACACGGCTTTGCATTTTGCTTTTGTTCTCTTGGCATTTTACGGGCTCATTTGCTTTACTTGTGCACTATTTTCATTCATTCTAATTGATTTTGTGAGTCCAATTATGGTTGTTTTGAATGCCCTTTTGAACCTAGAGTGTTTTGAATGCCTTCTATCCAATTATGGTTAATAAGAACTGATAATTTATGATGGTAGAAAGTATTTGATGCACTAAATTCCTAAGGGGGTATGCTGTGTAATCAGCATATCTTCATTTTTCACTCATTTTCGAAGTGAGTGATGAGTGGAATCCTCCATTCTAGCTCAAGACAATTTGAATTACAAATTGGTGTGTAGGCTCTGCCTTTGTTGCATGGCTGCAATCTCAAACTGAGCTATCTAATCTCACATTTCATAGTACTGGAATCTACAGGGTCTTTACAACTCATTTTATTTCATGATCTTCATTTCATTTTTTTTGATACATTTTCCTCTGACTTCATGTATGATGTGTGTGGTATGGTAAAGTGAGAAGAGCTTGAGTCCTTCTCTCGACTATGTATAACTTATTTTCTTTCTCATTTGGTTAATATAGTTAATGGAGATGGATAAATCTTGGATGCATGAGGAAAGAGCAGGTAAATAATATGAAGAAGAGGTTGAAGAATTTTTGAGGGGTGCATTAAGGAGTTCTAGTGATCCTATGCGGATCCGTTGCCCATGTGTGAAATGTGGGAATATAAGAAAGTTTAGTGTTAGGGTAATTAGAGAACATCTATACTTTAATGGTGTTGATCAAACGTACAAGTTGTGGAAATGGCATGGTGAATCTGCTGGATCGGATGATAATGCAAGTGTAAACCATGAAAAGTTTACAAATTGTGACTATTTTGAGGAAACGGTTAAAATGTGTGAAGGTGCATATGAAAATTTTACTGAAAACCCTGAAGATTTTAATAAGTTTTTAGAGGAATCAGGAAAACCCTTGTATTCTGGTTGTGGTCGGTTCACCAAGTTGTCAGGATTGGTTAAGTTGTACAATCTAAAAGTAAGGCATTTGATGATGGATGCATGTTTCTTTGATTTGCTATTTGAGTTGTCAGATTTTCTTCCAAATGGTCATCATCTACCATTATCTATACATGAGACAAAAAAGACATTGTGTGCATTAGGATTGAAACATGAGAAAATACATGCTTGCATTAATAACTGTATTTTGTATTGGATTATGTACCAAGATGTTACAAATTGCCCTAAATGTGGTCTCTCACGATAGAAAGTAACGAAGAAGTTGGTTGAGAAGAAAAGGGTGCCGACAAAAGTTTTATGGTACTTTCCTCCCATTCCAAGATTTAAACGTATGTTTAAATCTTTGGAAACTTCTAAGAGTTTAACTTGGCATGATGAATGCCGTATTAGGGATGGTTGATTGCGTCATCCAGCGGATTCCCTATCGTGGAAGTTAGTTGATGGTAAATGGCCAGATTTTAAAAGAGACCCTAGGAACCTTAGGCTACCCCTTTCAGCAGATGGGATAAATCCACATAGTAATCTTAGTAGTAAATATAGTTGTTGGCCAGTGATTTTGTAACATATAACCTTCCTCCGGAGTTGTGCATGAAGCGAAAGTTTATGATGTTAACCTTATTGATTTCTGCTAAAAAACAACCAGGAAATAAAATAGATGTCTACTTGGAACCATTGATTGAAGATTTAAGAAAATTGTGGGAAGGAGTATAGGGAGTTTATGATGCTTATAGACAAGAGTCCTTCACGTTGAGAGCTATTCTTTTATAGACAATCAATGATTTCCTAGCGTATGGTATCTTATCTGGTTGCACTACACATGGATATTATGCATGTCCAATATGTGCTGAGAAGACTTATGCGGATAGGTTGGAACATGGTAAAAAAAATGGCATTCATCGGTCACCGAAGATTCTTACCATGTGACCATCGTTTTAGAAAGAAAACTGACGAATTTAATGGTAAAGAAGAACATGACCTTGCACCAAAACCTTTAACAGGGCAGTAAGTATTAGAAGAAGTTGAAGCAATCAACTTTGATGTTGGGAAAAAAATAGGGAAGCAAGGAAGTGATGGTCGGAGGAACTGTTGGAACAAAAGATCCATATTTTTTTACCTCCCATATTGGAAGTCACTTTATGTTCAACATTGTCTTGATGTCATGCATATTGAGAAGAATGTATGTGAAAGTATTATTGGTACGTTTGTCAGGACCCGACCCTCTTCTGTCAGGGTCTCGATTCATCTAGCACGATATTGTCCGCTTTGGGCCTCCTTGCCCTTGCCCTCACGGTTTTGTTTTCGGGAGCTCACGGTGCAACTTCCCAGGAGGTCACCCATCTGGAATTGTACCAGCCTCAACTCGCTTAACTTTGGGGTTCTAATCCCCCCCAAAGCCACTGAGCTCCCAAAAGGCCTCATGCTAGATAGGTGTGTGCCTACACCTTTAAGGCACGCCACCATTCCTTTCCCAGACCATTCCCCCCTCGCAGGAATGTGGGATTGTTCACCATTCCCTCCAGGACACGGGTCTTACAATCCACCCCCCTTAGGGCCCAGCGTCCTCGCTGGCACACTTCCCGGTCGGGGTCTGGCTCTTATACCAAATTGTCAGGACCCGACCCTCTTCTGTCAGGTCTCGATTCATCTAGCACGATATTGTCCGCTTTGGGCCTCCTTGCCCTTGCCTTCACGGTTTTGTTTTCGGGAGCTCACGGTGCAACTTCCCAGGGGGTCATTCATCTGGAATTGCACCAGCCTCAACTCGCTTAACTTTGGGGTTCCAATCCCCCCCAAAGCCACTGAGCTCCCAAAAGGCCTCATGCTAGATAGGTGTGTGCCTACACCTTTAAGGCACACCACCATTCCTTTCCCAAACCATTCCCCCCTCGCAGGAATGTGGGATTGTTCACCGTTCCCTCCAGGACACGGGTCTTACAATGTTGTTGAATATAAAGGGTAAAACAAAAGATAGTGTGGATGCTCATTTAGATCTTCTTGAATTAGGAGTAAGGACTAATTTAGCACCAGATATTGGGGAAAAGAGGATGTTTTTGCCTCCATCAATGTGTACAATGAACAAGAAAGAAAAGAAATCAATGTGCAAAGCGCTGATGGGTATAAAGGTTCCTGAAAGTTACTCTTCGAACATAGGAAGCCTTCTATCCATGGAAGAATTGAAACTCTGTGGTCTTAAGTCACATGATTGCCACATATTGATGCAACAACTATTACCCGTTGTAATACGTGGTTTGCTGCCCAATCATGTTAGATATGCAATCACTAGATTTTGTTACTTCTTCAATGATCTATGTAAGAAAGTGGTAGATGTACCTAAGTTAGATATGATCCAATTTGATCTTGTTGCCACTTTGTGTTTGCTTGAGCAATTCTTTTCTCCATCTTTCTTCGATATAATGATCCATCTAACTGTGCACCTCATTAGAGAGGTTCATTTGTGCGGGCTTGTTTTTTTTAGATGGATGTACCCTTTTGAAAGGTTCATGAAAATTCTAAAGGGCTATGTAAGCAATCGTACTTATTCGGAAGGTTGTATCGCTTCAAGGATACAAATTGAAGAATCTGTTGAGTTTTGTACTAAGTATATATCTAATATAAATGCAATTGGGCTTCCTACATCAAGATTAGATTTAGCAAACACAAGTGAATCTCTATCGAGTGCTACTATAGAATCAACTCCACATAGTCAATGGGAGCAAACACACCGAACTGTCTTAGATAACACAATTGAGGTCGATCCTTACACACTGTAAGTTTATCACCTAAGACATAATTTCCTTTGATACCATCAACTATTTCAGTTTGGATATATGACCTGATTGTTAGTTTATGCTTTAAATTTTATAGAGAACATAAGGAACATTTGAAGAAGACAAATCCTACGAAAGCAAACAACGAAAAGTGGATACAAGATATGCACAACCGAAGTTTCATTGAATGGTTTCTTGATCGGGTTAGTAGTGAATCTTTAACACATGATTACCTAATGGAGCCAAGATTTCCAATATGATTTTTTTTATTTGTCTAGGTGGTTGGTCTATTAAACATGGGAAACAACGAGGTGATAGACACCTTGAAATGGCTTGCACAAGGACCCGGCAAGGGAGTTTGGAAATATCATTGTTATAGCATAGATGGGTATCGGTATCACACTAAGTCACGTGACAATGAGCGTGTTGTTCAAAATAGTGGGGTTTGTTTAGTAGCTAGTACTATGCAAGTATCAAGTGCAAAGGATAAAATTCAATTGTATCAAATATGAAATTCTATGTGGTTATTGAAGAAAAATGGGAGCTTAATTACCATCAGATTCGGGTGCCTTTGTTTAAGTGTGCATAGGTAGAGAATGAGAAAGGCATCAAACATGATAATGGGTTATCTATGGTGAATCTCAATAGGAGAGGTCATAGAAAGGATGAATTTGTTATGGCACTCAAGTTAGTCATGTTTTTTATGTTGATGACCATGCAAATGTGGGCTGGTCAATTATGCTTCCAATGCCAAATAGAGTTTATGTTCATGGTGATGAGTCAGAAGATGTTGTACTTGAGCATCCTTCTTTTACGAATGGGCTGCCACCAATTGAAGAGTTCCAATATGAAGTTGGTGAGGGAGATGTGAAGTACATCCAACCCAATTGCAAGGATATATAGGTCACTAATGGAAAAAAATAAAAAAAAAGCTAACTCATGCTTATCTGTTATAGTTTTGGAACTTCTTTTTGAAAGGTTCAATGTAGTTTGTGAAATTAGGTTTTGTTTTGGATTCACTTTAGTTGATATCATGGATTCACTATCAATTATATATCATGGGTTCACTTTCAATTGTATGATGTTTAAATGAAATATGTGGCAAGTTTTGTTGTTTCTACATCAATCAACATTATGTATGATAATATTTATGCATTTACCTTAAGATTTTGAAAATCAGCGGATTTTTCAGATTATATGTACTTTGGCATGATTTCATTATATGTATATATTGTTACTATGGTGTAGAACGATAAGGTTTATCAATTTCTGCTGATTTATGCATTTATTGCATATTAATGCAGATTTTTTTTATTTCTACTGATTTTCAAATTCTGCTATGCATTTACTGCATGTTAATGCAGATTTGCAATATCTGCAGATTCTGTAGAGTAGGTAGATTGTAACGACCCGTCCCGAATTCCTGGAATAGATTAGTGACTAATCATGATTAGTGAGGTTAATCTGTGATTAGTTGGGCGAAATCGGACGAACGGTGCAAAATGACCGTTTTGCCCCTAGGCGTGGGTAAAATGATGACTTTTCGTTCAGGCGGTCAAATAGACTTTGGCCGATGACTGTGACGTAGTTCGAGACGTTACGAGTTCATAGACAGGTGGCACGTTCAATTTCGACATTCAAGGAAGAAGTTATGACATTTGGAATTTCAAGGGCATTTTGGTAATTTTGGTTAAGAGGGGTAAATAGTTGACTTTTGGACCCGGAGATCCGATGGCCGAGGGCCGAGAATCATTACGTAAATCGGGACGATACGAATCCGTAGACAGGCGGCACGCTGAAATCGGACTTCGAACGGGAAGGTTATGGGTCACGGAAGTTCGATTTCACTATGCACGTACTTCGAGCCGATGATGAGGTGGCTTATTCTAATTGGGCAGATATTTTGGTGGGACCCATGGATGAATGACAAGTGTCACTCATCCCATTGGTCAATATCCCTAAAAAGGGGATCTCACTAATTAAATATTATTATTATTATTATTATTATTATTATTATTATTATTATTATTTTAATCTAATCTACTCATCACAAAATCCTAGCCCTCCATCTAATCTAAACTCTCAATCCTCACCATTCATCTCATCCCATCTCCCTCTCATATGATCAACATTCCCTCTCTGTTTCTCACAAACCCGAACACCCCATTTTCTTCCTTTCCATTTTTCAAGCAAACACACATACCATCACTACCACCCCTAAACCTTGCCGGACGATGGTGACTTATGAAGTGAACTTGGAAAGGTAGATGAGATGACCACGGTGGTGCTACCGGTTTGAACGGAGGGCCATGGCGGGGAGAGTCAAAACCGTGAGGTAATGGTTTCAAAAAGTTGGTTTCGGGTTCTAAAGGGATTGGGTGGTTTTCATTAACAGAAATGGGCTTCTAGAGGTTGTAGGGACCATTTGGAATCAAAAGAAGTGGCTAGGACAGCCTGGAATGGACGGTGAACGGCGGAGGAACTCACCACCGCCATGTCCGATCAAGAAGGTACGGGTTTTGTGGTTTTCTTCTGTTTTTAATGTTTAAATAGATAGGAAATGGGATTAGGGAACTTTAGGATTAAAAAGGGAACAAAATGGATTAGAAATGGACGAGTTTGGACATTGAACCGGTTCGGCCGGTTCAGTTGCAGAAAATCGGTTCGCTGAGGGTTTAAGGAGATGAATAGTGTCCTGGCACGTAGGCTCACGCGCAGGACCTTCTCGAGGCGTGTAAGGGCACGTGAACAGTAATTTGGGGAAGTTTTCAACATGTAAAATCTTCTATTCGATGTAACGAACATTTTGGGACTAGTTTCGTGTCGATCGGACACCGTCTCGATAATGTTCGGGGAATCGAAAGGTTTAGGTTCGAGATTTAAAATACTTAAAAATTCGGGAAAATTACGGGGCTTCAATGAGAGGTTAATAAGGTAGTTAGTAACCATCTAGATTGATTTGGGCAGGTTTGGGAGTCCCAGCGACGACGATTTTCCCGGTGAGGCTTACAACACGTAAACCGAGGCGGCATCTTAGGAAGGTCTGTAACGACCCGTCCCGGGAATTAAGGTTTAAACCGTAATTAGGATGGGATTAGTGAGTGTAATCGGTGACTAATGGGTAAATGATGATTTTGCCCCTAGTTCGGGAAAAATGTTGACTTTTAGTTTTGGCGGTCAATTAGGTTTTAACCGATGAACAAGACGTAGGTTAGGACGTCACGAATCCATAGACAGGTGGTACGCCCGATTCCGACATCCGAGGAGGAAGTTATGATGTTTGGAAGGTCGAGGGAATAACCGTAATTTGGGTAAAATAGGGGGAAGAGTTGACTTTTCATACGAACGGGTTTTGACACGTTGACTTAGGATGGTTAGGTAGATCTCGTCATCCTGAGTTCGATGACAGACGACACGTATTCATCGGACTTACGATGTGTGAGATACGAGTTTAGACAGGTAGTGGCAAAACCGTAATTTTGATGTAAAATGAGGGGCAGTTTGGTCTTTGTGCGCTGGAATTTGTGCAGCAGAGAGGGACAGATGGATGGTTGGGATTGAGCCATTTGTGAGAGAAAGGGAGAGGAATGGTGGATTGGTGACACGCGTAGGAGGGCTAGAGGCTTCCAAGATGCACAGTCCAATTATTTGGGGTGTACCCGTGTGTGCTGTGTGTTCGTGATTGAAGAACAGAGGCTGAGAAATTGAGAGCAATTGAGGGGTAATCGTGGGTGTTGGTGAGTTTGTGAGTGTGTGAGAGTGACCAGAGAGTGAGAGGGAGACAGTGAGGGAGGTTGGAGGAGTGGTGATTGTTTGTGCGTGAGTTGAGAGCCACGGGAAATCAGAGAAAAACAGGGAGGAAGTGAGTGTTCGTGGTGGTGGTGTGGCCGTGTACGGTGCAATTGGGCTCGTGGTGGTGTCGTGAGGGGTGAGAGGAGTCGACCAACCCCGGCGGAGCTTGCGACGGCGACTGGAGGACAGGTAATTCCTCATCCCCGTTTCTTTTCCCTGTTTTTCCGTCTAGTTTCTGGAGCTAAGTCGTAGCTGTAGGGGTAGAATCGAGGAGTCCCGTGAGGTCTAGGGAGTTTAGTGGAGTCCTAGGAGTCTTCTGGTGGAGCAGCGGTGACGGGGAGTGCACGGTGGAGGCTAGGACGACGGGGAGTACTGGTGTGCTCTGTTTTGCCGTCGATGTTCAGATCGGAAGTCGTGGACTTAGGGAGTGAGTCGGTGGTTTTGGTGAGTTGGGTGAGACTCAGTGAGGTCCTAGGAAAGGTTTAAGATAGCCACCGTGACAGGGGGGTGACCTGGGTGGCTGGAGAAGGAAACAGGGGACTGAACGGGTCTGGTTTCGAGTTAGGGACGATGACTTAGAAGCTGTGTCGAGGTGGTTGAGTAAGGGGAATGGATAGCTTAGGTCTGGACGATACTGTTGGTAAAGAGAGGAGTGGTTTTGGTGCAGGTACGGCGGAGAACCGTCCTCGCCGGTTCAATTTGCAAGCACTGTGTCGAACCGGGTCTGCTCGAGGAAGGCAATGCATTGTAGCTGGCGCGTGAGGGCCACGCGCAGCCACTTTGGGCGGCGCGTAGAGGCGCGTGCGGCGGCGTCTGGGGAAGTTGTCAACATGGTTTTTGGTCTAGGTGTTGTGACGAGTCTTTTAGCGTTGGTTTCAGGTTAATCGAACGTCAAATCGAAGTAGTTTCGCTAGGTTGAAGGTTTAGGGTTCCGGTTCGGTACGTTTAGGACCCGGGGATATTTGAGGGAGCTTAGGTGGATCTTCTTAGACGTGTTAGTGATGTACTTTGGTGGTTGTTGACAGGATCGGGAGTTCCCGAGGAAGCGGAGGAACTTACGAGACGTACGGGACGCGATTGAGGGCTTGGTACTGTGAGTGGACCCCTTCTCTAAACTCGAACATGCATAACTATTTTTCTATAATTTTTTTTATCTGTGATTTCATGATTGTTGGATTTATGATGTGGTTTTACAAAAATTGCACGGTTTCCGAGAAATAACGTATTTGGCACGTTTCACGAGGAATGTTGATTTCTGAAAATAATGTTATGGTTTTGGGATTTCAAATGATAAATGGTTTTTAGTATTTGTTAAGGGATTTGGGAACATGATTTCGATGATCAAGGTTTTCGGTTTTAGAATCGGATTTCGGAAAGCGGAATTTGGTTTTAAAGTTGGAAAGTGGATTTCCGGATTTGGGTTCGGAATGACGGTTCTGGATGCCGGAAGGGCATCAGGCCGGGGATTTCGAATTCGGGTTTGGAGGTGGATTTAGATATGGTTTTCAAATGGTTCTGATTGGATTTGCTGGATATGGATATTGGGTTTAAAGACCCGGATATTGATTGACGGGGGACAGGCCCGGATTGGGTTTAAAGACCCGGATTGAGTTTAAAGACTCGGGAGTTTAAAGACTCGGATATATTGATATTTCCCCCGTAGGCCTGTTGAGTTTAAAGACTCGGGAGTTTAAAGACTCGGATATTATTGAGGCCTGGATTAAGTTTAAAGACTCGGGAGTTTAAAGACTCGGATAGGTCCAGCAGGTTTGATCGGTTGGTGGTGGCTTGATACTTATGTTTTCTGATACAGTTTTATGACGTTGATGTTATGCTTTCTACAACCTGTTTTATAGTGTTTCTGTTTTTATGATGCGATTTGTGTGATTTATAACTGTTTTGATAACGAGGTTATGCATGTGGTTTCAAAACGGAAGGCCAAACCCGGTTTTCTTATAAATGGTTTTAGGAACTTTTCTTTTATTTATGGTCCACTCACACCTTTCTGTTTTAAATTTCCCTCCAGGCCGTGAAGATAACTTGGGGTTTTGGCGTCGAGGCAGCGTCTGAGGCATAGAAGTCGCGAGAGGGATCCCGGAGTGTTTTACTTTTTTCGTTTGCGTGTCTTTAATTTAACGGTTTTCTTTCTTCTGTATGCTATGCTCTGTAAACTGTTGACTTCAGGATATGTAGTTTAATTTCTCCTGCATCTGACAAGGAATTTACGTTTGTGTGTGTCGGAGTGTCAGACGGGAGCAGGATTTACCTCGGATTTCGGGATGAAATCGGGGTGGGTCCTGACAAGGTCTGTGAGTGGACCTTGATTTCTAAACTGTGATGCATGCATAAATGTTTTATATGGATTATGAATGTGATTCTATGATGTTTATTTGGATATTGGTGAATTATATGGTTTCAAGCATTTCGAGGCGATTTACGTGCTTGCACGTAATTCGAGGTTTTTGTTTTTACACTGATTTTCCTTACTTATAGTTTTGGATATGATTTCATGAAATGGTTTTGGATTTGAAAAGGTAAACTCGGGTTCAAGACCCCTTTATTTTGGAAATCTTCGGACTCGAAGTCCTTTTAGTTACGTTCTCGGGCCAGAGGCCCAATTGGTTCTTGAATTGATTTCGGATTTGGAAATATGGATTGGGCTTGAGACCCATTTGATTTACGAACTCTCAGACTTGGGGTCCATTTGATTTAACGAGACATCGGGCTGGAGTCCCAGTTGGTTTACGTATCGGGCCGGTGGCCTAGTTAGTTTACGAATCGGGCTCGGAGCCCAGTTGACTTATGTATCGGGCACGAGGCTCATTTGGTTTACTATATCGGGCGCGAGGCTCATTTAGTTACGTTATCGGGCACGAGACCCAGTTGGTTTACGATTCTGGCCTGAGGTCCAGTTTGTATGTGGATTCGAGCTTAGGGCCCAGTTACGTTTTAAGATTGTGATTTCGGGTCAGGGACCTATAAATGGTTTGTATGGTTCATGACGGTCTATGGGGATCAGGCATGAACCCTTGAAAGGATTTTACGGTTCATGACGGTTTATGGGAACCGGCATGAACCCTTGAAAGGATTTTATGGTTCATGACGGCTTATGGAGGTCGGGCATGAACCTTTGAAAGGTTTTAAGAATGATTTGAAAAGGTTTTTCGTATGCCATCCTTTATATATGATTGTCTCTCCGGGGAGGGTCGTTGGCCTGGGTGGACCCCAGAGTAGTCACAGAGCACTGACTGAGTGGAGTCGCCCCCCCACCCCCCCCCCCCCCCCCCCCCCCCCAGTTGAGTTCCTTACTCTCAGAAAGGCTATGGTTCGTAACCTCCAGGGAGGGTCGTTGATCTACGGACATTGACCTAGGTGGACCCTGGAGAGACTTGGGTTTGAGATCTCGGGTAGCACGCGCGTAGCTCTAGATTATTGTGACAGGTTTAGTGATATGAAATATAATGGATAAACATGATTTCAATTGCTTTTGGCGAAATTGTGTTTTATGATGATAAATGGATTTGGGCTGAGATCCCACACATGGTTATTATGTTCTAGATTCCTATAAATGGATTTGGGCTGAGATCCTACATATGTTTACTATGTTGTGGTTTTCTGTAAATGGTTTTGGGAAGGAGCCCGTATGATTATGGTTGTTTAAACATATGTGATTGGATAAATGGTTTTACTATGCATGCATGCTTTTTAGTGAAGGGTATAAAGGTCTTTATAAAATGTGTTTACAAAACTTATTACTTTTTGTCCACTCACAGTCTTTCTGTTTTCAATACCCTTCAGGTTGGATACGGTGAGGACCATAGCAGAGACCGAGATATCACATACCTCTTCCGGATCCTGGCGTACTCTGGAAGCCCGAGAGGGCTAAGGTTGGAAATTTCCCTTGTCTGACACTTCATGTTAGACGGGATCAGGGTCGTCCCGCGTTATTCCCAGGAGGATTGGGACGGGTCCTGTCATAGATAATGCAGTTTCGATGTGAAAGATGTGATTTCATTATATGAATATATGCTTGCTATGGTGTAGAGATATGCAGATATGTTCAAAGAAGAAAATAATGCACATTTTGATGGAACTACAGATTAGGTAGATAATGCAGATGTTATGTACTTACTATGATTTCCTATATGTATATTTTGTTACTATAGTGTAGAGATATGAGCTCCCCAAAGAAGAAAACGAAAGGAAATAAATCCATGAAATTTACGACTAGTGAAGAGATGGATTCTAAGCAGAAGAAAACCAATGGATCAGCCACATCAAATACCACAGTTGCCACCGCTAGTCAAACTAATAAGAAGCGTGGACCAACATAAATGTACAAAATCCAATTGATGAAAAAGAAGGGAAAGTTAATCCAAGTGAAGTTTAACAAGAGAGACCAGTCATGTGGGAAGGGTGGTAAGCTATTACAATCATACTTTAGTGTAATGGCTCAGACCATAATCCCCATAACTTTTGATAATTGGAGAGGAGTGCAAGATATCTACAAAGATAGTGTATGGGATGAGCTTAAGGTATTTTTTATGCGTATTGTTTATCATTCATATTTGTGAATAAGGTTGTCTTCATAATTCACTTATAATGCTTAACTAATGCCTTTTTTTATAGTCGGTGTTTTCCTTACCACCAGAAAGCAAAACATATTTGTTGCAATCTGCTTCAAGTAAACGGAGGTAATTCAAGTCAACATTAACAAGAAAGTTTATATTACCCTACAAGGATGATCATGAAACATTAAAGAGACCACCTGAATTGTATGACTTCATTGAGTTGAAGTATTGGCACACTTTTGTTCAATCCCGAATAAGTCAAGCGTGGGGGTAATGGTCTTATTAACTCACTAATTGAGAAAGTTTGAGCTAGTATAGAAGCTTATCATTTACCTTTATTTTTTTTTACTAACGTAGCCTATCCACGATGTACAAAAAACGAGGTGAGAAAAGTGTAAATGTCATCATAGGACAGGGCGTGGAGGATATCTTTCTGTGGAGGAGAAGTTAGTAAGTGCATATATATAACATATTGAATATCTTGTACTCATTTACTGTTGTATGAACTATGCTAATATTGTGAGTTTTTATTGCATTAATGTACTAAGTGAATGACTTCAAGACTTATTTCAAATAGTTAGAGGAAATTGATGCCAGGTTAGATGAGGATCTTGATTGTGCTCGTGTATGGAAGAAAGCACAGGAAGATAAGAATGGAGTTATTACTGATGAAGATATTGTTGAAATGGCAGAAAAGATTGTAAGTATCGTCTTTGGTTGATCAGATTTACTAAATTTCTAGTTTTTAATTTCCTAGATGATTTGGTCCAAAGATTGTAAGTATTGTCTTTGGTTGATCTGATTGTAAGTACTATCTCTTATTAGGTAAATAGTAGAATATTTTTTTAAATACGTTGTATTTTCAAGAAAAGTTTATTAAGGAAAGAGATGAAGGGCTTATCAGCACAAGTGGCAGCAATGACATCTTATCTTTGGCATTGGGAAATGTTGAACATGGTGGTAGGGTAAGAGGTGTGGGAGGTTGTGTGAATCCGAATGCGTACTTCAATAGTCCTCGAAAGAAGAAGGAGTGTGCAACAAAAGATATGCTTAAAGAGCAACAAAATTTGCTCGAATATACAAGAAGAATGATGGAAGAGTAAGAAAGAAGACATGAAGAAAGACAAGCAGCCCTTCAGGTGGAGCTGGAAGTTTTGAGGGCACAAATTCAAGATAAAATCCAACCACAGGTTCCTCATGCACCCCAAGCATCCACATCTGTCACCCAATTTTTCTAAAAAGGCATCTACAAATGTGAATATCACAGATTATAGTGCGCAGAAAGGGACCAAGTTAGATTTGGAAATGGCTGTTGCAGCGGGGGAAATTCAATTGCAGCCTTTAAAGGCAATTCAAAGTAAAGTTTACATTAATTTATGTTACAAAAATAATTTTGGTTTATGCTTTTGTTAGGGTAAGGAATGTAATTTGGCCGTGGGTTCCAAAGACAATATAGTTGCAAGTGGTACAATTATTGAGCTTAACACACCGAATGAGATGGTTCATAATGTTCCCTTAGGAAACGGAAACGTAAGAGTTGCTGTCAATTTTACCATCAATGGAGATGCCTTACTTCCAATCCCAGGAGGCGAGTTGAAGACTGTTAATGATGCAATTGGGTCTCAAGTAGCTTGGCCTAAAAATCTAATTATCCATTACATGGAGAAAGGGGTAATAGCCTGAATTTTTTTGAAAGCTTTGTTGGTATATATTCTTCTAGATGTTAAATGGTGTGCTTTATTTAGTTAATAATTTTTTATATAATCGAACATTGTAGAAGAAGAAGGTAGCATCCATAAAAGAACGAAGGGCAAAGCCATTATTCAAATCACTTGACTAAACAATGCCCAAATTTTGCAAGATGTTATATGTCCATGCAAAGAAAATTATGGAAGAAACTGATCGAAGTATCGAAACAATACTAAACTATGACATATTTGGGTGTGATAAACTTGTGCACATTCTAAAGGAAGATATATACTCCATTTGTCAAATGAATGAAATAGGCTAAAATGCAATTTTGGTTTACATCAGGTAAGAAAAAACCAATATTATGTTGTGTTGTTATGTTTATTGAATTTTGAGTCCTTTTCTTTCATGTAGAACCATGTGAATGGTTAGCTTCCTAATTGATTCACATGAATTGAATACAGCTACCTATTTGAGCAATTGAAGCAGGAACAAAGGAGTGACATGGTTGAATTTATGGATCTTGGGCAGTTAACTTCTAAGCTCAACACAACAGAAAAACAATCAGCTTGTGTTGCCAAACGTTTGCGCGAAGTTAGCATTGACAGTATATTTTTATCCCTTACAATCCCGGGTCATTAATATTTGTTGCCAAATCTTTACCTTTTAGTTGAACTGCTACGTGTACTCTAGTGTTATCAGTGATAGGATTTTATGATTAATATACAACAACCATTGGATATTAACAATTATCGATGATGATAAAACAAATGTCTATGTCATGGATCCACTTGGGAGTCGGTTTCGTGATGAAGGGTGGAAAAATATTATTAATGCGTAAGCTATTCTTTCTTAGTGCTCTTTCTTAGTGCTGTAGAGATATGCAAATTTTTTCAATTTATGCTGTTTTTTTTTTTTTTTTCAGATTTTGGTAATCTAAAGTTCGTTAATTAGATATGAGTCTGTTCACTTCTATGAAAAACTAAATACCGAAATATGATTTAGAGTCGGTAGCCTAACTTGCTAATTAAGTACCAAGTTTAGTTCTTAGTGTTCTTAGCATTATGAACATTTTACATTTTTCTTCCTACTTTTTATGGACTAATTTTGTGTGCAATAATGGCATCAAAAAATTTAATGCTCAAACCGGTAGACAACCTCACAAACCACCAATATGGACAATATTTCAGGTATGGTTGTACAAGCTTAATTAAGGTAGTTAATGTTTTTTATATGAGCCTAAGTAATGAAATGATGAATTATTTGGCTATTATAGAGTGCTCCTAAGAAAATGGATAGAAAGACATGTGGCTATTGTGTGATGCGATATATGAAGGAAATATGTGAAGATGCAACAACTTCCCTTCACATCAAGGTTGTTGGTAGATTTGGATTTCCAATATTTGCTATGGATTAGTGCTATTGGTGGATTCATGTTGATATTGAGTTGCTTTTGATGTATTGGTGTTTTTATTGATAGATTAGTGTAGATTAATCATTTGAGTGGTTGTGAGAAAACCAGAGGATAGTTGCCATTTTTTCTAAACCTGGCCAATTTAGTGGTTGTGAGAAAACCACCATGAGAACCACCGAGAACTGCATGTTTCGATGGACCGACAAACTGGCAAGTCCTGTGCCAATGACATGATCTTCAGATGCCAGCACATCATTCATGACCTGTAGAAAAGGTACTAAAAGAGATCAATGCCCCAAAACACAACAAACACAAATAAAGTGAATACTATTTTGTTAATTGAATATCAATAAGGCTCTAGCTAAATACAAATTTGGTAAGGTAGGCATCCCTAAGGCAAACACTAGCAGCCTAGGTAGCATAGCAGAAGTATATAATAGTGAAATGAATTAAGGGTGATGTTCCGTAGAAGAGACTGGAGTGCTTCTTCACCAAACCCTGGTGAACCTCTGAGATTAACTAGCATGTCAGAACAACGCAGACCAAAACGCTTATGATATGAGCTAATAATATTTAAAAGAAGCTCTTTTTTCAAGTAAGGGATGCCAAAAAACCCAAAGGATAACACAATATAAGAACACAACCAATAAAACAAGTGATGACTCAGATATTTTGGGAACTAAATTTTGCAATAGAAATTCTTACCAATCTCTTTCATTGATAATTCACAGTGTATGGTATTGATAAAAACTAAACCAACTGTATTAGAGCTATCAATGTTATTGACAAGAAGTGCAGGCTGCTGTGTTCCAGCGTAGGCCTCCCCTCATTCCTCCTCCTAATAGCCTTGACCTTTCCAGTTACCAAAGTCATTATTTGCGGAACTACCTTTCATGTAACCACGATCTATAAATGTAGGCTCGGAAGGAGATGGTTCCTCGGCCACATAAGCAATGAGAGTTTCATCAAAGTTCCAAGCAATTCCCTGAAATCTCTGTTCATTGAAAGCTGAACTTTTTGCATTAGAGAAATATAGACAATTGAAAGGACTAGGCATCAATTTAGTTTTACACAAGAATAACATCAAATATCATATAAAATCAGTATCGAAAAATCTACACTCAAATGATTAATGTACCATCCATCAGCATATTCTGAGCCATGAACAGATTGGGGGATGTGGAATTCTTTCTCCACTTGAGCTCGACCCCAGATTAGGGGATCTTCTTGAGTTGCTTTTGATGGATTGGTGTTTTTATTGACATATTAATGTTTCTATTGATATATTAGTGTTTCATGTATTAGTGTTGTATTTAGATTATTGTTATTGATGCACAGACTTAATATCATCGTTGTTTTCTCCAAGTCTTACTTGTTCACGACATGATTGTATCTCTATTATCTCTTGAATTCCTTATGCATACTTGTTGAATATCATAATACCATATACTTACAAAAATTCTTGAGACATATGGTTAAGGGCTATAGATTTGTTTTTATTTACTTAATTTTTTTGAGTCTTAGTTTGTTTTAGTTTTGCTAAGGACTAGTAAAGTTTAAGTGTGGTGGAATTTGATCTACTTATTTTATACATGGTTCTTATTACTTTTCTTCCAACATTTACCTTTGTTTTTAGCTTAGTAAAGTGTTTTCTAACTTGTTTTAATGTTATTAGATATTAACTAAAAAATGCGGCGTAAAGAGGTTAAAAAGTGAAAAATCGGAAATTGAGCTTTAGAGCCCAAATCGACCCCTTGGTGCCCATTGAAGAGCTGTCCACATGCTAGCCCGAGGGCCTGTCCATGTACCTGTTGAGGAGCCCTGCCGAGAGTCCTATTGAGAACCTAGCTTCTCCCAAGACCTAACCTAGCCTGGCAAGGGTTGTCCTAGCCCAACTGGAGCTATCATGGTGTGTCCCTCGAACGTCCCAAGTCTAGTGCCTAAGCTCCGGAAGTAACCAGTAGGAGTGCCTAGTAGGAGTGCCCAGCAGAAGTGCCCAGCGGGAGTGCCCAGGAGGAGTGCCCAGCGGGAGTGCCCAGCAGGAGTGCCTAGTAGGAGTGCCCAGCAAGAGTGCCCAGCAAAGAGCCAAACGCGTTGCCCACGGCTTGCGCATATCTGTGGCCCTGTTTTCCAGTGCATTCCTCATCAAATTAGGAGATGCAGCCCTATGCGCCTTTGCATTTTTCCAGCTGTTCCAAGACCAGTTCCTCATCAAATTAGGAAATGTTTTCGTGCAAATTAAAGGAGGTTAAGTGAAGACTAAGCTATGGCCTTGCATGAATTTTACGTGGACTATGGTTCCTACCTTTTAGCAATAGGAATAGGCTTGAATTGGGATTACTTGTTTGAATAGGAATTGAGCTAGGGACTTATCCTATACCTAAATAAACCTAATTTTGGCCTTTAATCAAATTGTAGCCCATTGTTGTACCAAAACTCTGCTCAACTAAATTTCCTTTTCCCTAAATTCGAGACTTCACCTCCAAAAACTGACCACACCATACTCCACCATAATTCACCTTCCTGCGCGACATATAAGGTAAATTCCTGAGTGTCTCACCAAGGAGTGTCCAACCACTTAGCGTCTATAGGGAAAATTCCCAAGGATTGAAAGTGTAACACGACTTCTTTACTCCATAGTCTTCTTTTTTATTTGATTATTATGTGGATAGGCTGATCTTTAATTTAATTCTGGTTTATATTTTATATGAATTTCAATAATCTTCCATGTGTTCTAATATTTTAGCTTTTTTTATGCTCTCAAGGCTAGATCATTGAAAGTGTATAGGGCTAATACATGAGCACGTACTTAAGATAATATACATATGTTTCGTAAGTAAGGCTAAGGTTATAGGATTTCGTTGATTTTGAAGTTGATATAATTTACGAATGAGTTAGGCAAGAAGAATGAGTTGAACACATGTAAATAATAGATTATGTTAGTTTAAGTTTTTTTTTAATTACGTAGGACTTTAAAATCTATCCTCTTATCCCCGTTGAAAACTCCAAATGTTAATCATACATAGTTGAACAATCCATATTTACCAATACTACATCTACAAAAAAGGGTTTTAAGTTCCATGTGTTTTCATTAAGTGTTAAATGTTTAATTTGATGTTTGTTTTTAGCGTATCAATGATGCATACAAAAAAAAAAGTAAATAACTTAAAAGGTAAAGGAAAATAAGCTTTTCATAAATTGATGGAATTCATGTGATTACATCTGAGGGAGTAAAAGAATGTATCTTTCCTAATTCTAATTAGAAATAAACCTTGCTTAAAAAACCCTTGTTAAGAATTCCTTAACTAGAAAATAAATAAATAACCTTCATAAGAAAATACTTGTAATAAATGTTTATTTGTATGAAAATGAATTAAAAGTGAAGATATAGATATATATATATATATATATATATATATATATATTTGTATATATCTATAATATATATAATCGATTTCATTGGTTATTATATATAGGTTTTTTTTACTCAATATGTCCCTTGAACATCATGCTACATCCCAAAATGCCCTTCAAACACGATTTTGACCTAAGATACCTCATGAACATGATTTTTGTCCCAATATGTCTCATAGACGTCTAATTTCACAGATCTCTATTAAGCTTAAAGGGAAAACTTGTCCAAAGTTTGTGTGTGAAGGTATAAGGATCTAAAAGCAGGAAAAAGATAGAATGTTATACAATTATTGGCAAGAGTAGACGACATGCTACAAAAAGGCATAGATGATATGCTAAAACTAAGCATAAAGAAAACATAAAGTCACACTCAACACTTAATGAAAACATATGAAAATTAAAACCCTTTTGTGTAGATGTAGCATTGATAAGTAGTGATCATTCTTAACCGGGAATTGAGGGTACCTAAACATGATTATCGTTTGGTTAATTAATTAAGGGGGATAGTTGATTGTTTCTATTATCCTACGTGATTAACTAACCTAATCTAACCTAATCTATTATTTACATGGTCAACCTAACTCATTCATGAATTTTATTCACTTCAATCTGCAAAGTCCTGTAACCTTAGTTTTACGAGATGTTTGCATATTCTTAAGTACATGCACGGGAAGCCCTCTACACTTTCAATAATAGACTAGGGAATGCCCAACTCATCTATTGACAGGACCGCCCCCGAAAGGGGCATCGATGACCGTGCCCGGTCCTGCTCCCGTCTGGAAAGATGACTGAAAATCCCAAATCACACTCAGTACTTGCCAAACCAGGGATAGCCACACGTACTTACTCATGCCTCCGCCCCTCGTACAGCCTCGAACAACGCACCACGACCTGGAGGGTTAATAAAAACCAAAAGGTGTGAGTGGACAAAAATAAATCAGTTTAGAAAAACAGTTACAACAAACGTTTTTACCCTCCGCGTAAAAACGAATGCATGCATACCAAAATCGTTTCGCAAATCGGTCAAGATTTTCCACATAAGGAAAACTGTGTATCAAAATTTCAACATAAAGAAAAAAAACTCGTATGAACCTCAAAATTATTTTTCCTTCCTCAACCATCGGGCTTAGCCCGCAATCATAAACACGGGGCCTCAGCCCAAAACCACGAATCAAAACCAAATGCACAACATGATCCAAAACCAACAACCATATACCGGGCCACTGCCCAACTCAACCGAAACATCAGAAATCAACAATAAATCACAAGTCAATCATTTTGCTGGATATCAAGTGCGCCCGAGTCTTTAAACTCAAAACCATGCGCATAAACAGGCCTTCCCGGGATATCAACGAGTCTTTAAACTCAAAACATAATCAATAGGCCTCGGGGGTATTACAGTAACCGAGTCTTTAAACTCACGAGTCTTTAAACTCATTAAGGGCCCTCCCCCGTCATCAATTAACCGAGTCTTTAAACTCAAAACGTGCTCCAGCAATAGCACCGGGTTTTTAAACCCAAAATAGTTTTCAAACACAACAACGGGTCTTCAAACCCAAAGCAGTTTTCAGCGGGTCTTTAAACCCCAAAACAGTTGTCGAACACGACAACGTGGGATCCATCCCCAAAATCATATTTTTCACAACAGGACCCATGGTCCGAATTTCCACATTCATTTTCCCCAAATCATACTTTACAAACATAATCAAATCATCATGAACACGGGGCATGCAAAATCAGACCAAATCACTTTATTAAATCCTTTTTCATTCCCGAATTCGAATTCGCAATAATGATTCCGTAAGCCGGCATCCGGAAGCATCATCCCGAACTCAAACCAAGAATCCGCTTTGTTATTTCCGAAAACCGAAATCGCGTAAGTCAAAATTATTTTTATGCCCCGAGCATTAAGCCCGAAATCACCTTTTTCAAAATCCATTTTAATTCCTTGAAATCACTTCATTTCTCAAATCTCATTATCAAAACATCAAGACCACAATCATAATTACCAAAATCACAATCCAAGCAAGACATACTCACAACCCACATTTAAAATCCTCAAAATCACAAGTCTCATTTCAATTCCCCAATTCAAACATCAACAGTGATCAAATCACAATAACTCAAAATCTCGTAAAACGTGCAAATCCGGGACTTTCTCGAAAACGTGTCAAAATCGTAAATCACACTCGCAAATCATAAACAACCTTCTTAAATCATTTTACACCCATTTCATATAACTTCTTCCATTAAACCATCATTAAGCATACGAGTGACCATAGTCTCGAAATACGTGGAATTTCACATGTATAGTAAAAATGCGTATAAATACGGGAATCGAATACGTATAAATACGGAAATCAAAATTAACCACAACTTATAATCATGATCATAAAATCATAGAAATAATTTATGCATGCATTAAATTTTGAAAGCAACGTCCACTCACACACCATCCTTAAGGCTCGGTTTTGCGCCGCACGCATGCCCGTAATTTCCGATATTTCCAGAAATTCCAAATCCTGTCCGAAAACACATTCCTGGGTCATTAAGGTCTCAAATAACATCATACTAATTCCCCATAATTTTCCGGAAATCAATCGTTAATTAAAAATGTAACCTAAACCTTCGGACCCTCGGAATAACATCGAGACAGTGTCCGAAAATTCCGAAACCAACGCTAAAAAGTTCGTTACATTGAGTAGGAAAAAAGTCGTTTTGAACTCACCTTGAGAAAACGTCCCACGCGCCGTCACGCGCCGCCGCAAGCGGCTGCGCGTGACACCCACGCGCCAGCTACAGTAACTCCAATGGTCACCTTCCTCACCCGATTCCACTGTAAAACGGGTGTGCGACCCGCGTCTAGACCTGATTCAATCCCTGCAATTATCCACTTAAATCCTTCAATTAAACTCTCAGATAACATCGAAATGGACCTAATTTAAGTTCTTCTTTACTCACTCACGTCGACATGGCCTAAAACCAGCTCAATTGAATACGGGTCCTAATCGGGTTCGTAGTCCCCATTCATCACACAGTCACTGCTTCCTTCAATTGATCAGTTAGGAAGCACCGTAGACTCACCCTCACGATGATTGTGAACTCAATTTCACAAGAGCTTACCTCCAAGACCACGACTCCAAGCCCGCTTTTCCGACGAACAACCGTCCACTGTTCATCACTGGAAGTGTAGCAATACACATCGTTTTCTTCAATTGCTTTACTCAGTAGCATCGCCGGATCAATAAGGACATGTTCCTAAGCTCAATTCCAATGTCTCAAGCCTCCAACCATCTGGACTCCACCACGACCTGTTCCCAGAAACTGAACTTCAATCTGGGGTCAAAACACGACCAATCCCACTCGATTTTTGAGTGGTTGCGTCCGGAACAAGCCAGGAAGCTGCGCTCGATATCATTTTGGGTCCTCACTGTTCACAATTGATCACTCGAATTTCCCTCCATTTTCTGCAATTTCCCGATTCGGTTTTTCCTCTCTAGCCCTCAATGCTCCCCCCCACGGAAAGACTTCCCACACTCTCCTCTCTAGTCGTCCCAGGGACTGATCAACCCCTTCAGTTAAACAAAACCAATGTACTCGTGCGCTGATCAAGCCTCCCAATGAATTAAACAATCCATGGTGCTCTGTTTTCCGTTTTTCAATTCAAGCTCACCGCCCAGTTGACAGTCCCCACACCACCACCATCAACGGCGTGCACACTCTTTTGTCCCTCTGTCCGCACTCCACCTAGAGAATTTAGTAGCACTCACCTCTTCAATGGCCTTGGGAAATCGACCACGCGTGGGGGACAATCTCAGTTTCTTCCTCCCAGTTTTCGGACACACCAGCAGCCGGCTCAACCCCCATTTGCACCCGTGCACTGATCAACCCACTCAAAACATTAACAATTGCCAACACTAAGTCCAAGCAGGTGTCCCATAAACAAAACCACCCGTGCTCTGCCGCCTGGAAAGAACCCCACAGTGCCATACACGGCTGTCCCAAAACCCACAGCCAAATTACCATTTTGCCCTCAGTTGAAAAATTACTAAATTGCCCCTCATCTTCCGGGACCCGTAACTTGGTCACCCGATGTCCGTTTGACGCGTGCCGCCTGTCGTTGTACTCAGGGCTTCGAGACAAACCTAAGGGTCCTCGGTCCTCGGCCATCGGACCTCCCGATCAAAAAGTCAACATTTTCCCTTATTTCGTCCAAATTACGATAATGCCCTTGGGCTTCCGAACGTCATAACTTTCACCACGAATGTCGGAATCGAACGTGCCACTTGTTTATGAACTCGTGACGTCCCAAACTACGTCACGGTCATTGGTCAAAGTACATTTGACCGCCCGAATAAAAGTCAACGTTTTGCCCACAACTAGGGGCAAAACGGTCATTTTGCACCGTTCGTCCGAATTCGCCCAACTAAACACCGATTAACCCTCATTAATCAAGATTAGTTACTAACCTAATCCCGAATTCCGGGACGGGTCGTTACATCTATCAAGCATTAAGCATCAATATTCAAACATAACCAAAACTAAAATATTATTGAAATCAATACAAAACATAAGACCTAGATAAAATTAATAATCAATTTATAAGCAATAATCAAGACAAGAGATAACTACGGGTTAAAGAGGTCGTGTTACACTTTTTCTCCTGGGAAACCCAAAGGATGCTAAATGAATGAACTCTCCTTGGTGGGACAATTGGGAACACCCAACTATGCCACGGATGAATGTGTAGAAATGAGGTATGGTGTAATTAACCTTGCACAAGAATTATAAACTTTATAGAAAGGAAAATTTGGTCAAGTAGAGTTTAAGTATAAAGAATGAGTGACCCTAATGCCTAAGCTTCTCTATTTATAGGAAAAAAAAAATCCTCAAATAAATAGGAGTTTACAATTTAAATTCTAAAAGGAAAAGGATTAAAATAATTAAATTTATCTCCTAAAGGAAAAAGGTTTACTTTGGGAAAAAGAAAAAAAATCCTAACTTGAATTTGACAATTATTCCACTAGAAAGAAGGAAAATTTTGCTGGAATTTGAACAGGATTTGATTCAGTGGATGCCCACTAAAAATTGGGCTGGAATTTTGCAGTCAACGGGCTGGTCAGCGGCTCAAGCAATGAGGGTCTCAGTGCTTCGGTGGACACGCACTGATGCAGGTCGAAGGACTTCGGTACACGCACGCTGAATGTGGCTACTACTGTTTTGGAGGCACGTGCTGAAAGTCGCTCATGGAAATCGGTAGTCGCTTTCAGATTTCTGGGCTGCCATTTTGGATTCGGTAGGGCCCTACCAAATGCCTGTGTGGTTTTTTTTTTGGCTTCCTTTAATTCAATCATAACTTATTAAATATAACTTTGATTGAGGTGATTCTTTCGCTTAAATTCTCGTAATTTTGTGCTTAATCCAATTTTGTACAATTTTCACAAAATATGTTATTTTCTTCTATTGTTTGGTACATAAACATTAAAAGATAAACATAAAGGGTATAAAATGATGCTTAATTCAAGGTTTATCAAATACCCCCACACGTAGACTTTGCTAGTCCCTAGCAAATACCAAAACAAAAAAAAAAGGCTTTAAAACTCTTTTTTTTCTTTTTCTTTAAAAAAAAACTACTCAGCCCTTAACCATTTGTCTCAAATTGTATTAACATAAGTATGGCATCAAAGATTTACACTAAGAAAACTATATAGCATATAAAATTCAAAAATTAATACATCTAAACAAAATGCCTTGACAAGTAAGACAGAAAGTATACTTGGTGAAATAAATCTCAACATGAATAAGACAAGTATGAATAAACTCACAGGGATATGCATTCATGATTTTCACTCAAAGTGTATAGGGTTTGTGTTTGCACTCAGGATATGTGAGAAGATGCTCACATAATAGAAAGTAAGTAACTTCATAAAAATTTCAAACATAAACCATAAGAAAGTGAACGTACTTGCACAAATAAACCCAAACCATAAGTTTACTCAAGTGATAGACTCAACTAATCAAAGTTTACTCATCTCAAGAATCATAAGGTCTTTATTTTAAGGTTGTAATGGGGCTAGGTGTAGAGGCAAAGAAGTTTTAGGATAGTGGTGTTATATTTTGTTCTAGGACTCAACCAAAGACTTCATTAGAAAAGCATAAGTGTTTTACATAGTCATGGGCCAAGTATCAACTTGTTGGGCCTTGATCTTCACTATCAACATCTATTGAACTTGCAATTGGGACAAGGGGCCGAAATTCTTCATTTAGACCTTCAATATTCATTGTTCCAAATCTCAAGCATAGGGGACTTAGCTCAAAACCTAATTTTTGTACCTCATAGAACTTTGTTCTTGATTGTATTTTTCTTTTCATCATTTTTTTCTTTTGAGATGTAATGCAATGAATAACAACATAATTTGAGAAAGTGTAACGACCCGTTCCAGAAATTGGGATTTGATTAGTGTTTAATGACAGATTAGTGAGGTTAATCAGTAATTAGTTGCACGATTTCGAACGGACGGTGTAAAATGACGATCTTGCCCCTAGAATGGGTAAAAATGTTGACTTTTCGTTCGGGCGGTCAAATGGACTTTAACCGATGACCGTGATGTAGTTCGGGACGTCACGAGTCCATAGATAGGTGGCACGTCTAATTCTGACATTTAAGGAAAAATTTATGACGTTCGGAAGTTCAAAGGTAATTTGGTTAAAAAGAGGCAATTTGTTGACTTTGCAAACGACATGGACTTTTCACGAAATTCGAAGACCGTTGGGTAGATCTCGATCTCCTGATTGCAACGACAAGCGGCATGAGTCAATTGGAGTTCAGACGACAAAGTTATGGGTCTAGGAACACGAGGGGCAAAATGGTAACTTGTCTGGCAATGGGCATTTTGGTCATTTTGCTATCTTGGAATGTGTGCCCAGTGATATCAGGACACTTGGATGTTCTTGGGAGTGCTGGCCACAGAGAAATGGACACCTGGTCCAATCTGAAGGTTTGTAGAATCCTCTCACCACCTCACCACTTCTCAAGTTTTAAACCATTGGTTGCCCGGCTATGAGAAAACAGAGAAACAGAAGAGACCGTGAGAAAATTTCCCTTTAATTCATTCAATCTTCATCAATTGGTCATGGGGTGTGAATGAGACTGAGAAAGAATAGTGAACGGATGAAGTTGGTGGTCACGGCGGCGCCTACGACGGCGCTTTGAGGATGAAAATCCGAGAAGCTCTGAGGTCTGGGAATTGAAATGGCAAACCGTGTTTCTTGACAGCTTGATTGATTGTAATGGATGAACGATGCTACTGGAGGTCTGGGGAGTCGAATAAGCTTGGTTTCGAAGCTTGGAATAGACGGTAAGTGAACTTCCAAGAAATTCGATTTTTTTTACCCGAAAAAGGAAACCTTGGATTTAACTCGTATTAATTTATTTAATGGTTTGTATGAGCTTTTAAGGGATAGTACGAAGCTAGCAAGCCTAAAATCGAGGGATTTAATGGTCAGAATCATGAAAACTGGAAGTGGGAACTTGGAGGTTTGAAGATTGAGCAAGAAGGTATGATTTAGACCCCGATTTTGTGATTTTAAAACATAGATGTATGGGGAATGAAGTGACGTAGATGTAGGATGGAACAGGATTAAAAATGAACAAAGATTAGATGATTTAGGAGGTTGAACCGCCTGCGCCGGTTCGATCGAACCGGGTCGGTTCGAACCGGTCCGAATAGGGCTGGCGGGAAGTTGAAGGAGATGAATAGTACCAGCGCGTGTGGTCGCGTGGCACGGTTTTTGGGGTAGGTTCCAACACGACTTTTAAAGTATTCGATGTAACAAACATTTTGGCACTGGTTTCAAGTCGATGGGACATCGTCTCGATATAATTCGGGATGTTCGAAGGTTTTAGGGCTCGGTTAAAAATAGTTAAAAATTTGGGAAAATTACGGGACTTAAGTATAAGCTTTATGAAGTAGTTAGTGACCCTATTATGCGATTTGGACGGTTCGGGAAAGCCGGTGATAGTAGATTGGCCTGGAACAACGTAAGTGCACGCGTATCGAGGTGGCGACGCTAATGGTCTGTGAGTGGACTTTGCTTTCGAACTTATGATGCATGCATATATGTTTTTATATGTTTTCTATACGCGCTTTCTATATTTGTGAATTGATATTGATGATTTACGGTTTTGCACGGATTTCGAGATAAGCACGTATTTGCACGTTTTACGAGCTTACGGTTTATACTATGATTTGACCATGGTTTTAATGATTTGATTTTGGGATTTGAAATCTGATTTGATTTCAATGATTTCTAATGGATTTTGGAAAGTGATTTCAGGCTTGAGGCCCAGTTCATAAAAGTGATTTCGATAAACGTGATTTTGGGTTTTGAAATTGGATTTCGGAGAAAGGATTCGGTTTTGGGAACTTGGAAGTGGATTTCCGGATTTGGTTCGGAATGGTTATTCCAGATGCTGGCTTATGAAATGATTATTCCAGATGTCGGCTTATGGAATGATGGTTCAAGATTCAGATTTGGAAATAGAGTATGGATATGATTCTGGATTTGGATTCGGGATGATGATTTCAGATTCAGCTTGGAATTCGAAATGGTGATTTCGAATTCGGATTTGGAAATGAATTTGGAAATGGTTTTAAAATGGTTTTGGATTGGATTTTTTGGATCTGGTATTTGGGTTTAAAGACCCAGATATGATACATGACGGGGGCGGGCCGCATTGGGTTTAAAGACCTGGATTGAGTTTAAAGACTCGGGAGTTTAAAGACTCGGATATTGTGATTTCCCCCGTAGGCCTATTGAGTTTAAAGACTCGGGAGTTTAAAGACTCAGATTATATTGAGGCCTGGATTGAGTTTAAAGACTCGGGAGTTTAAAGACTCGGATAAATCCAGCATGTTCGATTGGTTTGAAATGGAATTCAAATGTGTTTTGGATTTCTATGATATTGATGGTTTTCAATAATGGTTTTTTCCACTGTATTGGCCTATGCCCCAGATGATATGGATTTCGATGGTTTTGGGGTGAGGCCTGAGATTTAAGAAAAGGAAATGATTTCGATTTGCATAAATGGTTTGATTATCTCGAAAATGAACTGGCTTTATATGCATGCATTAGTTTTTTAAACGGAGGGTATAAATGTATTTTCTTATAAACGGTTTTCTAAACTTATCCTTTATTTTTGCCCACTCACAGTCTTTTATATTTTTGATACCCTCCAGGTTGTCGAGGTGCAGGCTGTTGGTCGAGAGAGACGGAGACCTCACACACGCAATCCACAGTAGAGTCTGCGCGCTCTGCGAAGTTCGAAGGTTTTGAACGGTTCGTTTGGAAGTCCCTTGTCCAACTTACGTGTCACATGGAGGTTGGACGTCGGTTTAGCCTTTGTGTCACGCGTAAGTTAGACGGGAGCATGACTTAGCCCTTAATCCTGGGGGATTGAGGGTGGGTCATGTCAGAAAGTCATTCTCTACACTTACATATAAGTCTTCCTTCATCAAATCACTTTCTTTTGCTTCACGCCATCTTTAGGTTCTTCAACCAAGTCCAAGGAACAAGGGTAAAGGATGTCTTATACTAGGCTTATGTGAAGAGATGTTTAGGGTGACGAAAGAAAGGCTTAATGTAGGCTCAAAGTGAGTAAACTAAGGGGATCACACTTGTGTGATCAAATAGGGCTCGAATATTTAAATAAGTGGTGTTAACCCTGTTGCCTTAATCATGTCCAAAATCAGAGAATTTATTGACTTAAAAGCTTTGAAAATCACATAGAATAAGTTTTAGTACTCTAGAATTCATTAAAAGCTATGACAAGCAGTTTTGCAGCATATGCATATCAATTTAAACAAAGAACTACGATGAATTACTCAATCAAGAAGTATATAAGGCTCTAAAGCTCACATAGGGTTCATATGATTCATACATATCTTAACATGCTCGTTCTGTACTAGTTTATCATGCATCATCCACTACAAGTCATAAATATGTAATCATAAAGCATTAACAAATGAATTCAAGTTTTAGTGTTTATCTTTTAGTCATATTGTCATCATTTATCCGTCATTCTTATCATCAACAGGTAAAAGGGCATCCTAAGCTCATTAAAACACTAAGTTTAAACAGAAACACTCAAGACTAAAGACTAAAACACAGAAAATCTTTTCGGGTTTTTGTTGTTTTTCCAATTTTTTTATTTATTTTTTGAAATAAGACTCAATAAAGTTGTAAACCTTTCCCCCGCACTTAAATCTGACGTTGTCCGTAATGTATGAAAGTGAAAGTATAGAATCTAAGTAAGGAGGAATGATTCACGAAAAGAAAGCAATAAAGACATAAAGTAATTACAGTAAAGAGAGTGAAGGGTCTAAGAAAGAAAATCTCCATTTGACGACTCCTCCATTTTTTTGTCATTGGGTTGCCTCCCAAATAGTGCTTGAATTTAACGGCTTTAGCCTAAACGAAGTGCTTCAATCAACTCATACGATGTGAGGTCTATGCACGCTTTCGAACTCCTCATCGAGCTCACCAATTGCCTATAGGTAAGGCTTCAATCCATCTTGAATCTGATGGTCAAGTTCATGCGCTATCTTCTCGACAAGGGCATCTCCAAGTCTAGTTCATGGGCCTTAGATTAAGTGAATTGCATATTGTGTTTCCCTTTAAGAAAGTTAGGTGAGAATATGTACATAAAAATAAGTCGAGAAATAGAAAGGAATATACATAAAATTGATTTGTATGTACAAAGAACGGGTTATACAAGTGAGAATCAAAGAAGTATAAACAGTTTAAGAGTATGCAAAGTAGAATCACAAAAAAAGCATGCAAATGCACATGTTCCAAAAACATCTAAATTGATGCAACACATAAGGATCTACATGAAGAATGGTGTGAATGCATAAGAGGAAAATTATTAGAACCTGCACAATGCATAAGAGTTACCTAATAACACATGGAAAGAATGGCATGCACCTTCCATCCCACTTCCCTAGATTCGCTTAGTCTATAGTGGTAAGTATTCCCACTTGTCACGTAGGTGACCCGGGTTGTGACGACCCGAAAATTCGAAAAAGGAAAATTCAGAAAATTGGAAGGAAATGACGATTTTGCCCCTCGTTATAAGGGCCGAAAGTTGACTTTTTTATCGGGACTTTGTTTGGACTTTCCGGAAGTATCGTTGGATAGGTCTCAGGACGCTGAATCCGTAGACAGGTGACATGCGTCAATCGGAGGTCGGACGTGAAAGTTATGGGTCTGTGAAGGTGAGGGGCAATTTGGTAATTTGTTATGGCAAGGGAAAAATGGTAATTTGCCATAGGAGGGATAATTGTGATGATTAACCTTGCTCTGATACCAGGTAATCGGGTAAGGAAGACGTACTGTAGCAGTACTGTGCACGGGGGGTGGCTTTCACGCGCTGCCGCTTGCGACGGCGCGTAAAGGCGCTTGGCTGGGTTTCTGCTTGGAAAGCGAGCGGTTTGGACGGTGTGTGAGTGGATGTTTGTTTTATAAATTGAAATGCATGCATAGTTAAACGTTTTACATGATTTATTGTGACGACCCGTTCTGAATTAGCGGGATTAATTAAGAATTAATGACGGATTAGCGATGCAAATCGGGGATTAGACGAGGATTAGCGGACGTTCGGGCGAAATGACAATTTTGCCCTTGGAATGGGCGAATCTTTGACTTTTCATTCAGATGGTCAAATGGGATTTTGCCAATGACTGTGATGTAGTTCTTGACATCACGAGTTCATAGACAGGTGGCACGATCGATTCCGACATACGAGGAGGAAGTTATGACGATCGGAAGTTCGAGGGCATTTTGGTAATTTAGTTGAATAGGTCCCAATAGTTGACTTTTGATCCAGGAGGTCCGATGGCCGAGGGCCGAGGACCATTATGTAGATAAGGACGATAGGAATTCGTAGACAGGCGGCACGTCGAATTCGGACGTTCGACGGAGAAGTTACGGTTCACGGAAGTACGAAAGTACTATTGCACGTTTTACGAGACGAGGAACTTTTGGAATTAAGTGGGGCCCAGATATTTGTTAGTGGACCAATGGATGAGTGACAAGTGTCACCCATCCATTGGCCATCCCTTTTCTAAACCGACCCGATCTCACCCACTCTGAACCCAAACCAATCCAACCCATCCCCACTTGATCATGCCCGTGAAGACCAGAGAGGGTTGAGACGACTTGTGGATGCGGGTGCCCGGCCAAGAACTACGCTGCCGTGGACGGCGGCCTTGAACCCGAACATGTTTCCCGGTAAGGCCCAAATCCCATTTTAATTCGATTTGACCTTATGGTTTGTTTTGGATGTTCGGATAAGGTTTAGAGGGTCACTAGGAAGGTTTTAAGACAGTTTTAGGGGTGGTTGGACGGCTGAGGAGCCATGGGAAGAAGAATGGAAAATTGGACCGTGAACCAAGTTTTGGAACCATGGGTTTTAGGAGGTTTTGATTTGTTTTGATGATTGGAAATGGTAGGAAATAGGAAATTAGGAAGAATGGAATAGAAAAGGAGAGGATTGGACGAAAAAGAAGGGAGGAGGAGAGCCGGACCGGTCACGCCGGTCCAGGAAAACCAGAGAACCGGACCGGCCGGTTCAGACCGGCCGTCGCAAGGAGGAAGAAGGAACTGTGCAATGCGCGTGAGGCCCACGCGCAGTCCATTTTAGGGGAATGTGTGGGTGTGTGAACCCTCCTTTGACGGTGGTTCCAACATGTTATTTCATCTATTCGATGTAACGAACATTTTGGGACTGGTTTCGTGTCAATCGGACATCGTTTCGTTATAGTTCGGGACGTCCGAAGGTTTAGGTTCAAGTTTAAAAATAGTTTGAAATTCCAAAAAACTATGGGACTTCAATGAGAGGTTAATGAGGCTATTAGTAACCCTCTAAATGAATTTGGACAGGTTTGGGAATCTCGGAGGCGACGATTGTCCAGGGGAGACGTTATGGCATGCGTATCAAGGCGCGACTTCAGACGGTCTGTGAGTAGACCCTTCTTTCAAAATTGATGCATGCATAAATGTTTTATAAGTATTTTAATATATGTTTTGTGTTGCCATGAGTGAAATTGTTTGTGGTAGCCTAGGATATACGTATTTTCACGTATTTCGAGATTCTAGTTTTATACGATACATATACGTTCTAGGTTTTCAACGAGAATTTAATAAACGGATTTTGGATTTGAAAACATGAACTCGGGCGTGAGACCCAATTGATTTACAAACTCTCGGACCTGGAGTCCAGTTGATTTGACGAGGAATCGGACCTGGGAGAAGACTCGGAGTGAGACCCCGGGTAGTGTGCACACTAGATGGATATAATTAATCGTGACATTTATCAGGGATTTGTTCCCTAGGGGCTGTGTGCCCCGAGTTGGCATCGTCTCGGAAGTGCCGCGGATGGGTTATACGTATATTGATACGTATGAGGTTTTACAGAAAGTGATTTGAGGGCGGAGACCCTGTGTTCCATGTTTTAGAAAGTGATTTGGGGTGAGACCCCGTATTCAATGCTTTGAGAATGGTTTTGGGCTGATACCCACGTATGTGATTTGGGCTAAGTTCCCACATGTATTGTTTATGATTTTAAGGTGTGATTTCGGGTCGGGGACCCAAATGGATTTATGGTTCATGACGGTTTATGGGAACCGACATGAACCTTTGAAATGTTTTTATGGGTCATGACGGTTTGTGGGAACCGGGCTTGAACCCTTGAATGAGTTTGAGAATGTTTTCAAATGGTTTTATGAACGTGTTGATAAATGGTTTTTGGAATACATGCGTATGTTTTTATGAAGGGCATAAATGTCTTTATGTGAAAATGTTTTTAAAATATTATTTTTGTCCACTCACAATTTTTAATGTTTTAATGCCCTTCAGGTTGATCACGGATGCGGGCTGTAGCAGAGACGAGACATCACACTCCTCCTCCTACGATCCTGACGCACTCTGATAGCCCCGGCGATGGCTAGAGATGGAATTTCCCCTAGTCTGACACTTCGTGTCAGACGGGATCAGGCGTATCCCACATTAATCCTGGGGGATTTGGGACCGGTCCTGACAAGTTGGTATCAGAGCGGGTTTTCTCATGGTACTCTGATACCAAAGTTGGTATCAGAGCGTAGAGTACGCGCAGGTCGAGGATGTGATGTCTCTGAAGTCGTAACAGCCCGTCGTCCACCTGATAGTTAGGGTATTAGTATGAGGATTCGGTAGAATCGAACCTTGGTTAGATGTTGTTTTTCATGTGATACGATAGTCTAAGGTTCGATTGGCATTGGAGACCACGTGTTTCGAGGAAATGGATCCCGAGCAGGATTAGTATTCATGGGAATCTAACAGCGTAGAGCCGTAGTGTTACTGGAAATGGGATCCAGTGGATCAGTAGAGACAGTATGAAGGCTTGAGAGTTGTGACCCTACTGTCGTGTCGGAAAAAGAATGTACGGATTAATACCAGTGGTAGTCAGAGGTCAGGGTCGCCCAATTTACGATGACCCTGTATAACTACATTCACGACGGTTGGAAATAGAAACGTGTGATTCTGTTTGGCATGCGTTGCCATGTTTAGGTGTGTCGAATCCCAGTGGGATGTCGACTGGCAGGAGGTACCTGGAGTAGTTGTGGTGTGACGCGATAGGATGCGTTTGCATACGTAGCGCTTATCCAGTATTGGACCCGGAGTATGGCCAGTTCTTGTGGAGGCCAACGGCTGAGAGTAGTAGAGTTACGAGAGGACGAGATCCTCATAGTGTAGTTATTGGCTGGTTTGGTACCAGTAGTGGAGTATGACGACTCTTCGGAGTCAAGATCGAGGGATCGGTCAGGATGGTTGGGCTGCAAAGGGCAGCCGGGTTTGTGATAACCCTGGTTAGTGATTGATTGGACGAGTTACCAGGAGTGTGGTACTGGTGATCGGATTCAGAGGTGGACTGATCGTTGGATGTTGCTTATGGAACGATTGGTACTTGCGGTGAGTTGATCGCATGGATTTGGAGTCTCAGTAGCAGGGTGTTTCCGAGGTTGGTCTGCACGGGGTTGTGGCAGACGCTGCTATCGATGGACGTAGTCGAGTCTTATCAAGTTGGATAGGCTCAGGTTGCCGTGACGATTGTGACGATGGGATTCGTCAATCGTGACGATGATACGAGGTGCGTGAGAGTGACGCACAGTACGAGGATAAATTCTGGATTAGACTCGGTTACAGCTGAGTCCGATCGTAGAATGAGATGCTGATGTTGGGTGCTGGCATACTTGCTACGCTACCCTTGTGAAGGTGGCTATTAAGAGTGGGACAGAGAGGACCCCGAGTGGCTCAGTGCGAGGTACGAGAGTACTTGGTATGGAGACCAGTTTCCCCAGTGATGGAGATCAGTTTCCTCAGTGATGGAGACCAGTTTCCCAGTGATGGAGACCAGTTTCCTCAGTGATGGAGACCAATTTCCCCAGTGATGGAGATCAGTTTCCCCAGTAATGGAGACTAGTTCCCCCAGTGCTGCGAGATTGAGTCGCGAGGGTGTACCCAGAAGTTGTAACATTTAAGGTGAAATGTGAGATCCATGTAAGGACCCGTCCCGAAAATTAGGGTTAAGACAGTGATTAAGATGGGATTAGTGAGCTTAATCGGTGGTGAGTTGGCTATGATAGGTCCGTTAGCGTCGAATGATGATTTTGCCCCTAGATTGGGCAAAAAGTTGACTTTTAGTTTGGGCGGTCAATTGGGTAATGACCGGTGACCGTGACGTAGTTCGGGACATCACGAATCCGTAGACAGGTGGCACGCCCGATTTCGACATCCGAGGAGGAAGTTATGATGTTCGGAAGGTTGAGGGCATTACTGTAATTTAGCTAAATAAGGGGGAAAGTTGACTTTTCGTACGATCGGGTTTTGACACGTTGACCTAGGACCGTTAGGCAGATCTCGTCGTCCTGAATTCAACGACAGGCGGCACTTGTTCATTGGACCTAGGATGCGTAAGATACGGGTCTAGAACTTCAATGGCATAATCGTAATTTTGACTCAAAAGAGGGGCATTTTGGTCTTTTGCACATTGGGAATTGTGCAACCGGATTAGGACAAGTGTACAGGTGAGTTTGGGATATTTTTGAAAGGGCTGAGCGGATTGTGACATGTGGCAAGGGCCTAGTGGATTCTAGGCGTGTGCACGGTTCCAATTATTTGGGCTGTGTAACCGTGCATTCGAGAGGAAACAGAGACAGAGTGAGGTTGAGAGGGAATTGACCAGGTGAAGGGCGGTGTGTGGTGTTGTGAACTGGTGGGTGAGAGGAGAGATTAAGGGAGAGTTGAGGAGTGAATTGGAGTGGTTTTGTGTGATCGTGAGTGTGTGAAGAGGAAGTGTGAGCTCACAGGAAAACTAGAAAACAGAGAGGAGTTGAGGGACCTTGGTGGTGCTGCCGTGTTCAATCAATCGCGGCTGGTGGTGGTGTCCAGAGGACGAAGTTGGACTGGAGGAATCGTGTATTCACGGCTGAGCTCACGGCGGCGGCCTGAGCACAGGTAATTTCTCGTTCCCTTTCAATTGCTCTGTTTTGACGTTTAGGTTCAAACCAATAGTCGTGGGTTTTGAGTACGAGTTGAGGTTTTTGGTGAGTTGTGTGAGACTCAGTGAGGTCCTAGGAGTTTTTTAGTGTAGCCACCGTGACGGGAGAGGACTTGGGTGGCCGGATTGTGAAACAGGGGTTTGAACAGGTTACGGTTTCGAGTTAGGGACGATGGGTTAGAAGCTGTGTCAAAGTGTTTGGAGCAGGGGAATAGGTTGCTTAGGACTGGACGAAGAGACTGGTGAAGAGAGGAGTCGAAACGGTGAAGGAACGGCGGAGAACTGCTCTCACCGGTTCAGACCGGTCGAGTAGCTGAGGAAGACGATGAACAGTGTCTGGGTGCAGGCGCATGGGGCCCACGCGCAGCCACTTTGGGCGGCTCGTGGGGGTGCGTGCGGCGGCTTTTGGGGAAACTTCCAACTAGGTTTTTGGTCTAGATGTTGTAACGAGTCTATTGGAATAAGTTTCGGGTTAATCGGATGTCGAGTCGAGTTAGTTCGGCGAGGTAGAAGGTTTAGGGTTCCGGTTCATTACGTTTAGGACCCTGGGATTTTTGGGGAAAATTAGGAGAGTCTTGGTAGACGTGTTGTGACGTTCTTTGGTGACTGTTGACAGGATCGGGACTTCCCGAGGAAGCTGAGGAACGTACGGGACGTATGAGACGCTAGTGACGTGCCCGGTATCTGTGAGTGGACCCCTCTCTTATACTTAAGCATGCATAACTGCTTTTAATTACTTGTTTGATGGTTTTACATGTGATTTTATGATTTTTGAATATGTGATGTTGGTTTTACATAATTGCACGTTTTTCGAGAAAGTACGGTTTTCAGTACATTTTACGAGGAAGGTTTGAATTCTAATTTCGATGCCATGATTTGGGGTTTTCAAACGATAAGTGATTTTCAATGATTATAAATGGATTTTGAGACGTGATTTGATAATCGAGGTTTTCGGTTTTAGAATCGGATTTCGGAAAGCGGAATTTGGTTTTAAAGTTGAAAAGTGAAATTCCGGATTTGGGTTCGGAATAACAGTTTTGGATGCCAGAAGGGCATCAGACCGGTGATTTCGGATTCGGGTTTGGTTACGGATTTAGAAATGGTTTTCAAATGGTTTTGGATTGAATTTGCTGGATCCGATTATTAGGTTTAAAGACCCGGATATTATGTTTGACGGGGGACGGGCCCAGATTGGGTTTAAAGACCCGGATTGAGTTTAAAGACTCGGATATATTGATATTTTCCCCCCGTAGGCCTGTTGAGTTTAAAGACTCAGATATTATTGAGGCCTGGATTGAGTTTAAAGACTCGGGAGTTTAAAGACTTGGATAGGTCCAGCAGGTTTGATCGGATAATGATTTGCTTGGTATTTATGATGGTTTTATGATGTTTTTGACGTGATTTCTGTAACTGCTTTCAATTCTGTTTTTATGACGATCTTTATGTGTTTTATAACTGGTTTCAGTAAATGGGTTATGCATGTATGATTTCAAAACGGAGGGCCAAATCCCTGGTTTTCTTATAAAATGGTTTTGGAAACTCTACTTTTATTTATAGTCCACTCACACTTTCTGTTTTTAAATTGCCCTCCAGGTCGTGGAGCTAGCGCGGGGTTTCGACGTCTAGGCAGTGTCAGAGGCATAGAGTACTGATAGTTTTCCCGGAGGGGTTTAATCTTCCGTTGTGCGTGTACCTTCTGTATCAGTTTTCTTTTCCTTTGTTTGGTACTATGCTCTGTAAAACTTTGACTTCGGAATGTTTAAAAATTTCTCCTGCGTCTGGCATGTAATTTGGTGGTTATCGTGAGGTTACTTTGGTATTTGTGTCGGGGTGTCAGACGGGAGCAGGATTTACCTCGGATTTTTGGGTGGAACCGAGGTGGGTCCTAACATCCAGGTACGAGTGGATGACGTAAGTGACGTCTTATGACAAAAGGTTGATTGGTCAGATATGGTGGTATGCAGATTTTTGGCTGCAGATCACAGCAGTAGTCTGTTGTGACTCTTCAGCTGAGCGGTACATCCAATTAGGATGACTGGACATCCTTATTGGATGCGCATATACGGTAGTAAACGGATAGGCGAGTTGGAGGTTACGAACGCGTGGATGGTGATGGGTTAACCACTGATAGCCCCGTCGAGGCATGATTTGAAGTGCAATGCTTTGATATGATTATTTTGGGATTTAATGATTATTTTAATCGTTGTTTCGGTCACGTTTTTCGAGAAAATGTAAAATGACTGTTTTGGGAAAAAACCTGAGATTTGTGATTGGTTTTGACTTGAATTATGACTTGGGAAATTGATTTAATGGATTTGTGATGTTTTTGGATATAATTTTACGGATTTACGTGCATTGCATTATTTGATTTTACGGAATTACGAGAAATGAGAAATGAGATTTGGGCATGTGGCCCCGTGATAAATGGTTTTGGCATGGTTTTAATGATGATTTGAAATAATGATTTTGATTGTGTATTGATATTTGATGCCCCCAGATGTGTAATTCCTGGGTAGACTTCGTATGTGTAATTCCCGAAGTGACTCCAGATGTGTAATTCCTGGAGGGACTCTGGATGCGTAATTCCCGGACGGACCGGACGTGTAATTCCCGGACGGACCGGACGTGTAATTCCCAGTAGGGCTGGATGTGTAATTCCCAGCATGGATGATTACTCTGGATGTGTAATTCCCAGAGGATCCTCGGATGTGTAATTCCCGAGTTATATGCTTTATTATGTGATAAAATGGTTTTATGAAATGTTTTCACATGTTGGGCTTGAGAACCGGGATTTGATGTTTTCATGACATTTGGCTAGAAAGCCGGTGATGTTTTTCATATATTGATTCTATGCATGCATGGGTTGATAAACTGGAGGGTAATAATGCATTTTGATAAATGTGTTTTAGAATGATATTATTTTTGTCCACTCACACCTTTCCTGTTTTGATGACCCTCCAGGCCGTGGCACGACGTTCGGGGCTGATCTAGAGGCGGAGGCATGAGCAGAAATCAGTGCTGTTATCCCCTGTATGACATGTGCTGAAGGGTAGTTTCGGGACTTCAGTTGACTTGTTAGACAGGAGCAGGACCGGGCACGATTATCTATGTCCAGTTGGGATAGGTCCTGTCACGGGTTCGATCCCCGGCAACGGCGCAAAAAATTGATAAGCTAGAACCCTTTTGTGTAGATGTAGCACTGATAAGTAGGGATTATTCTTAACCGAGTATTGAGGGTACCTAAGAATGATTATCGTTTGGTTAATTAATTAAAGGTGGTATTTGATTGTTTCTATTATCCTATGTGATTAACTAAACTAATCTAACCTAATCTATTATTTACATGGTCAACTCATCTTTTAACCTAACTCATTCATGAATTCTATTAACTTCAATCAATAAAGTCTTGTAACCTTAGTTTTACGAGATGTTTGCATATTCTTAAGCACATGCACATGAAGCCCTCTACACTTTCAATAATAGACTAGGAAAGGCCTAACTCATCTATCAAACATTAAACATCAATATTCAAACATAACCAAAACTAAAATATTATTGAAATCAATACAAAACACAAGACTAAGATAAAATTAATAATCAATTCATAAGCAATAATCAAGACAAGAGATAACTACGAGTTAAAGAGATCGTGTTTCACTTTTTCTCCCAAGAAGCCCAAAGGATGCTAAGTGAATGAACTCTTCTTGGTGAGACAATAGGGAATGTCCAACTATGCCATAGATGAATGTGTAGAAGATGAGGTATGGTGTAATTAACCTTGCACAAGAATTATAAACTTTATAAAAAGGAAAATTTGGTCAAGTAGAGCTTCCGTACAAAGAATGAGCGACCTTTTACATTTAGCCTAAGTCTTTCTATTTATAGGAGAAAAAAAATCCTCAAATAAATAGGAGTTTACATTTTAAATTATAAAAGGAAAATTATCAAAATAATTAAATTGAAGTCCTAAAGGAAGAAAAGGTTTCCTTTGGGGAAAATAAAACAAATCCTAACTTGAATTGGACAATTATTCCACTAGAAAGAAGGAAAATGTTGCTGGAATTTGAACAGGATTCGATTCGATGGATGCCCCCCGAAATTTGGGCTGGAATTCGGCAATCAACGGGTTGGTCAACGGCGTAAGGAATGGGTCTCAGTGCTTCGGTGGATGGACGCCGATGCAGGCCGAAGGACTTCGGTACACGTGCGCCGAAGGTTGCTACTACTGTTCAGGAGGCACGCGCTGAAAGTCTTTCCTAGAAATCGATAGGCGCTTGCCGAACAGATTTTTGGGCTACCATTTTGGATTAGGTAGGCCCCTATCGAATGTCTAAGTGGTTTTTGGTGGCTTCCTTTCATTCAATCATAACTTCTTCAATATAACTCCAATTGAGGTGATTCTTTCGCCTAAATTCTCGTAATTCCGCGCTTAATCCAATTATGCACATTTTTCACAAAATAAGTTATTTTCTCCTATTGTTTGGTATTTAAACATTAAAAGATAGGTATAAAGGGTATAAAATAATGCTAAATTCAAGGTTTATCAATAGACGACACAAACATTAAGGGAACATCTGGAGCCTGTGGCACTGAAGCCACTAATTTTCTTCTCTCTTTTTTAACTTGGTACAAATATCCATCCATCCATCCATCCATCCATCCAAGTATAAACATGTTAGGTTTTTCATTTTTGTCGGAATATTATTGAATTAGATCGACTGTACATAATATATAAGCACTATTCATTATTAATTTCTCATTGCCAACAATCATCATACTCAAAGATTATGGCTTATATAATGATTGCTTCTCTCAACTCATCATTTCACAATTACCAATACTAAAACTTATTGTTGATACCATATTGGACCAGATTTGAAGGGCCTAATACCTCAAGCTCAAGACCCACTTATGAGCTCAAGGAACACATGGGCCCAAGCCCACACTACCATACAACCCAACAACGACTATTCATTAGCTTACAAGTGGGAAAATCCCCACTATCTATCTAAGCCGCCACATGTTAGTCCCACAACAACAGTCTCCCACATCGACACTATTCATTATTCCCCTCTTGCACATCCATATAAAAGGGGTACATTTCCTAATAAAGGTAACTAAGTTTGACTATTCACTTGAACTTGAGAATTACAATTTACCACATACTTTTTATACACACTAACCTACATTGACTTGGGCGTCAGAGTACCTTTAAACCAGAATGACAAGACTCGTCCCAAATTTCCATGAAAATCGAACTGGTCCGGCTCCTATTTGACAGCACTCGTCAAACAAGAGATCTTATCAGTTTAAATCATATTCAAACCCCAGTATTTAATCAAAAAAAGTATACCCTTGCGGGGTTACTGCCCACTTCCGTTCCAATTACCCCTTTCAAGTAGGAAAATTTATTATGTTATCCTTATTTAGGTCTTATTTCCACTACCAAAGTCATTATTGACTATCCACATAAACTAATATTAGACATTATAATCTTAATCCTTCAATCCTTCAACCATATGCTTAATCTTTCTTTCTTTCTCATATAACTATAATTTCACCATTAACATCACAATCACTTATCACAGCCTAATGATAGAGATTTTATCAAACACAAAGATGTACTAGGCAAAACCTCTACGTGTAATAAACTTTGCAAGCGCACAAGACATGTAGATAGTATAGATGCAAGTAAAGGTCGATCCCACGAAGACTTGCTCAATGATATCCAATTCTGTTTAACTCAATTGACTTAAGTGGAGTAATTAAAATGCAATGGGGGGTTTGTTACGTTGTATGAATGTAAGTGAATTAACTAAAATTTACTAACTAAGTTGAGCTAGGGTTTCTATCCACCTTTACCAATTAACGTTCCGTTAGATTTCCTTGATTAGATTACTATGCATGTATCTGAATTAAGTGCCCGTGCATGGGTCTGGCTAAAGTTCACCCCACACATATTATCATTTCTTAGATTGCATGTTTAAGCGTGATGTGCCCGCCCTTAAACAACTATTACTGATGGTGCGTGACAATGCATGAAACATAAAGAAGATTTAATGACACTATACTATCCCTAGAAAAGTGATGTGCAGACCTAGGAAGTCATGAGTTTAGATTACGAATAAGATTCCCCCTCTTAAACCTGATGCCATAAATTGCAGGGTGAACACAAACATCGAGGTGATCCGTCAAGCAATCACATCGACAATTACACACAAATAAGGTAGCTAAGCTTATAAGCATAAATTGAGTTCATGAAGCGCAGTAATCCAACAAATCCAGGCATACATAACAATCATAATCAAGAGCTAGAAATCAAACACAAACTAACATGGCTAGGGCTTCAAGTAACTCTAGCCCTAATTACACTACTCAAACATTATTGAATAAACGAATAACATAATTAAATGCATAAGAAACATAAAATGGTAAGAGAATAAATAAACACAAATACTAAAGAATAGCAAGGAGTAGGAAAAGGGGCTGAAACACTCTTGTTCTCCTAAGACTCACGTCATCCTTAGCACAAGCTTGAATCCAAAAGCATAAAAATAATAAAATACGGCTAGACTATGTATATAAATTGAGTATGAATTTTGACAGAGTTTTGGGACCTAGGAATGACAAGACCCGCCCCGATCCCACAGGGACCACAAGGGGACGTGCCCTGCTCCCGTCTGACACCCAATAATTCATACCAATTTTAACCTCAAAACATCAAATGCATAAATAACCAAATTAAAGTTATACATCAAATCCGAATTAAACAGATGTCAGACAAGGGATGAAATCCAAAGTTACAAGATGCGAGCACGACTCTAAAGTAAACCTGCGGGTACACCACCCAACAGGGGTTCAGGTACGCAGATGTAGATCTATGCCTCAGCCTCAGGTTCCTCCTCTACCTCAGTATCACGACCTGGAGGGGTTACCAAAAACATTAAGGGTGAGTGGACCGAAACTCAAGTTTATAAAATCATTTGATAAGTAAAACATATAATTTACCCCTCCGTTTTCCAAACATGCATGCAATCATATTTAAAACCATCAATCATATAACATGAACCATAGGGCATATAATAAAACCATAAGTATAATTTTAGTTGCTGCACTATACACTCCAATCCCGACATCCCTGATGTCTGACGTCCCTGACGTCAATAAGGTCACAATCACAAGGCTACGCATTCCACTCGGGTCTCAATTTCCGAGTTCAATCCCCGAACCCCGTTCGGGTACAGCATCCCCGATGCTTAGCGTCCTAGACGCTGGACGTTCTAGACGTCCGTGACCTCTCCGGGGTACCTCATCCGGAGGAGACAATATAATATGGAAGGATCTATACAGTGCAGTACCAAATACATTTTATTGATATCCACATGCAAGGCATATATATACCTAGATAAAATCCGAATCAATCATTAAGTTTCATCAAACGGGTCTCAAGCCCAAATACCGTGAAACGTGCCATAACCATATTTTCCATATCATCAAAACCATCATTGTTTTTAGCATGTGAATAAGTATAATAAACCAGAAAACATTTATGCACGCAAGGGTTTAAGAAAATGGCCCACTCACAGTACAGTCCTGCTGAAAACCGAACGGATACCCTTGTCCTGGTACGATTAAACAATCCCTGTCATATCCAAAGCATATGGAAAGGTCAAAACAAACCCCTAACATTCAACCATGAAACCCTAGACCGAAACCGGTCCGGAAAAGCCGCCCGAACGCGCTTTCCAAGGCAATAACTGTCAGGACCCGACCGTCTTCTGTCAGGTCCCGATTCACCTAGCACGATATTGTACGCTTTGGGCCTCGCCCTCACGGTTTTGTTTTCGGGAGCTCACGGTGCAACTTCCCAGGGGGTCACCCATCTGGAATTGCACCAGCCTCAACTCGCTTAACTTTGGGGTTCCAATCCCCCCCAAAGCCACTGAGCTCCCAAAAGGCCTCATGCTAGATAGGTGTGTGCCTACACCTTTAAGGCACACCACCATTCCCTTCCCAGACCATTCCCCCCTCGCAGGAATGTGGGATCGTTCACCGTTCACTACAGGATACGGGTCTTACAATAACTCTCATTTTGACCAACTTAAAGATCTCTGATCGACCCGAAACCACCGCCATTGGATCCGGATCGTCGAAACCTAAAGAATGGTGGTGGTCCCACCAAAATCACTGTTCACACGCGCCCCCACGCGCCTGGTCAACCCTCTGGTCAACCGTGCTACAGTACTGCTGACGTCAGCATGACGTCATCACCGACAGTGTCAGAGGATACGTGTCAGCAGTCCATTGGTCCCTGGTCTGACTAATTTCTGACATGATGACGTCATCATGACGTCACTGCTGACGTCAGCATGATGACGTCATCAGCTACAGTAACCGGGTCTGAGAACCGGGTCACCGCAGACCCACGGTTCGACCCGATCTGTTCTCATCAACCCGACCACCATTTCTGATGGGATTTGTTCCTATGGACTCGTCTCAACCTCCTCAACGGTTCGGTGCAATTAGAACTGGATTTTAGGTCGAAGAGATTACTTGAAAATCGACTGGAAGGTTGGCTGCCGGTTCTGGTTAACTTCTCCGGCGAGTCGACGACTTTCCAGTCACGGTCCTGGGTTCAAACTGGTCGTCAAGGTCCCCTGAATGTGTCCTAACAATAACCAAACAATGTCAACGTCAAAAACAGACGTTTCGAAGCAGGGAAGGAAAACGGGCACTCACGGGTTTACCGTCCTATCGCCGCCGTGTCGCCGCCGTACACCGTCCAGATCAGTTCCTTGTCGTCCTGTCGTCACGGTGAACCTAACCGTACGTTGGTTCGAGTCCCAGAGTGAAGGTTGGATGGTTTGGTGACTTGGGCTGTTCGGGTTTCCTTCTCGGGTCTGGGAGGATTCCCGGCCGTGCAGGGTGGCTGTGGGGTGGTGGCCGGCGCCTGAGGGTGGCAGTTGGCCGCCTGGTGTTGCCGTGAGTGTGAGGTTGAGACGTGAGGTGCTGAAGTGTTTGTTTGAAGGGGTAGCTGTGCTCACGGTTTGAGAGAATGAAATGTGAGAGCGAAAAATCTGAGAATTTTAAAACAGATGGCTGGATGGAATGAAGGGCTGAGATTCAATCTCAGCATAGGATCAATGGTGAGGATTTAAGGAAAATAAAACAATAAACTAACCTATTGGCCAACACAGATCCTTAATTTGGGGAATGTAGGGGATGAGTGACACTTGTCACTCATCCAAGGGTCCAGATTGAGTTGATTAAAGTAATCAGATCCCATTAATAAAATATTATTTTAATCTGGTTCTCGGTTGGTTCGGTTAAATGCGAAATACTTCCGTGACCATAACTTCCTCGTACGAAGTCCGATTTCGGTGTGCCGTCTGTCTACGGACTCAGGACGTCGAGACCTACCCAACGGTCCTTGAGTCAACAGAAAATTATTTTCCAAGAGAAAAGTCAACATTTCCACCCCCAAATGTCCAAATTACGGTAATGCCCCTGAACTTCCGATAGTCATAACTTTTTCCCTGATCGTTCGAAATGGAAGTGCCACCTGTCTATGAACTCGTGACGTCCCGAACTACGTCACGGTCATAGGTCAAAGTCCATTTAATTTATAAATCAAAAAGTCAACAATTGGCCAGACCCAACGCAAGGGTAAAAGCGTCAATTCAAACATTAATTTACAATATCAAAATCCTCGAATTTCCGGGGTGTTACAAGGAAGGTAAATTCGGCCCCCCTACATTAAACCATAATGCCCCTCTTTATAATAGAATAAGTAATCATCTTAAAAATAGGAGTTTTAAATTCAATTCTATAAGGAAAAGACTTCCTAAATAATTAAGAAATCTAATTAAAACCTTTCCTACAAGTAAAAGAATTAAAAATAAGAATATAAAAGGAAATAGGACTAAAATCCCTATACAATATGGAGAATAAATGTGGAAGGAACTTGAAATTAACCTAAATAATGAGGAAAATCCGGAATTAAAGCTGCAGAGCCTTCCTATGCAATCTTCTTTCCTTCATAACTTCTTCGTTTCACTCCGATTTAGGTGATTCTTTCGCTCAAATTCTCATAATTCCAAGTTCTATTTGATCTACACATTTCTCACAAAATATATTATTTTCTCCAATTTCATAGAACAAAATATTAACAAAACATACATAAAAGGGTATTAAATCATTGATAAAAAATGCACAAATTATAACCTATCACCTAATATTAAATGTGGCATTACAAGTTTACCCATGATCACATGATCATTAAGCATTGACCAAGTAATTATTAAGGATGTCCTTAAGAAATTATTTCCACCAAAATTATCAATAATACTTCAAAAATCCCCTTATTGATCTAGATTTAATCTTTAGAGGTTTTCAAGGCAAGCCTAATACCTAAACACATAATAACTATGAACATAAACCATGTGATCATTTTAAAATAAACATAGTTAATAGTAACATTACATCCACCCTAACTTATAAGTCTTCCTTTTGATTAAGTAATTAGCACCACAACGTAGAAAACAAAGTGCACATCATTAACAACTCAAGAAAAATTGTCTAAAAAAACAACATAGGATCACCATGCCACCAACATATATTATAATCCTTTATCACACTTCTAATTCATCCTAATGCATCACAATCATAACAATCATATAACCACCACTATAGTCATGCCCATGTTAGCATAACTGCTCTTGAATCCCACATCCAGATACCACAATTTATACCAAAAAACGTAAGTTAATAAACCCAAAATCTAATTCAAGTTTATATTATAGCATAATACTTTAAATAACCAAAACTATATTCAAACAAAATCCATTTAATGCAATCTTGGTACCACTGAACTCAGAATGACAAGCGGAGTATTTTTCGTGTTGGCCGGATGCCGAAATTCCTCCGCACGCACCGCCATTCGACCCCACAAGTCTCTGTACGCGGTGGTCACGTGTCCCATAGTGCACAGTCGCAAGATTAGTCACCATCTTCATTTCGCGGGTCTGCGATTCAGGTCTTCCAACCTACGATCACAATCCTGATTTATTTCCACCATTTCGCGACCATTTTACGTGTTTTATCGATCAAACTTCATCTAATAAACCTTATGAAGGGATCTATGAAATCAAAACGAGGAAAACTTACCTCGTAGTTGCGTCCACAAATCCCAGTTTTCGGTAATAGATTCTAAAGTTGAAACCAAGGTTTCCCAGCATCCAGAGTTTCTCCTTTTGTCCTATAATGGTCATAAGGATTTCTCTAGCACTCCAGAATCCTTAACAAAACACTAGAATTCTTAGGTTTCTCAGTTGGCTTTCAGGAAACATTTAACCCTCACGAGTTTGGGGTTCTACTCTCCCCAATCCATCAGTTTTCTTTCACTTTTCTTCTTTTTCTCGCTCACTGTTCTCCCCTCTTCTCTTTTCTACTTACTAATCTCTCTATTTTCTTCTTCCTATCAGGGTTTCCTTCTTCCTTCATATTTTCTGACAGGACCCGTCCCAATCCCATTGGGACCACCTGGGGACGTGTCCCGCTCCCGTCTAACAACGACTCCAAACATACCAAAAGCACCCTTAACCAAAATCAAAATACTTCAAATTAAACAATTAATGTTTAAACATAAGAGTTCAGAGTAATATGCTGTCAGATAAGGGATAGTACAATACAAAACATGAGCACAATAGTCAGATTACACAAATAGTGCTCAACCTACCCACTTGGGGTGTACAGGTGCACAAACTAGACTAAGCCTCGTCCTCCAAATCCTCCTCTAATTTCGTGGCACAGTCGGCAGGGGTCAGTAAAACATTATAGAGTGAGTGGGTCGAAAGTAAACAGTTTATAAAACCAATTTAATATTATACATAAATCATAAGGTTTTACCCCTCCGTTTTCCAAAACTTGCATGCATTGAAGTAAACATAGTATCATAATGGAATCAAAATCACAGAATCATAAATAATCAAATAGGGAAAACTAACATAATAGCACACTGTAAAACCCATCCCTGGCACCCCTGATGCCTAATAATGATGTCACGGTTCTAAGGCTACTCGTTGCCACTCAGGGTCTCAAAGCCCGAGAAATCCCCTAGGTCCACTAGTGCCCGGTATCCCAGTCACTACCCGAGGTATACTCAATATGCCTTCTTGACAATAGGCAACCCAACAGGGGGTTAACTCCTCTCAGTAAGTGCCCCGTGACTACTCCAGGGTCCACCCAAGCCAACGACCCTCCCTGGAGGAGACAAGATAGTAAGGTAGGAAAATATAGCACAATAATAGTATAGTTACTCCGTGTCCCCTGAACATCCCTGAAAACATTTCATATATAATCCAGACGGGTCTCATGCCCAAAACATCAAAATATGTAATAAGCATCCCCATATAATACGCACAATAGCCCCATCTAAATTATAAAATGGAATAGTAAAATATTTTATGCATGTAATCCTTTTAGAAATCAAATAGCCCATTATCACACGGTCCTTACTGCTCAACGACCGCCTAAACCTGTAATAACATGTCCAAGAGTCACTAAAGGACCCCACTAGTTCAACCCTAAAACCCTAGAACAGATTCGTCCCGAAAACGTAGCTCGAACACTATTCCTGAGGCTTCAAACCCTATTTTGACCGACCTAACGATATCCAATCGATACGAAACCACGGCCATTGGATCCGTATCGTCGAAACCTTGAAAATGGTACTAGCCCCACCAAAAACACTGTTCACATGCGCCCCTACGCGCCTATTCAACGCGTGGTCAACACTGCTACAGTGACTACTAACGTCAGCATGACGTAACTGTTGACGTCAGGATGACGTCACCTCTGACACCTCCTAGAGGACACGTGTCACTCTATGGTTGGTCCCTGGTATTATATTTTCTGACATGATGATGCCATCACGATGTCACTATTGACATCAACATGATGACGTCATCACTGCTACAGTTGACCGGGTCAATCCGAAACCCTGAAACTGGGTCACCGTTGACCCGCGGCTTGACCCGATTTCAGATTCCATTTCTGGCCACCATTTTCGACAGGGTTTGCTCCTGGAGGTTCGTCTATATCTGTTCTACAGCTCTGTGACCTCAAAAAGTGAAGGAAAGGATGAGATCCATACTTGGGACTCGAAGAAATCTTGCGGCTTACTTCGGTCGTCTTCTCTGTCACTCCCGTCCGTTTCCAACATCGAAACCAGCTCTTCTTAGGTCGTCACTGCTCCTAGAACATGTCCCAACAGAGAAAACCGAAGCACACACGTAAAAAAGGGTCATTCAAACACTTGGGAAAATAGGGGTCTCTTGGGTTTCATGGCTTACCTCCACCGTGGGTCGTGTCGATTGTCTCTCCGTCCTCTTGAGATCCTAACAGTCCCAGCCCAATCCTTGTTCGAGTCGAGGAGACGTGGTCGTGTGGGTTGGGTTTCCTAGATCCAAATGCCCGTCTCGGGTCTAGGTTGGTTTTTCTGGGTTGCAGACAGAGAGGAGAGGATGAAAGGGTGACTACTGATGAAGATGCATGCGGTGAGTGCAGTGGTCGTGGTCGTGTGGCAAGTGGCTGAGTGTGGTGTTCGTTTGGGGGGGGGGGGGGGGGGTGGGGGGTTATGCACGTTGAGGCCGTGTGTTCTCTCACAGGTGGAATAGTTTGTGCGAGGGAGAGAGAGAGAGAAAGAGTGATCGTGCAGATAAAGGGGAAAAGCAAACAGAAATGGACGGCCCAGATTCAGTGGGGGCAGAAGATGGATGGCTGGGGTGGATTGGGGGAAAATAAAATAATTTAAAAAGGACCAATAGGTGTAGATCCAGCTTTTAGGGAATAGTAGTTCTAGGATGAGTGACATTTTTCACTCATCCGACGTCTCAAATCAAATCTAGGACTTAGCACATATTTGAATATTTAAATATTATTTTAAGTTTGTTCTTGGTCCATAAGTTTCGCCAAAATCACCTCCGTAATCATAACTTTCTCAAGTGAAGTCCGATTTTGACATGTCGCTTGTCTACGGACTCGCGACGTCCCGATCTACGTCACGGGCATAGGTCAAAGTCCTAATTATTTCCCGGGTCAAAAGTCAATTTTTCCCCCTTTAGGGGAAAAATGGTCATTTCACAATAAAATAATAATAATAAGGTTCGGGTCGTTACATTTTGTTCCTATTTGGTCCTTCTCAACCGAATCTCCTTTTTCTAAACACACTATATATATATATATCAATGTCACTCTAAGTCGGTGAAGAGATATAAGAGACCAAACTTCAAAAAAATTATAGGACATTCTAGAGTAATCAAGTTCCTTCATGTGAATTTACAAAAAATGCCCTTCATGGTAAAATGACTAAAAGGCCCACCCTCATTTTAGATCTGTATCATAACCATTCGACCTCCAATGTTTGCGTGCCACCTACCCACAAGCTCAAGATCTCGAGACCTTCACAATGGTCCTCTCGGTATGCCCATAAGATCTCTCAAACAAAAAGTCAACAATTTGACTTCTCATGGACAAAATAGTCATTTACTTAGTCTCAAATTTTCGGGGCATTACAATCTCCCCTCCTTAAAAAAATTTCGTCCTCGAAATTCGAAACATATCCAAGCTCATTGTAACCAAATAATATTCACAAATTATACCTTACAATAAGACGGCCCTCAAAAACTGCACACAACATCATTCGAGCCACACCCAACTCATATGTATATATGTACATATATATAGGACTAACTTGTTATACCTCAAGTTTAATTCATATAATAATCATATAACAAAGGTTCAATATTAGTTATAGTTGTTATAAATCCTCAATATCCAAAGAGGGGCTATATTCAACAATTTTATCCTATACGCCATTAGTCATACACATTATTTCCTTAACTATATTCACAAAATATTCCATCATCTATTAACACATGTCATCTTATGGTTACTTATCTTATCACCATAACCATGTTTGATCCAAATTCATAAACCTACATCATCCAGATAATTATCATAACTTTTTACATACCACGAATACTGAGAATTCGTACCCATCTCGCATATCGACATCATAAATCAAAACCATGGTCAAAATCTCGGTCTAAGCCCAAAACCATAACTTAGACACCAATCTCGTAAAACGTGTCATTACCATAAAACAAACCAGACACCATAAAAATCTCATAGGTATTTCAAGATCACCCTATTCCATATCACACACCTTGTTCAACCCAAATCATTAATCAAAACGGAAATCAGAAAAAGATAACCTCGAAAAATGCGAAATAACCAAATTTTCGTAGATATCATCAGAAGTCACATACCACCAGTCTTAAACATATAAGTATTCACACAAAACATTCATGCACTGACTTCTAACTTTTTGCAGATACTAAAAATACCTGGATCTTGTAAACCCTCAATTTATGTTCCTCCAATCCATAATCCAAACTCAGCCAGTTACTATCTCATCTCAAATAACAACCAATTCACACAGTAGCACTACGCAAATGCCGTTTTCCACAAATATCATATGATTCATATCCAAACACAACACCAATCACATCATCTAAAAAATCCCCCAAGGTATCAAACCACTATCCACGTGGAAACCGACTCAGGATACAGATCCCAGCTCAACATCTGAGTCGTCCACCACAATGCTAGTCTCAAGATACAGAACCTAGCTCGACGTATGAAACTAACCAATATCCACATATAAACCACTGGAGATATAGAGCCTAGTTCAACGTCCGAGTAGATACGGACTCAGGAGACGTCTGAGCCAGTGCTTGACAGAACAAGACCTGATCCCTCTGGATCATAGTGGGGCGTGCCCTGCTCCCCTCTGACAATTATATTCAAATTAACAAAAATACACTATGTGGGTTTAAAAGTGAACAGAATTCAACTACAACATTTTCAGACAAGGGATAAGTATCTATATACATAAACGAGCATATGTGTCAGTACAATACAAGTACGAAATCCTACCCAAAGGGTTTTCAAGTTCGCAACGGTACTAGCTATGCCTCTGCCTCAGTATCAGCCCCTAGCTCTATGTTACGGCCTAGAGGGTCAATAAAACAGTCAAAATGTGAGTGGACTAAATATAAACATTTTTGAAATACGATTTAAGAACAATGATATTTTCCCCTCCGTTTTATAAACATGCATGCATTCAAATCAAATCGTATGAAAACAGTTCAAATAATATATATATATATATATATATGGACACCCATATCAGTAAAACACAATATAACCAATCCTCGACATCTGTGATGTCTATAACCAATACTAGTCACGATTTCCAATGCTACATGTGCAACTCGAGGTCTAATCTCCTAGTACCTCCCTAGGATCTAACTCAACGACGTCCGGGGTAATATCATAATGGGGTGCCTTCCCCGGATCTACCACATCCGGGGTGATATCATAATCTCTCACTACTAAACTTGAGCCTCTCATCGGAGCTACTCATTTCAGGCAGTGCACCGTGACTACTCCAGGATCCTCGACGTCTAGAGGAGACTATCCAACTCACCAGAATGGTAGATGTGGAACAGTAACCAAATACATTAAAATCATTTTTAAACTGTCTATGTCTGAAATTGAGTCAAAACACTATTCAATAGGGCCTATGCACGAGACATAACTCTCACATGTATTTTCCACAAAACTACACGAAAACAGTGTCCAGAACTCATTTATAAATCTCAATTTATCCAAACCGATCATGCCAGATCACTATTTAAATTCAATTAAAATGCAACCTTTCTTTCTAATTCCCGTTTGACCCTAAATCTAAGTCAAATCATTACTAAACCGGGTCTGAAGTCCAAATTGTCATTTTCACGTAAATCCGTAAAACAGTTCATAAATCGATGATTAAATCCACGACATCATCAAACACGATATCAAGCATTTCAACTCAAATCATATAATAAATCATTCAAAATAGTTATGCATGCATTACAGTTATAAAAACAAAAATCCACTCACGCTCGGTACACGCTGCACGTTCAATATCCGCGCTGTAATCTCACTTGAGCTAGTCGAAAGTCTCCGAGCCTGTCCAAATTACATATGAGGGTCACTAATGATCTATACAAGTTCATACACTAAACCCTCACAAAGCTTGATACCGAAAACGCGTCTTGAACACGTTTCCCGAGGCTAAAACCCCTAAATGACCTATCAAACGATCTCTGATCTATACAAGTTCATACATTAAACCTTCACCACCATTGGATTCAGAACGTCAAAACCTTTCGACAAAATCAGTCCGACCTCAAAATTCATGCCCAACCGTCGCCATGGGCCGGTCAAAGTTCGATCAACGCTGGTCGTCGCCCGTCAAAGGCAGTCAACGACAGACGTCATCATGATGTCATGCTGAAGTCAGCCTGACAGGTCTGACACCTGTCAAGTATGTCAACCTTACATTTGGCACTCCCTGACTAGTTCCACGTGTCCTTGACACCTCTTATAGTTCTCTGGCACACTCCCGCACCACCGTATTGGTCCTCGTGGTTTGACAGTGGCTAACAAGGACTACCACTTCACCTGCCACCTGAGTATGATACTCTCTAACAGGTTGCCATGTGGCACCACCCTATTGGTCCATGTGGTCTAACATACTAACGTGGACTTGACACGTTAGCTACTAACTGGGCTTGATAGCCTGCCATGTGGCATCACCTGATTTGCCATGTGGACTAGCAGGTCTGATAAAGTGATGAAATGGACTGCCACGTCATCATCGTCAACCTCTGGCCGGGTCGACCTATTTCTTTGTAACGGGTCAACCGACCCGCGAACTTGACCCGACTGTATCTCCCTAATTTCTCAAACATTTTCCACCATTTTTCTTCCTACATGATCATCTACTTCCCAGAAAGGGATATATGACCTCAAAATAGACTAAAAAGGCCTAGAAATAACCTGTCAAGCTCGATGCAATTAGTTCAAAATCCCAACTTGATTTCTAGGAAATTCCACCAGCCTTCCTTCACACTAAGGGTTCTTGTTAGTTCGTAAAGTTCCCAAGAACAAGTTTTAAAACCGTCCAACAAACCCTCTAACTTGAATTCAAAATTTGACCCAAAACCAAGGTTTTTGGGTTTACCTGATCCGTGATTCCTCAGCCTCTCCGTCGTGCTCAGCCGTCCTCCCTGCCATCTCAGGTCACTCTCTCAGTCTCAGCCTCTCTCAAACAACAAGGGTGATCGTTGATGGTGGTGTGTGTGGGTTTGGGTTTTGGGTTCACAAGGGAAATGGAGAAGATGAAGATGAAAATGAATGAAGTAGGTGATGCAAGGTTTTGGGAGGCTCGGCCATTGTCATAAGTGACACTTGTTACTCATCCATTGGTCCAAGTTGGATATTTTGGCCAATCACAAACTGTCAACTATACATGTTCTCGAAAAGCGTGAATAGTATGTATTTTCTTCCGCGACCCGTAACTTTCCTGTTAGACGACGGATTTCGATGTGTCGCATATCTAAAGACTCGTGACGTCTCGATCTATGTAACGGGCCTTGGTCAAAATCCAAATAGTTTCTCGGGTCAAAAGTTAACATTTTTTTTTCTGACCAGGGGAAAAAATAGTCATTTCACATTAAATTTCCGAATTTAAATTTTATTAAAAGTCCGATGTGTTACAGCGCTGGTCTCAAGATATAGAGTCCCTGGCTCGACATCTGAGGCCAACTACCACAATATCGGTCTCGGGATATAGAGCCCCCAACTCGACGTCCGAGACGTACCAACAACCATTACTCGGGAATAGGAGCCTAACTCGACGTCTGAGTTGTTTCTCACATAGCAGTAGTGGATAACGCTCAAACTACGCATCAAAATAAACATGTAATTGGAGTATTTGCAATTTAAACCTTTTTTGTGTAGATGTAGTATTGGTAAATATGGATCGTTCTTAATTCGAGAAATTAGGGAACATTAATAATATGTTAGTGAGAAAGAATAATGAATAAAAGAATAAATAAATAAATAGATTAATGAATAAATGAATGAAAGAATAAAATAAAAAATGAATTAATTAATAAAAGAATTAAATAATTAAAGAATTAAATGAAGTAAAGAATTAAAGAATTAAAAAATAAAAAATAAAGAATAAAATTCAGGGTTTCAAAAGATTGTGGCCTAAACTACATTTTCGACAACTAAGAATTAAATTCAAATTAACAATTACATTACTTAAAATTACTCCTAAAATAAACTTCCTTTAAGCACAATCTTTACCAACACGCTAACATCGTGCTTATAATGAACCAATCACGAAATCCTATCTTCATCATCTCCATTACATGTATATATTTTTCATATTATAAATGCACTGAACAGCAGATTATTACTTACAATATGATTTACCTTAAGTTTATGATTTAATGCGCCGAATAACAGTCAAACATTAAATCTCTTCAACACTATTTTAAATTCCACAAACAGCTAATCAACATTTAGTTTCGAATTGATGTTTAAGCACTAAAACATATGACGTTATAGGAAATTCAGAAAGTAAAACACATGGAGATTGCATTCTTAATTACTAATGTTTGAAAGAAAATACCAACATATATATGGAATTATAAGTAAAACTAAAACAATAACAAGAATTTAAGTAGGAAAAGATGGGTTTTCACAAGAATCACCGAACAACGGTAGGAAACTTGTGAAGATAGAAGAAAAAATTCGAGGAATTCAGTCTTAAAAACTCTTGAATTTCCTTAGAATTACCTAACCTTCAGTTTTTTAAAGGAAAACATAAAAATTTAATTAAAGAGAAGTTTAAGAAATTTTAAGAACAAAATAAGGAAAATGAAATTAAGATAACTAATTTAAAAAGTTACAAATGGTCCCAAAATAAATTTACAAAATAAAAAGAAGAAAAACTAAAAGAAGAGAGAAAAATGAACTAATAAAAGGGAAAACGAGACTAAAATTGGGACTAAAACTAAGGAGTAAAAATAGAAGAAAAAGGGATATTGGGGACCCTCAATAAATGAAATGGCCTCCCTATTTATAGAGGGAGTGCCAAAAATTCAAATAATAAAATACAAAAAATTAAATATAAAAATAATTACAAATAAAATGATGACAAATGATGGTTTTGGGGCTGAAAAATGGCTGAAAAATTGCACAAAGTGGAGCAGGTTAGAGCAGTTTTGTGCAGGAAATGGGATGCTCATATTCGGCAGAGAGCAGCTGAAAAGAATTGTCAGAATTAGAGTGGTGTCATTGACAAGCGCTCAGGAATTCAGTAGCTAGCGAGCTGAGGAAGCATGGTGACTCGGCAGGCGCAAGCAGGTTCTAGATGTTGACGTTCGGTGCGCGCTCAGAAGTGGACAGGGGAGATCGGCCAGCGTCTGCCGAAGGGCTACACTGGGCAGTGAAGGAATTTGGGTCACGACTTGAGCTACTGGGCTTTGGGCCGATTAGCGGGTTGGGTCTGTCGCTGGGCTATGGGTTTGAGCTAAACGATAAATAGGTTAGCGCGAGGTTGGGCTAGGCTCCCAAATAATTTGGGCTTCAACAAATTTGATTTTTGGGCTGATTTCAATATTGATTCGGCCTATCCACCAAATTCCGTCCATAATTTCTTCGTTACAATTTCAATCGGGACGATTCTTGCGCCAAAACGCTCCAAATCCAAGATTTATTTAATTCTACAAAAATCTCACAATATATTATTTTCTCCAATTGTTTATTACTTTAATATTAAAAGTCAAGTATAAAGGGTATAAAATAATATAAAATAATACTTAATTGGAGACCTATCAAATACCCCCATACTTAAACTTTGCTAGTCTCTAGCAAATATTAAAATTAAACTAAGAATTCAAAACAACTAAGCCTTTAACCATTTGTCTCAATACTTGATTATTATGATAGCAAATATTAAAATTAAACTAAGAATTCAAAACAACTAAGCCTTTAACCATTTTTCTCAATACTTCATTATTATGATCATGGCATCAAAGACTTTCACTTAAAACATTTAAGCATATGGAATTCAAGAGTTAATACATGGTAACAAAATGTTTCAACAAATAAGATAATGAGTAAATATGGTGAAATGGATCTCAACATGAATAAAATAAGTATGAATCAACTCACAAGGATATGCATTCATAAATTCACTTAATTTGTAAGGGTTTTTGTTTGCACTCAAAGTATGTGAGAAAAATGCTCACATAATAGAAATAAAGTACTTTTGAAAAATCTCAAACAAACACCTCAAGATAAAAATTAAACACACTTGCACAAATGAACCAAAACCATAAGCTTACTCAAGTGATTAATTAAACTAATCAAAATTTACCATCTTAAGGATCATAAGGTCTTTATGAAGGTTGTAATGGGGCTAAGTTTAGAGGCAAGGAATATATAGGAGAAGTGGTGCTCAAATTCGTTCCAAGACTCAATAAACTCTGAAAACGAAGCAGAGCTTCCCATCCTTAGTGTAATGATGTCAAGAATTCATCCCTTCGAGCATAGGCCAAGTTTAATTGTGTTGAGCCTCGTAATCATTCTTTGTGTCGGATTTACAAATGCAAGGGATTTACTTCAAAGTTTTACATGATCAAACCTTATTACCTTGATAGACTCAAAACATTGTGTTTTTTTTTTTCGGTTTTTTTTTTTCAAATATGAAGGTAATAACACGTGTTAATAATAATATAATGAAGTTTGAGTAAGTAAATCCAAATAATACACATAAATGTCTTTACAACATCATCATTTTCTCTTTACATGATCTTTATGTCTTCAACCGAGTCTTTGGAACAAGGGTAAAAGATGTCTATATTAGGCTCAAGTATTTAGATAATCATGGTGATGAAAGAAAGGCTTAATGTGGGCTCAAAGGGGTTAAAACTAAGGGGGTCGCACTTGTGCGTACAAAATAGGGAACATGGATGTTGAATTTGTGGTGTTAACCCTAATGCCTTAATCATGTTCAAAATCAGAGAGTTTATTGACTTAAAAGCTTTAAAAATCATATAGAATAAGTTCTAGTACTTTAGAGTTCATTAAAAGCTATGGCAAGTAGTTATGAGGCATATGTATATCAATTTAAACAAAAAACTTATGAATCACTCATAAAAAATGTATATAAAGTTCTAAAGCTCGCATAAAGGTTCATATTATTCATACTTATCTTAACATGCTCGTTTATATACCAATTTACATGCATTATCTACAAATTATAACACTTAATCACAAAGTATTAACAAACGAATTCAAGTTATAGTGATCATCTTTATAGCCATAACATATTCATTTCCGTTCATTTATATCATTGACAAGTTAGGAGGAAATTTAATACTCGTAAAAACACTAAGTTAAAACAAAAAGACTCAAGAAAGCAATAAAAACAAAATAATTTTTTTTAATATTTATTTTATTTTTATTATTTTTATAATTTTTATAAAACAATTTTATTAGAAAATTAAAATTATAAACCATTGTCCCACACTTAAATTCTACATTATCCTCAATGTAGGAAAATAAGAAATAATTGAACATAGAATCGAAGTAAGGAAGAGGATTTACGAAAATAAAGCAGAAAAACAATAGATAAACAAAATAAGGGAGAGTAAAAGGTAGAAAAATAGCAAACCTGCGTTGATCACTCCTTCACATTCGGGAACACATTGGGTTTCCTACTAACAAGCGCTTAAAATTTAACATCTATCCAGCCTAAATAGATATGCAAGTTAGTTAGTTAGAGATGCACGCTTATCAATAATGCAAGTTAGGGATGAAAGTTAGATTAAAGATGTGATGCAAATTAAACTTAACATGCAAGTTAAGTTAAAAATGCAAGTTAAGTTGAACTATTTAAATGATTTTTTTTTAACTGAAGAAAAAAAAGACACACTTAAACAAATACATACACAAATAAAATACATAAATAAAATAAATGTAAACAAGTAATATACAAATTATGAACTAGTTAAATATGAACAAGTATAAACAAATAAGTATGAACAAATATGTACAAATATGAATAAGTATAAATGTCACGACCCGACCCATCTAGCACGATATTGTCCGCTTTGGGCCAAGCCCTCACGGTTTTGTTCTCGGGAGCTCACGTGCAACTTCCAGTAGATCACCCATCTTGGGATTTCACCAGCCGCAACTCGCTTAACTTTGGGGTTCCAACCAAACCCAAAGTTAATGAGCTCCCAAAAGGCCTCGCACTAGATAGATACGTGCCCACACATATAAGGCACTTCACCTTTCCCTCCCAAAGCGATCTGGGATTGTTCATCGTTCTTCCTAAGACACGGGTCTTACAATCCACCCCCTTTGGGGCCCATCGTCCTTGCTGGCAGACTTCCGGTCAGGGTCCAGCTCTAATACCATTCTGTCACGATCCGACCCATCTTGATAGGACCCATCCTAATCCTCTTAGATTATCGTGGGATGTGCCTGCTCTCATCTAACACCGCGTGTCAGACCAAGGATAAACTCGTCACCCGCTCGGGGTTATCTAGAGTACATCAGGATCGGTAGTGGCATGTGATATCTCGATCTCTACAGCCCGCATCCACTATCGACCTGAAGGGTATTAAAACCATAAAAGCTGTGAATGGACAAAAATGAACAGGTTATCAAAAACATTTTATCGAAAATACATTTATACCCTCCATTAAAAGCATGCATGCATCATAAAACAGCATTTCAAATACTTTCTCAAAAGCAAGACGTATTGCTTCCCAAATCAAATCCTAGTGAAAAATGTTTCTCAATCGAAGCCATTACCTCAATAGGGTCTCAGCCCCAAAACCAAATTGTACAAGGTCTTAGCTCAAAACCAAATCGTACAGGGTCTTAGCCCAAAACCAAATCATACAAGGTCTCAGCCCAAAACCAAATCATAGAAAATAAGTACGGGGTCTCAGCCCAAATAAAAAAACCATGTGGGATCTCTGTACACTTTCATCATCCTCAATGTCAATCACGATTCCAATCCTAGCACATGTGCAAATAGCTCATGACCGCTCACAATCCTAGCATGTTGTTGTGAACACATCACCCGCCGCGACCATCTCTAGATCATCGTGAACACATCACCAATTGATCTCAAATCATATCGGCACTCCTAAGTCGAGCCTCCCTCAGCCATAGCCTCTAGTGGCTGCTCGACAACAAGTAGTGCATCGTGACCTCTCTGGAAGGAACACACCCGCAGTAAGAAGGCGATCGTCATATCACCCGGGACTCGAACCCGAATGTCATCATTATCGACCGGGAATCTAACCCGATCGACTGGGACTCTAAACCGAAAGCTCATCAATAGGGCCACAAGCCCGAAATATCACCAAATGGGCCATAGCCCGAAAACCAATGTCCAACTACACTTCACATCCCAGGATTCCTCGAATCCTATCAAATCCACAACTGGGTCTCATGCCCGAAATATAATCAAGGATTACTCGAATCCTGTCAAATTCACAACTGGGTCTCATGCCCGAAATATCTTTCAATATCTCGTAATTGGGTCGCAGCCCGACTTGTCTCACGTTTGACTATACACTAAGTCAAAACTCAAATCAAATAGGTCATATGCCCGAAATATATTTCCAAATTCGAAAACCATTTCTCATTTTCAAAATAGTTTCCAAATCATCCTTGACTTCACACCAAGTCAAGGTCGTTCAACTGGGACTCGTGCCCGAATCTCGATTTCATGCATTTTCGTGAAATCCTTTAAAACTGTAAATCAGTTCCTCGGTTTTACGCCTCCCCGTGAAACCATCGAAATCACGTAAAAAATATGCACGTAGTACACTCGGCCGAAGCCCAAACATCATATAAAACAGAAATCTCGAACTACGTTCAATAAAGCATTTTCTACGAAAATGCCAAACAAATCATGTTTGATTCACACGCACTCATGGCATCTCAAATTATGATCATAAAACCTATAAAACAGTTATACATGCATCATATTCATTAAAAAAAGTCCACTCACATACTGTCTAAGCAGTGTCTCGATATGCGTGTCATAAGCCTCTTCGGGCTAATCCAACCTCTCCAGGTCATCCAGACCTGTCCAAAACACACTCAAAGGTTACTACCAACCTAGACAAGTCCTAATCAAGAACCCCCAACATTCTCGGAAAAGTCAACGTGTCTTGGACACGCTTCCCTAAGCTTTCAACCTCAATTTGACCAACCCAATGATCTCTGATCGACTCGAAACCACCACCATTAGATTCATATCGTCGAAACCTTTAAAATGGTCCTGGTCTAACCTCGAAATACGTGCCCACTCGCCCCTATGCGTAGGTCAAAGCAAAAGTCAACACTAACGTCAGCAAAGTAAACGCTGACGTCAGTGGTCAACGATCAAAGCCAACGGCTGAGGTTAGTAGTGATGTCATCCCTGGCACCTGTCAGTCTGACATGTCATACCTGACATGATGACGTCAACTCATCTCCTTCCTCTATCCGGGTTAGCCCATTCCACTGTAGCGGGTCACGTAGACCCGCGACTCGTCCCATTCCAAACTCCTCAATTTCTCAACTAAAATCAATCTCGTTGATTCCTACACGATCGTCCAATCCCCAGAAATATATCCCCCTAATAAAAATTGTGAAAATAAAACTGAAAGTACATGTTCCAATCGATGAACAGTGGCCCTATTTTTTCTCCTCCATTCCAGCCGTCTTAGGCCACCACTGCCTTCGAAAACAACCTCCTTGAGGTCGCCTTGATCCCCAAAACCTGTTAGAATCAACCCAAACCTTCAACAACGTCCAAAATTCCATTTTCAATTTTTGAACCAAACACGGGTTTCGGGTTTACCTTTTCGCGTGGCTTCCTCCGCCGTCCACGGCGGCTATTCGTCCTTTCATCGTCTCTCAGTCCCTCTCTCTCACTCTGCATCTTTCTCAAGCAGCGGGTGAAGATGGTTGATGGTTGGGTGGTGGGTTTCAGATTGGATCGAAATGGGTTAAGGGAAAGAGTGATGCATGTATGCAAAATGGGAATCAATGGATGAGTGACACTTGTCACTCATCCAGTGGGCCTAATTACAAATATATGGGCCCACTAAATGACAAACGTTCACCTGCCTCGTACTTCGTGTAATAGTACCCTGAACCGTCCGTGACCAGTAACTTTTCCGTCGAACGTCCGAATTCGATGTGCCACTTGTCTACGAACTCGTGTCGACTAGGTCTACGCAACGGTCCTCGGTCCTCATGCATTGGATCTCCCGGGTCAAAAATCAACTTTTTATCCTTGTTTAGGGGTAAAATCGTAATTTCACCCCGAAAGTCCAATAATCCTCGATTATGTCTCAGTTAAGTCTTGATTAGTCTCGTTAATCCTTAATTAATTCTTAATTAATTTCGTAAATTTGGGACGAGTCGTTACACATCTAGCACGATATTGTCCGCTTTAGGCCCAACCTTCACAATTTTGTTCTCGGGAGCTCACACGCAACTTCCCAGTAGGTCACCCATCTTAGGATTGCACTAGCCTCAACTCGCTTAACTTTGGGGTTCCAACGAAACCCAAAGCCAATGAGTTCTCAAAAGGCCTCGCGGTAGATAGATACGTGCCTACACATATAAGGCACTTCACCTTTCCATCTCCGAGCGATGTGGGATTGTTTACCGTTCTTCCTAAGACACAAGTCTTACAATAAAAATTATAAAAATTATGAACAAGTATAAATGAACACTATGAAACATAAAAATTATGAACAATTTATGAACAAGTATGAACAAGTAAGAACAAATATAAACAAGTATGAACAAGTAAGTACAATTATAAATAAAGTATGAACAAGTATAATAAGAGTTTGAATTTACATAAAAAAGTATAAAAATAAAAATTATGAACAAGCATACAAATGAAAATTATGAACAAGTATAATAATTATGAACAAGTATGAAGAATAACAAGTAACATACGTACAAAATTTATTCACACGTATGAATTAACACTAACATGAAACTAAAACTAAGGAAAGTTGGAAAGTAAAAATTATGAACAAGTATAATAATTATGAACAAGTATGAAGAATAACAAGTAACATATGTACAAAATTTATTCACAAGTATGAATTGACACTAACATGAAGCTAAGACTAAAGAAAGTTTGAAAGTAAATTTTTGTTTTTCGAAATAATTTTTTTTAAGGTAATGAAAATATTTTCTTTATTTGAAACAATTTTTTTAAATTAATTTTTGTTCGGAATTAAATAAATTAATGAAGAAAAAGAATAATAAATAATGTTTTTTTCTTTTTTACAACTATTTTTGTTTTTTTAATTAAAAAAATCAAAATAAATAAAAGTAAAAATAAGGAAAAGTGAACATATACAATATACATTTATGAACAAGTACATAGAATGAACATTGTGTACAAGTATGAACAAGAATAATATTACAAGTATAAGAATTATGAACAAGTATAAATGAAAGTCAATTATAAACAAGTATGTATAAGTATGAAAATATGAACACTATGAATAAATATAATAAAAATAATCATAAAAAAATCAAAATTATGAGAATGCATAAAAATAAAAGTTATGGATAAGTATAAGAATAAATGAGCAAGTATAATAAGAATAAAAAAAAATTATTCAAGTATAATATGAACATGTGTAAAGATAAACATTAGGAACAAGTATAATATGTAAATGTATAAAAATAAAAATAAACAAATAAAAAAAATAATAAGAACAAAAATAAGATGGATAAATAAAATATAAACAACTCTAAGAATTATAAACAAGTAAGTAAAAGTTATGAACAAATATAATATTAACAAAAATAAAAATTATAAACAAGTATAATATGCACAATTTATATACATACACTAACAACTTAAAAATGATTTTCAATTTCCCCAGCAATGGCGCCAAAAATTGATAACATTCGAACTACCTATTAAAATGAACACATAATTCAAGTATTTGCAATTTAAATCATTTTTTTGTAACTGTAATATTGGTAAATATGGATTGTTTTGTAACAGGAGAAATAAGAGAATATTAATAAAATGTGAGTGAGAAAGAATAATGAATAAAATAATAAAATAATAAATAGATTAATGAATGAAAGAATAAATGAATTAATGAATGAAAAAATAAAAGAATAAAAGAATTAATGAATTAAAGAATTAAGAATAAAAGAATTAAATGAATTAAAAAATTAAAAATTAAAGAATAAAAAATAAAGAATAAAGAATAAAGAATGAAATAGGGGGTTTTGAAAGATTGTGGCCTAAACTACATTTTTGCAAACTAAGAATTAAATTCAAATTAACAATTACATTACTTAAAACTACTCCTAAAATAAAATTCCTTTAAACACAATTTTTACTTGCACGCTAACATCATGCTTATAATGAATCAATCATGATAGGACCCTTCCCCCAAGTATCATACGAAGATGCCTATTGTGTAAAACATTTCACAAAACCAAGGAAAACATGATTTACATTAAAGTTGGGGCCTGATCCCCAAACACTATTTCCACAAACAAACAAATGCAAATAATCAGATAATCAATTCAAATCATCATGCAAAATCATCTTGAGTCATATTATAGAAAAAGCTTGGAAAATAGTTTAAAAGGCATACATCATAAATAATAAAACAATGTCCACTCATAGTCCATCCTCTCAGCTCAATCTTGAACTGAGCATTCCTCCGTAGTTACGGGAGCTATACCGCCTGCCAAAAATCAAACTCGCAGGTTACTAAAGTCTAGCGTAACCTCACATCACAAAACCCTAATTCCTAGGATTAAATATGGATTAAAAACATAGGCATAACACTTTGGACACCCAATACTACTGCATGTCTGATCAACTCAAAAACTACACCAAAATGTCTGTAACATCAATTACACTAAAACACATGTTGACCACACCTTGAGATGATGTGGCACACGCCCCCACATGCCACCTCACCTCTCTACTCGTAGGCCTCACATGCTTGTAAGTACAGTTACGAGGCCAATCGTTGTTTACCTCCAGCTAGGTTGAACTTAGAAGTCTGCAATTTAGACCTAACTCAACGATCCAACCCGACTCCCAAATCCTTGTTTCATGTCATCTTCTTGCGTTTCAACCCTCTAAACTCATCTAGTCCTAGCTAGAAACCGTTCTACGACCTCAAAACAAAGAAAAATTCACCTTAAAACTTTAGTCCGATCCTTCAATTTTTTTTCCAAAGTCGAACCTTCGTTCTAGGCCTTTTTCGCTTCCAAAGCTTCAAGGTTTTTGACTCAAACCAATCCCAGAAACTCAATTGAGGTATTAGCGAGCTTGGTTGCAAGCTTGGAAGCTTCAAACAATTTGACATCCTTAGTTTTCGAATTTCTATTTTCTTGAGTTATCGGGTTTCGATTTTTTGAGGGCTCTTTCTCCTTGTTCTTCCTTCTATTATCTTTTCAATTTGTGTTCTCTCTGTCCCTCTCTCTCTAGTTCTCTCATCTTCCTCCCCGCACAATTTTCAAGCTTTTGGTTTCGTTTAAAACACACATAACAGAAACACATATATAAAAAGCCGGTACAACCCAATGGATAAGGGTGAGGAAGTGATAAGGATGTTACACTTGTCACCATCTCACAAGGTTAGGAAATATAACTCCACTTGCCAAATTACCAAAATTCCCTTAATGTCAAAATTACCAAAATGCCCCTAGTAATTTTAGACGCAGAAGAAACTTGTCTGACCTCTAATTCCAACATACTGCTTGGCTAGAGACTCTAGACTCCGAGGTCTACGTCACGGTCCTCCCAAAAAGTCCAAAAAGTACTCTAAGCCAAAAAGTCAACTTTTGACCAATAGGGGCAAAATCGTTAATTCCCTTTTTCAATTCACAAAATTATCTTTTTCGAATTTCTGGGTCGATACATTTTTTAACAGACTTTGCTTCACCTTAGACATTTGGGAGGCACATATATTCCCCATATATGTTGAGGAATGAAAATTGGGTGATTATTAAGTTGGACCTCAAGTAGAGGACTATGACTATGTTTGATTCATGTTTGCCAAAGACTTCCTTGAAAGTTCTTGTAGAGACAATTCAATTGCTTGTAAAGACCATTCCTCCTATCCTGTATGGAATTGGACCGTATGACATTCCATCTTCGAAAAGAGTAAAATAAAAACTCTTCTTGCTAGCCGTATGAAGTCTTAGACCCACGCGCAAACCACAATTAGAGTTATATTGAAGAAGTTATGATCGAATGAAAGGAGGCCACCAAAAAGTTCAACAGAGTTCGGTAAGAGCTTACCGAATCCTAAATGGCAGCTCCAATTCCACTCGGCTAGTGCCTACCGAAGTCTGAACCTCCATTTCGGCGAGCGTTTCCTGAACCTGTTCAGCTTGCTTCGACGCATGTCCATCGATGGCCCCAACAGAGGTTTGCCCGTTGACTGCGCATTAACCCCGAATTTCTTAAGCCCTGTTCAGCGAGCGTCCACCGAACCATCAGTCCTTGCTTCAGCGCAGTTGAACCGAGTTGACTGGGCGTTGACCGAAGGCTTCCCGCAATTTTGACCAACTGTTTGGGTGGCTGACCATCGAAGCTGATCCTGAGGCTTTAATTCTGACTTTTGGGTTATTTTTAAGATGAATTCTCCTTTTTTATTATTATTTTCATCCTTTTACTTGTAGGAAAGGTTTTTAGTTAGATTTCTTTAATATTTAGGAAACCTTTTCCTTTTAGAATTTAAATTGTAAACTTCTATTTATTTGATGATTAATTTTTTCCAATAAATAGAGAGGTTTAGGCTAATTGTAAAAGGTCGCCCATTTTTGTATCAAAGCTCTACTTAACCAAATTTCCCTCTTCAACAATTCGAGATTTGTTTTGCAATAGCCAATTACACCTCATCCACCTCAAAGATCTTCATCCGCGACAATCTAGGTCAATTCTCGGTTGTCTCAACAAGAAGTGTCGAGCCACTTTGCAGCCCTAGGGCAATTCCCGAGATAAAAAGTTTAACACGATCCCCTTATCCTATAATTGTCTTTTTCTATTGCATATCGTTTCGTTGGATTGATCTTTAATATAATTCTGGTTTTATATCTTTTATGAATTTCAATAATCTTCCATATGTTGCAATATCTTAATTTTTGTTATACTTTTATGTTGTGCATAATTCTTGATTGGATCTCTAGGGCAATTCTCGAGTCTAGATCATTGAAAGTGTCTAGGGCAATTCCCAGCATGTACTTGAGATAATATACTTGTATTTTGTAGAACTAAGGTTATGGAATTCCGTAGATTTTAGAATTGGCATAATTTATGAATGAGTTAGTTTTAGAGATGAGTTGACCATGTAAATAATAGATTAGGTTATATTAGATTCGTTAATCATGTAGGATAATAGAAAAAATCAACTACCCCCTAATTAATTAATCAAACGATAATCATGCTTAGGTACCCTCAATCCCCAGTTAAGAACGATCCCTACTTATCAATGCTACAATCTACAAAAAAGGGTTTTAGCGTATCAATTTAATGCTCAGTTGAGTGTGACTTTGTGTTTACTTTAATGCTCAGTTCTAGCGTATCAATTTTTGGTGCCGTTTTCTGGGATTGAAATAATTTCTTATACAATTTCGTTTATGGATATATGTTTATAATGTAAATATTATATTCTAACATATTTCCATACTTGTATATAAATTGTAATACTTTTCGTTAAAAACGTTTTCATTGTACATATTGTTGATATCATGTCGACCAACCACCCTCCGTACACAGGAGCCGCCAGGGCTGAGAAGAGCCTGCCGAACGGTAGCTAACAAAGGATCTCCCTCAGCAGATTGGTATTCGCCGATCGGCATGCCGAGATAGTCCCGCCACTCGACACTTGTTCACTATTCACACCAGCTGGCAGCACCAACTCTAGCGCACCACCTCCCTGCCATACCAACTTCCTGACACCAGTAGGCTAGGCACCACCTGGAACCTCCCCTTGATCTCCAAGGATCCGTAGTGAAATCCCAGCCACAACATGAGATCTGCTCCTTAACAGTGACTCAACCACCACATTCATGGCTGCTATAAATACCCCCAAAACATTCACAAAGGTGATCTCTCTTCCGACTACTATTTCGTAGACACTTACGCCATTCAGCATACGAGTACTGACTTAGGCATCAGAGCCCATTCGTCTGGCACCCCACCGGTGTCAAGTTCTGCCATGCAAGTCACCTACCGAACGGAAGTCCAGAGAACGACAACATCCTCAGTGAGTCTAAAACACCACGCGTCGGGTCCTAGATCCTCTTGTGGGTCTCATCACGTTATATTCATTTAGAGATAAAAAAATTGGTGTTGTCTGTGGGAAATCTGCCCAAAACACTACCGCACCGCCTCCAGCTTTTACATGTGCCGATCCGCCTTCTGTAGGGCGTCGTAGGTCTACCCAAAACACTGCTGAGCAACCCGTTAAATCAGAGGCCACAAAATTCACTATTGCACAGACCAGGGGTCGAACACTTACATGGGCCTGCTCAGCGAGCACTACGGCAAACTGATCGGCATAGGAGCTAGTGTTGATCTCTTTAATCTCTCACCGGGTGCTCTGCGACCCCAGCACGAAGGCATTAGTAACCGGCACCAGAGGCTTATGGATGTGGTGGGTAACTTGGACCCACTCGTCTCTTGTCTTGGCCAACCGCACCAGGTCGGCTGCATCGGCAGGCTCCGCAAACACGGAACGCATTCCCTAGACACCGATTAGCCGTTGGTCCCTCGGCGGAGGTGGGATTTCCCTCCTCACCTCCTTGGCATGTTTTCCCTCGAGGCCTCTACCGACCTCAGCTCCAGCTCTTGCTTCCGACGCCGATCAACACCCTCACTTTCTGACACATCGGCAGCAGGAGGTATTGCCTCTAGCGAGCCTCTATCGGCTTCCTACGCCACTCACCGGCCTTTTCTAGGCCACCGATGATCGGTCGCTTCTTGCTGACCACCAGACTCTTCTCCATGACGGTCGCAGGGATCCCACTTGGTTGGGACTCAAGCGTCCTGCCGACTGCCGCTAAGGGCCCAACTTGGGCATCATTCCTCCCGGCAGGCTTGGGCTTCTGCGCCACCATTTTCTATCGCAGCCCTACCTGGGGTGCCGAGCCGCCCTCCCTCACTTTACCGGAGGACTTTACATTTTCCTCCTAATTGGCAACATGGGTGTGCTTGTTCACCGCTTCACTCATTTTCTTGGTAGCTGCTTGTTCAACTTGAGGATGAGCTGCAACACAAGAAAGGAAAGTTAGATCTATTTGGCACCCATTGTCATCCGACTAGCACATACGCAAAAGTACTTACCCGGGGGAGAGATGAATCGCGATCAAGTTGGCTGGCAACCTTAGAACGCAACGACTACGCTCTAGTTCGGTAAGCGTCTGCCGAACCAAGTGGCAAGCTTCCATCTCCTCTGATGTGATGGTCGCTTTAGATGGTCCTACCCAACAAACAAAATAGTCAGACTCCACGTCGGCAACTACATCCAACCTTATGATAATTTTTAAAGAAACAAAAAACACAACAAAAACATAAATAAGGTTGATTGGCAGGCAAATCAACCTTCCGACTGAAAGTGACTAGGAATCCTTGTCTGAACCCTACTGAGATCACCCTCACATGGGACCAATACCCAGCAGAACCGATGCCTCTAGCTTTTTTGTGAGATCAGCACGTCGAGGATGAACATACCACACGTTGTCTTCTGCAGGCACTCCATATGGAACCATCCGGGGCCGAATGTCTATTTCTTAAATTTGTATAGAAAACATAACTGCCCCCAGGTCGGCTCCGATAGTCCCGCCAGTCAGAAGGCCGTGTACACGCTGAATAAAATGATCCAGCCATTCACGTTGAGCTGCACTATGGCGAGATTGGCCTGCGCCATCATGTCTTGGAGCTATGGGTGAAGGGGCAGCCTAACCTCATGCACAAAGTAGTCGACATAAATCAATGTCAACCTTTTTGGGGGATCACTCGGCCTCAAACTACCAGATGGCAGAGTCATCTTGATGTCCAATGGCACGTTGTACAACTCCCGGAACTTATCCAGGTCTACTAGCCAGATAGTGTTGCACTCATAGTCCACGACATACTCTGTCGAAAGCTAGCCATCATGCTCCGACTCGTACGAGGAGTCCGTTCCCATTTCACCCTCTTCCTGATCACTCTCCAGGATGATCACAGGAGGGGAACCAGGCTGTGCCTCCTAATCAGCAGATTGTCCAGACTCCACTACCCTCTCCGAAGGAGAATTATCCCCGACTATCAGATCGGTACTCGGTCTTGGGGTGCTACTTTCACCCTGCAGTCTCACATCTTTCTTTGGAAACCTAAAAGCCCTATCTAAACTATAACTGCTAGTAGATGAGGACGACTAATTGCTGGTCGACGTTCACCTACTAGTGGACGGTGACTCACTACGCTCACTCATCGAGTGAGATTGTGTTTCACCACCAAAAGCTTGAGGGGACCTAACACCAGACCCACTGGTTGACTCGGACTCTAACATCTACAAATATAGAAAAAGAAGCTACAACTAAGCACCTATGCTACTACCGAAAAAACAGAAAGACAAACGGTAGGGTCCTTTACCTGTTATGACTAGTCGGTAGGTACGGTTGGATCGATAGGTGACTTCCGGTTACTTCCGCTCGGCAATCTGAAGGTTCAGTCGGCCCACATATAGAGCTCTCGAAGTGCTATGGATGACACCTTCATACGGTCACCATGCTCATACGGCACCTTGCTTGAGATACGCGCTTCTGATCTAAACAGTCACCATGCTCATACGATATTATTGCCCTATACAGAACCTTCATACGGATACACCCATTATACCATATACGTGTATTCCAAAAAAAAAAACCTATGCCCAGTTTGGGAAGCTCAACCGCCTTCAGTTCTCACCCAGACTGAAGTGCCCAAGCTTGGCCTAATTGGCATCGACAACTACTATGGTCGATCGGCACTCAAATTTATACATCCTAGAACTCTAGGACTCTCATCCAACCCATGCTCGACCACTCGGCAGCACCTGGCATGGCATGCTAGCAACACCCAATCAGCAAGCAGGTACATTGTGATCGATAAGGCATCGTCGCGACATTCCACCACATCCATGCTTGACCACTCGTCAGCACCTGACATGGTATGCTCGCTAAACACCAATCGACAAGTAGCACATTGTGACCGATTGGGCGCTGTCGTGACACCAAATCCTCACCATGATCGGTCATCCAGCGGCACATGGCACACGGAGCCACGGGGACTTGTTGACATAGGGATTAGCTTGTACTCGGAAATACGGTACATTCCCTCCGTCCATGACTTTGGGGGCTCCGGGGTACATCCCCCTAGTTAGTCGACAAGCATCGGCTGGGATTACAAGTCCTCGACTGAGGAAATCTACCTCAGTCTAAGACTTATGGGACTTATGTTGATAGCATGTCGACTAACCACCCTCCATACACAGGAGCCCCCAGGTCTGAGAAGAGCCTGCCGAACGGCAGCTAGCAAAGGATCTCCCTCAGCAGTTGGTATTCGCTGGTCGTCATGCCGAGATAGTCCTGCCACTCGGCATCTGTTCACTATTCACACCAGCTGGCTGCACCAACTCCCTGCCACACTAACTCTGGTGCACCATCTCCCTGCTATACCAACTTCCTGACACCAGTAGGCCAAGCACCACCTAGCACCTACCCCTGATCTCCAGGGATCCGTAGTACAATCCTAGCCACAACATGGAACCTGCTCCTTAATAGTGACTCAAGCACCACATTCAGGACTGCTATAAATAGCCCCAAAACCTTCACAAAGGTGATCTCTCTTCTGACTACTATTACTTACACACTTACGCCATTCAACATACGAGTACTAACTTAGGCATCCGAGCCTATTCGACTAGCACCCCACCAGTGTTAAATTCTGCCATGCAGGTCACTTGCCGAACGGAAGTTCAGAGAATGGCAACACCCTCACCGGGTCTGAAACACCACGCGGCTGGTCGTACATCCCCTAACGGGTCTCATCACGTTAGATCTATTTTGGGATCAAACAAATATCTTTTAAAAAAAATTCCAAAAAAAAAAGTAAAAAAAAAATTGAAAAAAAATATAAAATAATTTAAGGAATAATTCATTTTTCAAAGTAGTCTCGGCTATATGTGGATCAATCGTGTTCAGAGTTCAGATCTTGATCTTTAATGGAATAGGTGAAGTTTCATTTGATCTTTAATGGAATAGGTGAAGTTTCATTTGTTACTTCAAGTGGGTAAGCGTATTTTCATTCATTCAAACATCTCCTACTTTAATTCTCATTTAATTTATGATGAATATAGGGTTTTAGTGTTTATGTCTCTATATGAAAATACATTGAAATTTAATTATGATTGGAACAGGTTAGTCGTGTGGGTCAAGAGAAAGTAGGAGATTCACATATAGAGTGGAGGAACAAACAAATTTGCAAAGTTTAGTATTGCCTTCTATTTATAATTTAGGATATCTGAAATTATTTGGATGCTTATGGGTTCTATATGTAATTGGTTCTTAGCTCCTCATAATGTCATATTTGATTTTGTGCTGCTTGCTGCTTCCTGAATGAGTTTATGCTATGCTGGTTGCTGGTTGCTAGTTGCTAAATGTTATATCAGTTAGGATAGTTGAATGCTACTCTCTTTTGATTCTTTGAATTGCTAATAAAACCTCAATATCTCTGTTTGGCTAACTTAGCTGCAATGTTTCCTATTTGATACACATGTGTTCTCTTTTGTAGAGACAACATGCCTTTGTTGCTTACCACTCTTTTTGCCTTCCCAAACTTTTTTCCCTAAGAGCAACTGGCTTCTTGTGATGCTAGAGAGTGATATTTAATTTCTTTTTTCTTCTTAGACAAGTGTGCAATCCTTGTGGAGCATAATTCAGGAGTGAGATAAATATGGACCTTAACAAGTTAAGAACATCAAGAGTAGTCAAATTTTTGGAAGCAGCATTGAGCACATGTGAAGGTAGTTATTTGACAAACAAAATTCTTTAACTTGTGCCTTCCCTTCTTAAAGAACTGATGAAGTTTATCTCTACTTTTCATGTCTCACTCATATTTTTATATAGACTTCTTGTTGTACCAATACTGTACTTGGAATTTGACATAAAAATTTAGGAGGAGGTATTGAGTTGGTGGGAGACTGCTTACATTAGACTTTGTACTTTTATATCCTTTTCAATGTTACTAGAAACTTTACACTGTGTATTTAACCGAGATCTTTGCATTGCAGTCTAGCTGAGTGCAAGCCGTATGGTTGTTGGAGCACTTTGTGGTTTTAACATTTCATGAATCTAGTGATTGATAACATGTAAAAGTGCATGAAAATGAAAAGAATGAAATTGGCATGGAGGTAGGCCTTAGTTCCCCACTTGTTAATTGCTATAATTTTACTTCCATTTGAGTGGATGCTCAAATTGTTTAGTTGTTTTGATTTATTCTTACTTCTATTCTTATGGAATAGTTGGAGTTATATGTTCTCAAAACAACTCTCCATATAAAGAACCAGAAATATATACTCTTTCAAAAGAAAAATATGGTACTTTACACAAAATGGGTGCATTTCAGTTCTCAGTTTCTTGTTGTTCTACCTTTTCTTTCGCTCCTACAATCTGGTTTTAAATCCATGACAAATGGAGTATTGGTGTGTTCTCCATTTTTCTTATTTCATACTGATACTCCAAGTACCATTGGAATTTTTTAGAAATCAATGGTTATAGTTTTATATACGTCATTGTATTATTCTTACTTCTAATATTATAGAAATAAATAATCAACTATGAAAATGCAATGATAGTTGGGTAAAGCATTTCCACCAATTAAATGCAGTGATAGTTGGGTATAGCATTTCCTCCAATTATATTATCTCAGTAGCTTTCTGTAGCATTTCTTGTAATTTGCTTACAATGCTTGCTGGATTGCTTGAAGGTGAGCTAGTAATGCTTGCTAGAGTGCATTAATAGATTTATGTTAAATGATGGTCCAAGGGGAGCCAGTAATTTCATATCTAGTGGTAATTGTCTTCTTTATGGAAGAACCACACACTACAAGAATTGATAGCTTTCGCGGCAAAATATTTCGTGGCAAAACAAAAATTTGTCGCGAGAGAGACTCTATCGTGACAAAATTCATAATTTGCCAGGAAAGGTTCTGCGGGTGATTTCAGTTTTTACACTATAGTTTAAGCGACAAACAAAGGGTCTATGGCGGCAAATTATTTCCTCGCCAAGTCTTTTCCCAAAAAATAATTTCAGATTTAATTATATGCTCACAATTATTCCGGGAAAAACAGAGCGGGATAAGTTCCCGCCGAAAATTTTAATCCTCTCCTGGCAAAATTAGAGTTTGCCGCCACATGTATTAAAAAAAATGTGAAACGACGTCGTTTAGGGTTTTATTGGGGACAAATGTTGCCCTGCACGAAACATCTCCGATCCATCTCTCTGAAAGTGCAGCACTGCGTGCCTCTTTCACCATCTTCACTCCAGATCGAGAGAAGCTTCCCCAAGCCCACCCTTTTAATTCCAATCTCACTCCAAAGAGAAGTTTCCAAAGCCCAGCATCCCCAGCATCCGTTTTGTACTCCAAAGAGAAGTCTGAATCGAGGCCCGGCTCGCGTCGTTCCAACAACCGGCCGGGAGCATCCTCTATCATCAGGTATTAGTAGTTTGCTTCCAATTAGAGCATAAGTCAGCGAAGCTTTTTGAATTTATGTGTAAGTTTCTTCTGTGTACTAAATTCTGTAAAAAAAAAACGAAGGACAATGAAATTTGTGGAATTTAAGTTTAGTCTTTGCTTGTGCCCTCCTATACATGTTCCTCATTTTTACACTTTGCAAATTTAGTATATGCCCCTGCGTCTTGCTAGGGCTTTGTTCACCGAGTCTTAACCCTTCACGAACTCTAAGTTGATCCGAGTTTCGCAATGTACAGTGGGTCCAGTGATGGCGAAGGCCATGAGCCCGCGCAGAAGGAAATCCCACCTGCCTCCTCCATGTTGTGGGTTCGAAACCTCCGCCGCTTCATCGGATCCGGTGCTGGACTCGAATCTGAAGCCCTCATGGGTATTCTCCTTCACACGTCTCTCTCATTTCCTTGTGATTCATTCCAAATTTTGTTTTTCCTGTCGAATTTCTTACTTTGGGTTTGTCGAGCTCCATGTATGTATGTATATACGTATAGATATAGTTATAGAACTCATGTTTGCACATTTAGGCTTTCTGGTGCAGTAAAAGTTAGTAGTTTTCCTGTTTTTCTTTTGTCTCAGAGATGATAAACCGTTGTTAAGCTGTTTTCTGGTAATTAGAAACTCCAAGTAGAACTTATAAATCAATTGTAGTACCTTAATTGTAAGATAAGAGAATCAAAGAAACACAAATTAGTAGGAAAACAGTCTGCTGCCTTTAAGTTTCAATTTATTTATTTTTTGTTTTTAAGTGCGGAGGCTGATGTCAATCTCTCAAAATGGTCCGTCTATGCTACTGTTTGAATTCAGATCAACGCTTGACTGAGCCAATGGTTCATGTTTGTTTGCCAATTTCAAGAGTTTAGCTTAGTTTTTGTGAATTACTGATATATATTTAATCTAGCTGTTGTTTCCAATTGCTTTAAGTTGCTGAGAATTATATTTTATTGTGTTATGAATTGATGAATGTGGGGAACTTTTCATATGTTGTTATTAAATCGTGACTGTGCAAGAGATGAAATGTCTAGTAGCAGTTTTCATTAATAAATGAAGCTGTTAGAGCCAACTGAATACTGATAAATTGTTCTTAGTTTAAGATTTCCACTTTTTTATTGCGGTGCTGATTGTGAAATTTGTATTATCCTGTGGTGTTACTTATCCTGTATTTAGTCCTTGCCATGTTATGGGTTCAGGTTGTGTTTACCTGATTGAGAAATCCATTGGCTTGTTTAGAAAAATATTAGACTTCAAAGGTTTTCGCAGAAGAACCTAGTTGTATTAGTAGTTTGCTTCCTATTAGAGCATAAGCGGGCGAAGCTTTTTGATTAATTTAGGTTTAACTTCATTTTGAAATGTTCTGTATCAGTTTTACGGTTTTCTTACTCAGTTTTTCGACTGAGCAAAATATTTTTGGCTGACAAAGAAAAACAAAGATTAGCTTTGTTTTGACATTGTCCTTTAACATCTTTAACATCTTTAATGTCATATGTAATCCGAGCATGCCAGTTGTTGGCCCAAAAGAATGATGGTATAGTATTGGTAGGAGTTGTGGGCCCTTCTGGGGCTGGAAAGACTGTGTTTACAGAAAAGATACTCAACTTTATGCCCAGTGTTGCTGTCATTTCAATGGACAACTACAATGATGCCAGTCGAATTGTTGATGGAAACTTTGATGGTAGTCATAATTTCACTTATTGTTCTCTTGTAATGAAGCTGTAGAGTATCTCTCCCATGAAGCACAGTAGTAGAACTGTTCTTATATACGTTTCCTTAATCAAATAAGCTCTTGTGCAATACTTATGAAATATTTTTGAGAAAGTCCTCATTCCCATTTTTCGATGCATGTTTAATTGGTGAACTAATGATTTCTTCATTAAAATGACTTCCTAGGATCGTACAGACTACATTACATTATCTTAAGATTTGTGTTCTTTGTGAGCAGAATGCACCAGTTATATAATTATTTTATTTTTATTATTCTAATTTCTTTTCTTTTTACTTAATATATAATGATAAAACAGATCCACGCTTGACAGACTAAGACACCTTGCTCCAGAATGTCTATGACTTAAAAGCAAGGAAGCAGGTTGAGGTTCCAGTATATGACTTCAAATCCAGTTCCCGCATAGGATACAGGTTGAGTTCTCCATTTAGTGATTTGCATATATTTACATATCCATGGATATATTTTAGAACTCTTTTGGAGATTATATTATCTTAGAGAAACTGGGCATTGGAAACTTAAGGGAATTATGAATTTGCAACTCTATTGTTTCCATTGCAAGTATTAATATATGCTGATATCCGAGTGTTTTACTTGTTGGCCATGGAAGTAGTGAATACTGAACACACCTTCCTATTCACTTTTTACATGGAAATTTGAATGACTGAGCATCCTTAAGAAGAGTTCGGATTTTCCTTTTCAAAATCGTACCCTTTCTGTATTAAAAATTGGAATGATCTCTGTTCAAAACTTGACCTTAATTTTACCCTTTATTTTATAATTATGCCATTTATATAATGTTTCTTGAGACTAGTGTTGGTTATCCTTCTGAACTTTTAAAATTTTATGTTCTACAACTTCAGTTTCATGCTTTCTGGGGCTTGGGTTATACCTTACTAAAATAATTTATTGAAAAGATCATAGTTTCTTCAATTTTTTCGTATTCGCTGATCTAGCTAAAATCTTATCTTGAAGAATGTACTGGTGACAGGACAGTTGAAGTTCCAAGCTCCCGTATCGTGATCATTGAGGGCATTTTTGCTTTGAGTGAAAAGTTGCGGCCTCTACTGGATCAACGAGTATCTGTCACTGGTGGTGTTCATTTTGATCTCGTCAAGAGGGTTTTAAGGGACATACAACGAGATGGCCAAGAACCAGAAGAAATAATTCATCAAATATCTGAAACTGTATATTTTTTCCCTCTCCTATATCTTATTAAGCGCTTGTTAAGTTGTTATTTTTCATAAAGTTTGAACTTCTCTCCTTTCTACAGGTATATCCAATGTACAAAGCCTTTATCGAGCCAGACCTTCAAACAGCACATATTAAAATTATCAACAAGTTTAACCCATTTACAGGATTTCAGAGTCCCACTTACATTTTAAAGGTTAATCTTCATTCCTTCGTGCATTGTTATGGTTTTATTGTACTTCATTTCTAAACCTTGACCCTTGAGTTAGTACATCTTCAATTACATTGAAAGCTAGTGTTACATTTTATTGTAGTCAGCAAAGCACTTGTCAGCGGATCAAATTAAGGCTGTGTTTTCGGAAGATCACACAGAATCAAAGGAGGAGACTTATGATATATACCTTCTACCACCTGGTGAAGATCCTGAATCTTGCCAATCATATCTGAGGATGCGAGATAAAGATGGGAAATATACTCTAATGTTTGAGGTTTGCCTTTAAAGCTTGTTTCTGTATTTTATGCCAAATGTGACAGATTGTGAAGGACTTAGTAAGGGTTAAAACTATTTTTTTTCTGCGGTGTCAAAAGAGTTCCAAGTAGTCATTAGTCTGTGTCTAATCTTGGTTTTGCTTAATCAGACAGTGTTCTGCTTATTTCAGGAATGGGTGACACATAATCCATTTGTCCTATCACCAAGAATAACTTTTGAGGTCAGCGTGCGTCTTCTTGGTGGATTGATGGCCTTGTGAGTTTTGATATGGACACTTGTCATCTTATTATCTTCTCCTAGTTGCATAAATGAACGGATGATTATGGACCTTTATGCGCATAAAATTAGGTGACCTGATCTAACTTACTACTGTCTCAGTAGATTTAGCTTACCAAGTGTTGTACTTGTATAGGAATATGAAGACACCAACAAATGAAATTATTTAATTTGCAGAAGGCACAAAAAATTAAATGCAATTTTCATGTGGCTTTACATTTTGAATAGAATTGATAAGGATTTCTTAAACTATTTTAGTTAAGTTTTATGACTAAATGCTTTAGGGTTGTTGATGTAAGTCGTCTTGTAATTGGAACTGAGTTTGTGGGTGCTGATTAGGTATACAATTTTTAGTTAACCGTAATTCAATACCGTCCCTCTTGTTTTATTTCTTTCTGAACCTTTCTTTTTACTTCTATCTTCTCTTTATCAGTCCCTCTTCAGTATTTCGCTCTCATTTTTTTTCTCTATTTTCCATTTATTTTTCTATTTTTCTTTGTTCCTTTCTTTTTCTTGTTATCTTCCACTCTCTTTTATCTTATTTTTCCTTTTGCTGCATTATTACACTAATTGTATCCCGTTGGTGATTTGGATAATCCTTTGGAATATTAAGGATTGCAGTCCTCATTATTCATCCTTTTCTTGTCCTCATTTGTAGTTTGTTTTGTAACTCATATTTACATAACTTTTTTGCTTATTTACTTAAAGGTACAAGGGAAAGATCGGGTAGTTGTAAGATGTGTTGCAGAGCAACTTGGCTTGGAAGGCTCATACATTCCTCGTACCTACATTGAACAAATTCAACTGGAAAAGCTTGTAAATGAAGTCATGGTATGATAACTACATCGTATCTCTCTGTAGGATGACTATCAGGCTAGCATAAAGCTCCAAACTGTATGATGCCCTTGTCTTGCATCTCTATTTCTAATCTGTTCTTGCAGGCCTTGCCAGAGGATTTGAAGACTAGGCTTAGTCTAGATGAGGATTCAAGCCCCAAGGAAGAACTTTTAAGAGCCTTTGCAGATAGGGTTGCCATGAGAAATAAGTATCTCAAGAGGTTTGATCCTTTGAATTCCATCTCTAGTTTAGTTTCTGTGTGTAAATTGGAAGTTAGGTGTTGGCATGCATCTTAGCAAGGATATAGAAAACCCAATCCGGCTCGTTCCTTCATTTATTATATTCAGTTTTCTTAGAACCTTCTTTTAGAAGCTATAGCTGCCTTAAATATATTGATGTGAATTTATTGTGGACAGTGGTATGTCGCAGTCATACACAACCCAAAGGGAAAAAAGCAGATCTAAGCTTACCGGATATGCTTCCAACAGTCAAAGGTTTGATGAGAGAAATTCAGAGTCATCAGCAACACTAGCGAGCGAGGTAGAGTCAGTCTTTATGATCTTCGTGTACTTCCGTAATTTAGCAAGTTAATTTATACACTTATCAATATTGTTCTTCTTTGTCCTTCCCATTTATGTTGTGGCAGAGAGTAGTTACTCAGCTATCAGAACAAATGTCCTCACTGAATGAGAGAATGGATGAGTTCACAAATCGAATTGAAGAGCTGAATTCAAAGTTGAGTGTGAAACATTGTCCTAGCCAACAAAACCCGGCGCTTCAAGCTGAAACCTGCAATGGCTCTGTCCCCACTTTTTATTTCATCTCTAACTTAGGCAATGGTTCCTTAGCTGGCTCGATCATGCCTAACTCGTCCTTTTCATCACAGCTCGTTAAGGAGTCTCCAGTAATGGAGGAGGTAATGTTCTTATGAGTTCCACTCATAAGAGTCTCAAAATCCAACTGTTTTGTTTATCTTCTTATCTTTCTTTTTTTCCTTGTAATACAATCAGATATCAAGCATTGCACGGGGGCAACGTGCTGGTTCAAAATCAGATATCTATGTTATAACTTATATGGCAACGTCAAAGGAGTCTCCAGTAATCAGATATCAAAATCCAACTGAGGTCATAAGGAGATAGAGCATCATGCTGGTTCAAAATCTTTCGCACACATAGCAATGGAGTGTGCAGCAATAATATAGTAGTTTTATACTAAACATATTATCTTGTTATAACTTATATGGTACATTTAATTTATTTGAAATGATGCTATATCACATTAGGAAGGTTCAAAATTTGTGGAGATAGACACTTATGGCAAAGCATATTCCGGGAAAGCCAAGCAATGGAGCAATGACAAGGCCAAAGCTAAATATGTACGTATTCCTTTAACAACTTTTTGGGTAAAGTTTAGTACACTTGTTGGCTTCTAGTTATACTTAGTACTATTTTTAGAAGATGAATGAAACAAGAATATAATTGAAATTGATTTTGCTTAGGTGAACTTAGCATGCATCAACATATTGGTAAAGATAAATGGCCAATTGTGATAAGTGTTAGCTGTGGTGTTTTGGAAGGGATAGTGTTAGCTGTTTCTAGTTAAGCATTAGTTGATAAGTGGTCTTAGCCTTAGTCTAGATCTCCTCCAGTCATCACGACGTGCATGAGATGCACTTTTTAATTTGAACTTCTTCAATCAAATGTAGCGTTCGTTCATTGTTTAGAAGTACTTACTTGATGTATCATAACAATACCCTAGCTAAATGTGTGAAACCTATTCATTACGAACTCTTTCTCCAACCATATTTGATGCTAATTGAATAAATTCTGTCTTTCGACTCAGCCACAATTGGGACACCATTAGAAACTAGGGAAACTAATACCGAAGAATCTAAGCATGGGAATAGCAATAGGATTGTAAAAACAACTTTGATGTCCAACATGTTTTTTGATTGTATAAACTTTGTTAGAATATTATTTCACTTATATAAACTTGATTATATGATTGTATATTGTATATAACATGTGTTTTTATGTCGGTTTCATTTGAAGGATGAGATGTTAGCAAAAAAGAATGATTATCTACAGGAGGCAGCAAAAGAATATCTTGAGGATACTCCATTGGATGAGATACCTGTAGATGACCCTAATGTTGGCCTTAATATTTTGATTGACGTACTTGGAAAGAAGCCAGGATCACAGATACGTGGTATGTGATATGGACGTGTCCGTGAGATTGGAGGCTCTCAATCTTCAGCAACTACTCAACACTTGCAAACGGAGGTTGACAATTTGAAGGATGAGTTGACAGTTGCAAAGGCATCTCAAGAGGTCGCTAACAAGAAACTTGCACATATGCAGTTGTATCTCCAACAACTAGTACAAAATATGTCAAGAGTCTCGTGGTTTGAAGCACCAGCAGTTGATTTTGAAGTACCATCGACTGATGAACACGGTGAGAATGATGGTCAAAGCTCCCTAGGATAGTCTTTTTTCCATGCTCATGTAGAACATAGTTGGACATTCAGAAACTTAATTAGCTACTACGTACTTATTTTGGACATTTAGAAATTTAGCTACTACGTACTTATTTTGTATGTTATTTTATTAATTTATATAAATATTACGTTTTCTATAATTGTTGTGACTTTCCATAAATCAGGTACTATTATTGCATTTAAAAGTCGAAATCTTTAATAGTTGAGGTGTATTTTTGTTATGAGATAAATCTTAGGCGACAAAGATGTTTGTCATAGAAGTTTTATCACGACAAATATATTTCTCACAATAGATACTTTATCGCGGCAAAATAGATTTGTCGTCAAAGACAACCTATCGCGGCAAAATAGATTTGTCGTCAAAGGCAACCTAGCGAGGCAAAATATATTTGTCGTGAAAGACAACCTATCGCGACAAAGATGTTTGCCGGTATATGTCTTCTTCATGTCCGTGCATGTCCTATTGTGACAAACATATTTGTCATGATAGATCTGCTATAGTGGCAAATATATTTTGCCAGGATATAATAGCTACAACGACAAATACATTTGCCGGGAGAGAAATGTTTTCCTGGCAAATCAGATTTCGCCGTGAAATGCAGACAAATAATTTGTCGCGAAAAGATTGCCGCGAAAGAAATATTTAGGCGGCAAATGTTGAAACTTTGTCGCGAAAGATCTTTGCTGGCGAGCTTTTACTGACAAAGGTCGCGACAAATATTTTCGCCGCGGAAGACTTTAGCCGGCAAATTTTGGCTTTTCGCGACAAATATTGTTTGCCACCAAAGGCATATTTTTTACTAGTGACAAGGGAGTACTCAATGCAAGTTTTCTTGTGATAATTCTGATTTACAACTCTAGTTGTATGTTTCGCCCTTTTTCTGATTTGTGAGATTGATACTTTCTATTAGATTCTCTGAGTAATGAGAAATATATTTCCATGATTACCATTATGAGTCCATAATTTGATTATATCCCTATAATTTGGAAGTTTTAAAAATGCCACTTCTGCATATTCCCGAGCCAAAGTAGAAGGCTTGTCTCCTTTCTTTGAAGCCTCTAAAGATGATCTTGGGGCTTGCTAGGTTTCACTCGTTCTAGATGCGAGGCTACTTGTTTGGGTGGATTATATAAAACATTAATTCAACCTTGAATATAAAACATGCTAAGGAAATCTTAAAACCAAGAACATGGGTTACAAAATTTTTGTTTTTTAAGTGATATGAAAAGGTTAGAGTTCATGGAAAGATCTAATAATTTTGAGATGATATATTATAAAGTTGATGATCTTAAAAGGGAATGACAAGGCCAAATTGAAAAGAAGAAACAAAAATTTGTTTTTTTTTTTGAGATGTCATGTATGAAGTTTAAAACTTTAAATCTAAACTATTATGCTTGATCAATGAAAATTAATTTTCAAGTTTCTTTTAATTTCATATTTGTTTTGGAATGCATGTTATCATTGAATCAATTAAAAAATAGAATCAACTTTAAATCTAAACTATTATACTTCAGGTATGGTTGTACAAACTTAAGGTAGATAATATATATATATTTTTTTTCATATGAGCCTAAGTATTGAAAAGATGAGTTATTTGGCTATTATAGAGTGCTCCTACCAAAATGGATGGAAAGACATGTGGCTATTGTGAGATGCAATATATGAAGGAAATATGTGAAGATGCAACAACATCCCTTCGCATTAAGGTACTTGGTAGATTTGGATTAGTGTTGTTATTGATAGATTAGTGTTTCTATTGATGGATTAGTCTTGTATTGGGATTATTGTTGTTGATGAGTTAGTGTTGTATTGAGATTAGTGTTATTGATGGATTAGTGTTGTATTGGGAATCATGTTGCTATTGAGTTGCTTTTGATGGATTGCTGTTGTATTGGGATTAATGTTGCTATTGAGTTGCTTTTGATGGATTAGTGTTGTTATTGATAAATTAGTGTTGTTATTGATGGATTAGTATTGTATTGGGATTATTTTTATTGATGGATTAGTGTTGTATTGGGATTATTGGTATTGATGGATTAGTGTTATATTGAGATTACCATTATTGATGGATTAGTATTGTTATTGAGTTGCTATGGATTAGTGTTGCTATGCAATAAATTTGTACATTTTTCTTGTCTTTTCTAGTGCTAGTTTCATCTTTTATGTATGTAATATAATAATCCAGGTAAACATAAGGAATGTTACAGACAAAAGCAGTTGGATACGGTTCGAAGTGAATGGGCAGATCAAGTCATAAGGCGGGTTTGACATCTTAGGTGTTTTTATTTGAACTTCTAGCATTCACTTTGATTATCTAGTATAACTTGAATTTTACCTTAACATGAACTTGTGAAATGAATAGCATTTGATACATTATATGAGCAATGTTAGCTTGAAATTGAAGTATTAGATTGATAACTCTTTCTAGTATTATGAAATTGGAAGCACATTTTTATTTAATTAATGACATGAATCAGCATTTACTTTTGCAAAGTAAAAATGCATATTATGTAATTATTGATGTCTTTAATTCCAATCCTTTAAAGTCGGTGAATATATAAAAAGAAATGCCTAAAACACATAAAGCTTACAAAAAATTAGAAAAAACCAATGTTGGTAGTCTATAACGACATCAGTTTAAAAAACAAAACTGAAGTCTGTGTAACAAAAATTGCATCAATATTTTATAATATTTGAAGTCTTAGGGAAAACTTAACATCAAATTATTATTAAATACTGAAGTTATAATAATAATATAACATCAGGTTTTAAGTTGAAGCTGATGCTATTAAGTACAAAAGACATCAGTTGTAAAGAAGAGACTGATGTCATTGCCCACATAAGACATCAGAAGTTATCACTTTTAGTCTAGTTGAAAGGGTCATAGATATCAGATATTAGTAAAAATCGATGCTATAGTGGAATACACTTCAATTAAAAACCAAAGTGTATTCATATAGAAACAACATCAATTCCCAATACTTCGGTTCTAACCCTCAATAGACTTCGGTGAAAAATCGAAATCTATGACCAAATTTGGCGTAATGTATATGAGGAAAAAAAGTAGTATACTTCGATAAAAAAAATCCAGAATAAAACATACAAATATCACTAAATAGATTATGAGACTACCAGACTATGAAGACATCAAGTAGCATCCTCCGATAAAAATTCAGAAGCAAACATACAAATATCATTAAACAGACTATGAGGATACTACTTCACTTTGAGGACAGCAAGTTGCATCTTCTGATAAAAATCCAAAAGAAAACATACAAATATCACTTAACAAACATACAAGTAGCATCCTTTGACAAAAATCCAGAAAAAAAACATACAAATATCATTGATTGAAACTGACAAAACAATCAATGTTATAATCTAAAAATACATGGCCCCAGTCTAACATTCAAGTAACATATGGATTTCAAACAACGTTAAAAAATTATAACTAGCACACAATAAGTGTGGCTGGTCAAAGATATACAAGCCAATCTAATGTGATGCCAATAGAAAAATGAGTTCTCCTACAATAACCTAATCAATTAACCATAATCAAACATCTAAGCCAATCCAATAAATGGAGAAAAAAGATAGATATCCACCAAACAAATTCTTACAGTTGCTCATGTTGTAGGCGTTTCTGAAATGAAATAACCAAATAGACACTACAAGAAACTAAACTTTACCCGATGAATATGATTCGTCGGGTAAAAAGAAAAATTTATCGGGTAAATGTTAAACTGACGCACCTTAATTGGGCAGGATTCGTCGAGCAGTAGCCGTCGGGCCCGCAGTTTTAAGGTCGCAAATATCACGCTCGTCAGATAACAACAATTTTACCCAAATAAAGTGTCGTCAGCCTAAGTTCGTCAGGTAACATCGAGTCAACGAATATAGCCAGACGAAACTATTACACTCGCTAGGTAACAAGGATTTCTTAGACTTTTTGAATGGTTCAGCGACGACCCACTGAATGATGAAAATTCGTCGGGTAACAATAAGAACATCGTGAGGTAAAACTACATCGTTTGTTGGGTAATATTAAAATTCTTGTCATGTAAAATTGAACGATTCGTGAGAGTTTCGGTGGCCACCCACATAGTTATTGTTGCCTGACGAAAGTTCTTTGTCGGGATAACTTGAATATTAATTTTTTTTTTCTGATTAATTAGTTTTTTTTCATGTGATAAATAAAATATTTATTTATTAAATCTAAAAAAAATATGGAAAATAAATAAAACTCAAATATGGAGTTAAAAATATATATATATATATATTTAAACTATTTTTTAACATAATTAATAATTATACAATTTTTACAACGAAAAAGTAGAAATAGCCAATTACAGGTGGTTGGTCGAGGTGGTGAGGTTGTTCGGACTGAGCAGGCAATTGCTCTGGGGGCTGAGGATATGTCTCACCCAAGCGCTAAAAGACTATCGCAAGATGAGCCCTGATCTCGTCGTTTATGGCCTGAAGGCTCTCGTTTGGGCCCTCAGTTATGTGATCTCAGTTTAGAAGGCGGTGTAATTGCGCCTTAGCTCCGAGTACTCCTCGAGATTGATGTCCCTAGAAGAACTCTTGGAGCGAGTCAATATGTCCCGTTTGAGCCCTTTGCAGGCCCTAAACGATCTTTCCTGAACGCGTACCTAGCTGTTGCTCCAGGATCGCCCTTGATAACTCCGAATTTGGTAGCTACTGCTCCAAAGGTGTCTGGTTGCTACTGTGTCAACTCCTCATGTGTCTACTAGACGTCTGCTAGCGTTCCCGCCTACAAAATCAAAAACACATTTCTTAGTAATTTTAAAAATAAACAAATAATTTTAAATTAAATATACCAATTTAAACTTACGTGGATATCATCAGCTTGCGTGTGACGACCCGTAAAGTCGAAAAAGGAAATTTTAGAAAATTTGAAGGAAATGACGATTTTGCCTTAGTTATAAGGTCGAAAGTTGACGTTTTGATTGGGACCTTGTTTGGACGTTCCGTAAAGACCGTTGGATAGGTGTCGAGACGCTGAGTCCGTAGACAGGTAGCATGCGTCAATCAAAGTTCGAATGTCATTACGGTTCCCCCGAGCAGCGTACACTTGTACCCAGACATCCACCTCCAAGAATAGCAACTCAGCATTGCGCTTGTCCTCCTTCCTTGCCACTAAGAGACGTGACCCTTCGTGGTGGCTCAATGTCTTCACCTACCAATTTCACTTCACGGCCTTCGATTTTATCTGTTCATTACTAAAAATAATTAAATTCGGTAATGGAAAAGTTTGATAAAAAAAATTGAGCACTTTAAGAAACTGAACATTACCACATATTTGGGCATCACAAAGTGCTTGCAGATCTAATCCCACCTGATCCACTAACTCATGGGGAGGATTAGCACAAGCTTCCTTCGGGGTAGGCCAGCTTAATCACCAGTCGTGGAGTTCATACTTCGTACCGCAGTTGCCAGTCATGTCTCATGTATTTCATGGGAATACCATCCTTAGCGTTATACTAAAAATTGACCTGCAATAAATTATTAATATAAGAAAAATCAACAAAATCATTAAAAATAATTAAAAGTAATTATAAATAATTAATAATTATAAATACCGATAAGGCACCCCAACAGAGGGTGAGTTGCTCCGAGGATTGCTTCATGAAAGTATCATCCATCATGAGACAATGGGTGTGAAGAATAGCACCCATGTCATGCACCATCAAGCTGTGGATCTTGACACACGCTGAGTGGAGAAGAGGGATGTAAACGATCTTGATCTTGGCATTCGTGACCTTGCAAATCCGCTGGGATGACTTCCACGGTTAATCCCCCGCATGTGTACGCTTCTCCCTACAAATTTGATGAACATTAATACGAAAAATGAGCAAAAATAAATAAATAGATATTTTAAATAAAAATATTTAACAATTCACCCCTAGGGATCGTTCCGGAAGCATCTGGTTCATCCCCTCCAACCTACTCCTCCGGGGGCTCGGGGTTTGTACGGCGTTGCCCTCGTTTCCTTGAATGTTGTCGAAAAGTTGACGCGGTACCAAGTCGCATATGTTCCTCGAGGGGGAAAGGTGCGTATTAGATGTTGGTGTAGGGGTTACACGCACCACCGTCGTGTTAGGTACCAAGGTAGGGGCACCATCCACTGTTAGCGTGTTAGGTACCGGCGAGCTTGCTACATTCGCCGGCTCTTTAACCACACCTGGATTTACATGAGGGTGAGACCTCGAAGTAATAAAAATGGGTGCCGACATCTGCAATAAAAAATTTAAAAATACTAATGAAACCATAATCCATAATCAATAATAATTAATCAAATAATAAAAAATCGATAAGCAATAATTAATCAATATTCAATAATAATCAATAATAATAGTTAATAATCAATACTAATCAATTAATAACTAATAATAAGAAAATTTACAATAATTAATAATAATCAATTAATCCATAATCAACCATAATCCATAATCCATAACCCATCATCCATAATCCATAATCAATTAATCCATAGTCAATATATATATATATATATATAGAGAGAGAGAGAGAGAGAGAGAGAGAGAGAGAGAGAGAGAGTGGCGACAACGTGGCAGTAGGGGCGACGAGGGGCTTACGATGGCGTGGAGATGGTGGGTGCGATTAGGTCCTCACGGCAGTGAGGAGAGGTGAGAGAGATGTGCAAGGGTTTGAGGGAGAGAGAGAGATAAAGAAATAACTCTGAGATACTTTTGGGGTTTACGAGGGAGTGACAGAGAGAGCTGTGCGAGGGTTTGTGAGGGAGTGATAGAGTTAGGAATCACGAGGAAAAAGAAGAAGAAGAAGAAGAAGAAGAAGAAGAAGAAGAAGAAGAAGAAGAAGAAGAAGAAGAAGAAGAAGAAGAAGAAGAAGAAGAAGAAGAAGAAGAAGAAGAAGAAGAAGAAGGGGTTGTCTCTATTTTAATTTATTTGAGAATGTTGCTCGACGAATCTTCGTCGTCATTAATTTAAATGATTCTTCTTATAACAGTGACAGAAAGATTGTAGAGCCAACATGGAAATGGAAAGGTCTGATCGTTTTGATGTTACTCGACGAATTGAGTGGTAAATTCCAAATTTCGTGAAAATTTCAGTGGTAAATTCAAATTTTCACTAAAATTTTGGCGGTAAATTGAACTTTTTGTGAAATTTTGGGTGGTAAATTCATATTTTCTAGCAGCAAATTTGGGCAGTCATGTCTTACTCGACGAATATGGCAATGTTACCCAAAAGTAGTGACCTAACCCAACGAATGTTTCAAGAATATTCGTCGGGTAAGACTCTAACAGATTTGCAAAGGGAAAATTTGGGCAATAAGTTTGGGCAGTCAGGTCTTACCAATGAATATTGAGATGTTACCCAACGGTTTTGGCCTTATCAGACAAATATTTCAAGAATATTTGTTGGGTAAAACTAACACAGAATTACATAGAGATACATTTTCAGCAAAGTGACAAAATATTACCCAACAATTAATTCAAAAATATTATCCAACTGTTCATTTTGTGTCGTTAAGTGCCTAAAATCAACTTGTCAAACCTCGTGATGTTTCGAGGAGTTTAAATCGCCCAATCGTAATAAAACGTTTTGTAACCGTCAATTTATTCTGCAACGTTACTTAGGCCCGAGAATATGAAATCTTCTAATTTTTCACATAAGTAATCTACGAGTATGTAGAATACACGTGGACAGTACGAACGATTGAATTATCAAAATAAATTGTTGAAATTGATAAAATCACCATTTCCTATAACACTTTGAAACTTTTTAAGAAAAGTTCAAAGGTATTTGCATAATATTCCCGATTGAGTTTGGAACGATTAAATTTACATAATATGTGCCTGAAATTCACCCGTCGAATCTTGTGATGTTTTGAGGAGTTTAAGCCGTTTGATTGTAATGGAACGTTTTGTAACCGTTGATTCGTTTAGCACGGTTACGTATGCCTTGGAATTCGAAATTTTCTAATTTTTCGCGTAAGCGATCTTTGAGTATGTACAATACATGTGACGGTTGGATCGGTTGAATTATCAAAATAAATTATTGAAATTTGTAAAAACACCATTTCCTCTAACACTTTGAAACTTTTTAAGAAAAGTTCAAAGGCGTTTGTATAATATTACCTGATTGAGTTTTGAATTTCCATAATTCGATCGTTCATTTTGTGTCGTTGAGTGCCTGAAAATCCTCCCGTCGAATTTTGTGATATTTCGAGGAGTTTAAGCCATCCGATCGAATTCACCATAAAATAATATATAGTTGTTCTTGTATGCATGGATTTTGACATACCCTAAACCGAGATCCTTCAACAACTTCTTCGATTTATAATGATATTTAGGGAGACGATTTTCTTTAGGGAGCATTCGAATTATGATGTTCATCATGTGATCAAAATCCTTGTTCGTTTGATTATACGTAACTTTCATGTGCATCAAATCCATAATTGCCCATAGAACTGAAAAAGATTTACAACCCGCGTACAATTCACGCTGAGCTTTTTTCAACAATCTCTTGTAATGGAGTTCACAATCATCAGGTTAAAACCTGGGTGTTTCACCATCCATATCATCATATGCGAGAGGAAAAGCATCTGTTAATATCTCAATGACTTGATCATTATCACATTGCTCATCCAAAATACTTTCTTCTTGATGGGGCCTAGGAACCGAATGTGTCAATTCAGTAAATATTTTTTCGCCATGATAGATCCAATTGGTGTAGTTGTGTATGATCCCATTTCAATCCAAATGAAATCGGACCTCATTCAACGACATTCGAGTGCAAATATTACATTTACAGCACAGAAAAATCATACGTCTCATCAATACAATGATTACGTGCAAAATCTATGAAACTGTTATCTCATCTGCATACTGACCTGTAGATCTATCGAATATTTGCATCTAGCGTATGTCCATTATATATGCATTCACAAAATATAGTCAGTGTAAGTATCAAAAGCCACTCGTCTCCTTATTACTCTGATTTTGTGGTTTTATCTCATTCGAGAGTGCATATTCTGTGCTATTCGGTTTGCAATATACATGCCAAAGTTTCGATCAATGGAAATTTTGACAGCATCGCCTTACAGTTACCCAAATGCCCGATGTAGATATTATAAAGAAATATCTAGTGCGCATTCAGAGAAAATTACAGGATGCAAACAAATCGAATTATCCACAATTAAAATATGACCTCGTAGACCACAAACTAAGTAGCACATAGTTGCACACCCCCAAACTGTCCCAATAAATGAAAAACTTAAGAGTCAATCAGTCAACTCGATTCACTAACTCTTAAACGGGTCTAACGTTGTTCCTTAAATTTAATTATACCAAATTAATCAACACGATTAATTTCCTATAAACTGTTATAAAATATAAAAATATTTCACTCCATAAAAAAAATATGAAAAAAATTATTACCAACAATTTTCTATTTTCCTATTTTTCTAATTTCCTAACATATTTTCTAATTTTCTAGTTTTCTAACATATTTTCTAGTTTTCTAATTTCCTATTTCCTAATTCATAACATGTTTTCTATTTTTCTAATTTTCTAACATATTTTCTAATTTCGTAACATATTTTCTAATTTCCTAATTTCCAATCACGTTTTATATTTCCTAATTCATAAGAAAAATTCTATTTTCATATTTTCTTAACAAATATTCTAATTTCCTATCCAATTTCTACACAAATAACCAACAATTTTAACATATTGTTCACAATAAAAACCCAATTTTAAAATCTATTTATTTCCAAAATTATATACTAAATTAAATACAAAATAAATACATACATTTGTATTGAGTGAGAAATGGAGTGACGAGAAGATGAAATATTGGTGGAGAGTTAATTAGTGAGAAATAGGATTTGAGGGAGAGAGAGAGAGTTGTGGGTGGAATGGAAGAAGAATAGGGTCATCTGTGTTAAATACTTAATGATTCGTCGGGCAACCTGAATAATTTGGAGCCAAAGGAATTTCCTTCCCACCAAACAAATTACCCGACGAAAGTGACCGTCGGGTAAAATTGGTTAATGTTTTACGTTATCATACAAATAATATCCAAAATGTTCGTCGGGTTTAAGTAGTATACCCAACGAGCAAGCTTTTTTCGTTGGGTAATCTTAAGAGTTTTATTGCGCGAGCCAATTTCATTCGCTCCAAAAAATGACCCGATGAGCCACTCATATTTGTCGAGCAACATTGATTATAACGAGGAAATTGTCGTCGTTGGGTAAAATTCTGTCGGGCCGGCCTATCTCATTTTCTTGTAGTGAGAGCAGAAAACGTTCTAATGCATAAGTCCAGCGACCACCATTAGAAGGATGGTAATATCTACAAAAACAGACACAGGTAAAAAAAGGATAATGGATGTTCATAAAAATTAATGACATGCCCTTAAACAATACAAGAAAGAAAAGAGTACGAAATTGAGTATTCGAGTATACAAACTGTTCTAAGAGGTTGAACAATTTTTCAAAGTGCTCCTTCGCTGAGCTACTGGGCTTTAGCAGATAGACCTGCAATTCAAGTTATATTATATTTTCGGTAGAATTGATGCAGGCACTAATTCATTACACTGTGAGATCATAGCAATCGCATATGAAACTTACAATTGACTTTGCAATGGCCTTTGATGGGGTAACTGTTTTATTGGAGAACAAGAACCCTGTGATTTCTTGGAACATCCACAGAAAAGGGATATGATGCACTCCCATTCGCTACAGGAACCTTGAGATGCAAAATAAAAACATGAACATTTCTTATTTTCAGTGCTTTTTCTGGTAATTTTGCTATCATTACCATATAATTATTAATAAAATATAATGTACATCATTTGAGATGTATTTTTACATCTTTTACTGCAACCTTTGGAAAATAGCAAATTATGGTCAATGGCATGAATCAAAGATCAGGATATATACATGTAACCTAACTCTAAACAGATTCAAGCTTAAGATCATTCACTCACCTCAAACATGTTTAAGTATCGGGTGAAAAGAAAGGGCAAATAGCACTCCCAATCAATGAAGTTGTAGTTCTTTATAACACGACCTATAACAGCTGACCATTGGCTGTTCCAAAATTGGCAATTCGGTATCGAGTCCCACAGGTGGAAAAACTCTTTAATCCAGTCATTGCAGTGCCAAGAATACAAAGTCAGTTGGCATAACATATCAAAACACATAAAGAATAAGAGTACGAGTTATATGTGCTCCTTACTGTGAAAAGAATTCCTGGTTGTCCAAGTTTGTGGGAACAAACAGTCTAACAAACCCATATCCCTCAAAGGATGAATTATGCCATGGATTTGCCAATAAAGATCTCAGTGTTTGATTCATTAAACAAAAAGAAACAACAATCAGATCAGGGTGAGTGGAACAACTAAAAGTTCAACTGTATCACCTAGCTTATGGATTTAAAGGTAGGTGTAATGAAACTAACAAAAGGTCAACGAGAAATAAAATGAAATATATTTATATCATGCAATATATCCGCCAAACAGTTTAGTAATTGAACTAAATCAGTGAAACAGAAAGCTAATATAAGCACGCACTCCTCCCCTTCTCAACTTCTAAGAATAGACTTTGCATTTTTTCTATAAACGTAAGAATAAACTTAAGAGTACTGTCTGTCTTCTCAAAAAATTGAAAGATAAATAACCTACGTCCAGAGGCATATGTACGTATACAAACTAGAAACTACATCCAGTGGCATATGTAATACCTCCGCTAGTTCTGAAAGGCATTGTTCTAGAGGCATATGATCGAGTATAGCAAAATGTAGGAGGCTTTGACTTTTGCTTGAAGCCACAGGTTACATTGCAATTTGTACCCACACACAACTAGAAACTCGTTTGAAACAATAGTTGTACAGATTAATAATCTTGAAAACCAACAAATTAATTAGCCTCATTACATAAAAGGAATGTAATAAGTGTCAGTAACCTTTCAAAGTTTCCATACAAAGCATAAGCCTGCATTCAGTGAGCAAGAAGTTGAGTTATGAACAAGATCCAACTGCTATTTTAGAAGCACCTGTATGCTAGAAACATATAGCTACCATGGCTCGGATCCAGTATATCCCTTGTCATTAAAGTGCATTAATTATATAAAATCATACATAGAAAGTATCAAAGAAAAGTGAAGATTGATATAATTACTCCCAGCGTATGTGATTCTTTGAAGTTTTCTCTATAAAATATATTCCTTCAGAACGTTCATAATATCATATATCCTTCTCTTTTGAGCACATTTAACATCTTTTGCGCTCACAAAAGAACCTACATATGATTTAGCTACTAGGTTAGACTTAAAGAATATTGGTATTTCATTAACTTCAATAGAATACATAATACAAGTATATATACTTACATAGCTGTACAAGAAAGCTCATAGGATATAGCTGGTACAAGCTGTATGTAACAAATAACAAACTAACTGAATTTGAACAGACTAACTTTCCTAACTAACTAATCTGATATATATTACTAGACTGCTCTTTACAACACACCAAACAGGCCCCCCCCCCCATAGGATATAGCTGGTACAAGCTGTATGTAACAAATAACAAACTAACTGAATTTGAACAGACTAACTTTCCTAACTAACTAATCTGATATATATTACTAGACTGCTCTTTACAACACACCAAACAGTGAGAACCTTGCAAATCCAAGTGATCTCAGCAGCAATGATAGCAAAGGACGTGATAAGAAGGGAGCCTCTGTAGATGGCTGTGACACAGTAGACTGTTTCTTGAAGCTCCAACTAATAAGATTGGAACCGAACTACACTAAGTAGGTAGAAGTAGATCTCCTGTTGACCGAACAGCCTGCCCAGGAAGAATCAGAGAAAGCAGTAAGATGAAGAGCACTTTTCTTGAAGAACTAGCCACCAGTGAGACTACCCTTGAGGTAGCATAAGATACGCTTCACAACATGCAAGTGAGGTTCCATGGGAGAATGCATGAATTGACAAATCTGGTTGACAGCGAAGGAGAGATCAGGATGTGTCCAAGTAAGATACTACAAGGCACCTACCAAAGACCGATAGTGAGATGGATCAGCGAACAAGGGACCAGTGACATCCAACTTGGTAGAACTAGATGGAGTGGAACAAGGCTTGGCACCGTCCATCTTTGTCTTGACAAAGAGATCCATGGAATAATTAGCCTGATAAAGGAATATACCAGAGGTAGAACAATGGACTTCCAAACCCAAAAAATAGTGTAGAGGACCAAGATCCTTTATTAGAAAGAGAGTACTCAGTTGCTGAATTACAGAGTACAAGGGTCAGCAACAAGGATGTCATCGACATAAACCAAAACAATCACCAAGGAAGGAGAGTGCAAAACAAACAGGGCTGTGTCAAATTGAGAAGCAATAAAAATAAGCGAAAGTAGAGCGGAATGAAGTCTATCATACTAGGCCCATGGTGTAACGACTCATCCCAAATTTCGTGATTAACAAGAAGTAATTATAAGGATTAATCGGAATTAATCGAGGATTATCGGACGCTCGGAGTAAAATTACGATTTTACCCTTAAAAAGGGTGAAAAAGTTGATTTTTGGTCCGGGAGGTCAAATGCACATGGATTGAGAATCGTTACGTAGATCGAGACGATACAAGTCCGTAGGCAGGCGGCACATTAAAATCGGAAATCGTACGGGAAAGTCATGGGTCAAGAACAATTTCAGGAACTATTCACGGTTATACGGTTTTCAAATGGGTTTGTCTTTAGTGGGACCCAAAATATCTCTTGTGGACTAACAGATGAGTGACAAGCGTCACTCATCCATTGATCCACACCCATACACATACATACAACCATCATTATCTTCATTTTCATTCATCTTCTTCATTTTTTCACACCCAAACTGTACCCACCCCCACAACCATCATCTTCAGCCTTCCTTGAGACCATAGAGAGAAAGAGAGGATGAGAGAGAGAGGCTGGGAGACAGCAAGGGACAGCGGAGCCACCGCGAGGTGGTTGGAAAACATGGAAGAAAAGGTAAACCCGAAACCCATTTTTGATTTGAAATTTGTTTTTGTTTTCTGGATGTTTGGAACCCATTCTAAAGCCCTGAGTATGTTCACTGAGCTCCTATGAGCTGTTAGGATTGAAAATCGGGGAAGAAGGATGCAGGGAGGAACTCCGATGGAGGTTTGAAACTGGGTCGTGAGGATCAAGCTTGGACAGGTAATTTCTAGGCCTTGTTTCCAAGTTTTGAGGTCATAGAACCCTTCCTGGGTTAGAGACGAGTTGATAGGAAGAAAAATGGAAGGAAATGGTGGCTGGACGGCCGAGATACGGCCGGGTCAGGGTCGCGGGTCAAACGACCCATTCTGGAGGTTCCGGTCGACCTGGCCAGAGGTTGACGATGATGAGGTGGCAGTCCACATCATCATCTGTCAGACCTGTCAGGCCACATGGCCAACCAGAGGGTGACACATGGCAGGTTATTAGGTCCAGTTAGCAGTTGACACGACCCATCCCCCAATCCCCCCTGGATTAAGGGATGTGCCATGCTCCCGTCTAACTCACATGCGACACGAAGGCTAAACATCTGTCTAACCTCCATGTAAGACGTAAGCCAGACAAGGGATTTCATGTCAGCGCTCCAAAATTAACTTCCGGCTTCCCAGAGTGCGCAGAAATTACTGTGGATCGCGTGTGTGATGTCTCGGTCTCACCAACAATAGCCCTCACCGCATCAACCTGAAGGGCATCGAAAAACCGAAAAGATTGTGAGTGGACAAAAATTAATAATAATTTCAGAAAACATTTATAAGAAAAGACATTTATGCCCTCCATGTAAAACCAATGCATGCATGCGAAGACCATTTCATTTGCAAGATACGAAAACCGTTTATGAAAACCAGAAAGCATTTCCTTTTCTCAAATCCCGGGTCTTAGCCAAAAACCATAAAGCAAAACCAAAGTACGGGAACTCAGCCCAAAACATCTGAAAACCATATGAAAACCGTCATTAGCAATCCAAACACACAACAAAACACATTCCATCCAATCGAACTTGCTGGACCTCAACGAGTCTTTAAACTCAATATCAATCCGAGTCTTTAAACTCAACAGGCCTTCCCGGGTAATCAACGAGTCTTTAAATTCAATAACAGGCCTCGAGGGAAATCAATAACCGAGTCTTTAAACTCACGAGTCTTTAAACTCAAATCTCATATAGGGCCCTTCCCCGTCACATCAATCACCGGGTCTTTAAACCCAAAACCAGATCCAGCAAATTCAATTCAAATACCATTTTAAAATCATTTATCAAAATCCAGAAATCCACTTTATCACTTTCAAATCCATTTATCGAAATCACGTTTATAAACTGAGCCTCAAGCCCGAATTCACTTTTCAAATCCATTTATAAATCTTCGAAATCAAATCATATTTCAAATCTCGAAATCATATCATCGAAACTATTATCAAATCATAACAGAAAAGCATAATCTCGTAATACGTATAAATACGTAAAATATCTCGAACTACGTGCAAATCTTAATCAAAGATATCACAATCATAATCATGTAAATCACGTATAACAAACATATAAAACATTTATGCATGCATCATAATTTAGAAAACAAAGTCCACTCACAGACCGTCCTCGTTGCTGCCCCGATACGCGTGCAATACGCTTTTACCGGCTAATGCATCATCACCGGACTTCCCGAACCTGTCCAAATCACATGCTAAGATCACTAAATACTTAAATATGCTTCCACTAAATCCCCGTATTTTTTTGGAATTTTTAACTATTATTAAACTAGCCTGTAAACCTTCGGACAACCCGAATCATATCGAAACGATGTATGATAGACTCGAAACCAGTCCCAAAATGTTCGTTACATCGAATAGATTAAAATTCATGTTGACAACTTCCCCAAAAGCTGTGCCACGCATCCCCACACCCCGCCCAAAGGGGCTCACGTGAAAGCCACGTGCCGTGCACAGGTCATCTTCAATCTTCCGATGAACCCGGTCTGGTTCGATCCTGCAGATCTGGTATAACTGGGCCAATGTGACCGGTTCAGGCTCCTAACTTACTCAATTGGACTTCGTTTTCGACCATTCCAACTCCTACAGCTTCGCCTCATCATAATCTATCTATCTACTTGTTTAACACATGAAAACCAAACCAAGATCATACCTCCTTGATCAATGCATAAACCGGTCGTCCATCCACCGTCGTGTTCTCACGATCCCGGCCACCTTTGGCCTCAGTTTCAAGTCCTATGGACTCCTTGCAACCTCAGAAACATCATCCAATGAACCAAATCAATCAACAACCTTCAAATCATGATCTGCCATTTTTGAACCAAAATAGAACATTTTTGGGAATTCAAACTTACAGTCGCCATCGTGCACGGCCGTGGCCACCACTAGACTCTCCTTAACCTCCTCTTCAAGTTTCATTCACAAGTCACAGGCCAAGGAGGACATTTTGATGGTGTTTTGACAGTCTCTATTCCCCACGGGTTCATGGCCACCATCCAAGACGGTTCATCGTGATCACACCACCAAGATCGTTATCTTCCACTTTCTCCTTTTCATTCACAGATCACTAGCCATAGGTGAGGTTTGAAGGTAAGTTGAATGGGTTGGGTTCACGATCACACACTGCACTCTGTTTTCAATTTTTCCAAAACCGTGCAAACATGCCATCCTTTTTTTTTTAATAGAATTGATGAGACGGTGAAGGAGGCTTCTGTAGCCTTCCAATAAGGGAAAAGTGTCCTAATTCCACTGGGCACAATTCCTAATGTAACAGAAATGACCAATCTACCCTTTGCACCAAATTACCAAAATGCCGCTCAACTTCCGAACGTCATCACTTCCTCCTCGAATGTCGGAATATAACGTGCAGCCTGTCTACGGACTCGTGACGTCCTGACTTACGTCATACTCATCGACCAAAAACCGTTTGACTGCCTGAGTCAAAAGTCAACCTTTTGCCCAATCTTGGGGCAAAACGGTCATTTTGTACCGTCCATCTGAAATCACTCAACTAATCACCGATTAATCTCACTAATCCTTCATTAATTACTAATCTAATCGCAAAATTCGAGACGGGTCATTACAACAGTGACGTGGTGCCACTTCAGACATGTCAGACCACATGGACCAGCATGGTGGTGCCACGTGGCAGTGTGTCAGGTTAACAGAGTTGACGTGTTAGTGACACGTGGCACTAGTTAGGGAATGCCACGTGGCGGGTTGTCAGACCTGTCTGGCTGACGTCAGTAGATGACATCAGCATTGACCAGTGTTGACCATTGTTGACCAACGCGTGTGAAATTTGACCAGCGCGTGAGGACGTGTGGGCACGAGTTTCAAGATAAAACTATTCTTGTTCGAAAGGTTTCGACGATCTGAATCCAATGGTGGTGGTTTCAGGTCGATCAGAGGTCGTTTGATAGGTCATTTAGAGGTTTTTAGCCTTAAGAAGCTTGTTCGGGACATGTTGACCATTCCAGAATAGTTGGGGGTCTTTGATATGAACTTGTATAGGTTGATAGTGACCTTTGAGTATGATTTGGATAGGTTTGGACATCCTGAAGAGTATGGATTAGCCCCGCAGTGGCTTATGGCACGGGTTTCAGAGCCCGCAGCATGGACGGTCTGTGAGTGGACTTTATTTTATGAAATATGATGCATGCATAACTGTTTTATATGTCTTATGAACATGATTTGAGATGCCTTCAGTGCATATGATTTAAATATGTTTTATCACGCGTTTTCTACGATATTGCATGTAGTTCGAAATTTATGTTTTATATGATATTTGGGCTTAGGCTAAGTTTACTACGTGCATGTAACTATATGATTTGACGGTTCACTCCTCTGCATGAAACCGAGGATTTGATTTACGGTATTTAAGGATTTTACAGAGATGCATGAAATCGAGATTCGTGCATAAGTCCGAGTTGGAAATCCCCTTTGATAATTGGGATTTGGAAAATGATTTGAACAATGAATGGTTTTCGAATTTAGAAATATCTTTCGGTGTATGGCCCAATTGATTTATGGTTTAACTTAGAGTATAGTCAAATGTAAAATATATCGGACTGTCACCCAATTATGAGATTTATAAAAGATATTCCGAGCCTGAGACCCAATTTTGGATTTCATAGGATTCGAGGAATCCCTGGTTTATGAAGTGTTGATAACACTGTTTTCAATGATGTTTTTGTGGAAATGGATTTGTTGAAACTATATTCCGAGCATGGATCTTGTTGAGATGATTTATGAGAAATGACTGTTTTTAATTGAGTTACAACAGTTATGAAAATGTTTCCACTATCTTTAAAATGATGATTATGATTTTGAGTTTAAAGCCTCGATAGTTTAAAGACTCAGATTATGAGAGGGTCTGTTGTGAATATTTTTCCCCGGAAAACACCCTGAAGATAATGCTCGCATCCGACGTACGGAGAGGTCACGATGCGCCTGCTGTGGAGCAGTCGAGGGAGGCTAGACTCAAGAGTGTGGTATACGAGATCGATCGATGATATGTTTATGACGATCTAGAGATTGTCAGCCAGAGATGTGTTCACATCGACATGCTCAAGATCAGAGTAGTCCTTGAGCTTATGGGAAAACTTTGTTGGGATTTGAATCGTGACTGATGATGATAGGCTGAGATCCCACATGGTATTATTTTAGGCTGAGGTCCCACAATGATTTTTTTTGGGTTGAGACCCTATGTGATTTGGTTTTGGGCTGAGACCCTATTGAGGAAATGGCTTTGATTGAGAAACATTTTTCACTGTGTTTCATTTTGAAAAGCAATATGATTTTCTTTTGAGAAAAGTATTTGAATACTTGTTTTCTGATGCATGCATTTTTTTACGTGAAGGGTATGGTTTTTGATACCCTTCACGTTGATCGCGGATGCGGGCTGTAGTAGAGACAGAGACATCACATGCCGCAGCACACACCATAGATCTTGGCTCGCTCTGCATAACCCCGAGGGGGTTATAGTTTTATCCCTTGTCTGGCACGTGGTCCCAGACCGAAGTATGCACATCCCACGATAACTAGGGGGATTGGGTTCGGTCCTGTCAGTTTGGTATCAAAGCGCTAGGTTGCTTGTCAGGACCCGACCCTCTTCTGGCAGGTCCTGATGCATCTAGCACGATATTGTCCGCTTTAGGCCTCCTTGCCCTTGCCCTCACGGTTTTGTTTTCCAGAGCTCACAGTGCAACTTCCCAGGGGGTCACCCATCATGAAATTGCACCAGTCTCAACTCGCTTAACTTTGCGGTTCCAATCCCCCCCAAAGCCACAGAGCTCCCAAAAGGCCTTATTTAGATCAGAGTTGTGCAGAGGTTTACTCTATCTAACATGATATTATCCCCTCTAGGAAGGGTGCACCATCACACCCGCAGGGTTTTGTTCCCGGGAGCTCACGGTGCAACTTCCCAGTGGGTCACCCATCATGGGATTGCACCAACCTCCACTCACTTAACTTTGGAGTTCCTCCGGAATCCAAAGCTAGTGAGCTCCCAAGAGGCCTCGTGCTAGATAGGTGTGTGCCTACAACTTTAAAGCACACCACCATTCCTTTCCCAGACCATTCCCCGATCGCAGAAATGTGGGATCATTCACCGTGCCCTACAGGACACGGGTCTTACAATCTACTCCCCTTAGGTGTCAGGACCCGTCCCAAATATCACCTCGATACCCGGGACGAACCCTGCTCCCGTCTGACAATCACACTTAAAGTACCAAAAGAACCTCAAAATAACCATAAGCATAACTATCAGACAAGGGAGTAAATATAATACAATCGTAACGCAGAGCATATTTTATACAAAACAGGCACCAAAATTCCTACTAGGCTAATCTAGCAACGGAAGAACGTCGTAAGCTCTATGCCTCGGTTCCTGCCTCAACGTTCACCCCAGCGCTATTGACAGGACCCACCCCGATTATCGCCTCGATAATCGGGAAGCATCCTGCTCCCGTCTGACAATCGAATCCAAAAGACCGAAAACTAATTAATATTACAACACACCCATTGTCAGACCAGGGAGATTAAACGATTACAACCGACTGGACGTCAAGTCCACAGTTTCACAGAGCATAAAATTACAAAACAAGTTAAAGAAACAAATCCTATTCTGTGAACTAACTACTCCGCAACGGAAAACTTTATGCCTCCGCCTCTGCCTCGGCGCTTGCCCCCGCACTTGTACCACGACCTGGAGGGAATTTAAAACAACAAAGTGTGAGTGGACCGAAACATAAGTTTTACAGGAAAAACAGTTTTTCCGAAATCGGGTCCGCCCTCCAGTTTTGTAACACGCATGCATAACCAAATATTCAAATTTTGCATATTAACCTTTGAAAACTCTTTTTCCGAAACACATGAAAAACGTTGCAAAGGATCGCCATAATTCATGTAAAATCCATTTAATAATGCCAGGTTTCGGAAAACGTCATTTTGAAACGTTAATTGCACAAATCAAGTAAACTGTGAATCAATAACCACAATTATGCCGTTGGATCCATCCGAGTCTTTAAACTCAACATTAGGCCTTCCCGGGATATCAACGAGTCTTTAAACTCAAAACATGATTAATAGGCCTCGGGGGTATCACAATAATCGAGTCTTTAAACTCACGAGTCTTTAAACTCAATTCGGGTCTTTAAACCCAATTTTCGGGCCCGCCCCCGTCATCAACATACCGGGTCTTTAAACCCAAAACCAGATCCAACCATTAACCGGGTCTTTAAACCCAAAACCGTTTTTAAACACAATAAACTAGGATTCATCACAAACCGTTTTCCAACATTATTCCGAAAACATTTCTCATCATAACAGGACTTATGTCCGAATTCACATGAAAATTCCAACACATGCAATTTCCAAAAATTACTTCACAATGTGATCAAACATCATAGATCCGAAACATGCATATTCATATCCAGGTACTTCATCAAAATCATCACGCATGCAATAGCAAAAACCGTAATCTCGAAATGCGTGAAATAAGATAAATATCTCGAAAAACGTGGAAACATGTAAAACCGATATATCATATCACCATCATAAAATCATAGGTAAAACCATGAGATAAATAAGCAAAATAGTCATGCATGCCCAATTTAGAAATCAAAAGGTCCACTCACGGTTTTAGGACGTGTCAATCGCGTCCCGCGCGCTCCTCCGTAGCTTCGGAAGTGTCCGGGCCTGTAAAAATGTACAAGAAGGGTTACAAACATCCTCAAATAGCTCATAGGATTTTTCCTAATTTTCCCGGATTTTTCGGCGAAATAAACCTTAAGGTCCTAAACTTCCAAGCTCCCGAAATTATCCCGAAAGACTCCCGAACAATTCGAACTCTAAAGGTAACATGTTAATTACACTGAAAGGATCAATTTCCATGTTGACCGTAATCGGAGATGACATCGCACGCGCCGTCACGCGCCGCCCAAAGTGGATGCGCGTGAAGGCCACGCGCCAAGCTACAGTGTCATCGTTCCTACCCGGATAGCCTGATAAACGGGTCTGTCACCCGCGACACAACCCGACCAGTTCAAGTTCAATTCTCAAGCAATTCCTCCTGTTTTCAATCCTAACACCTTCTATACTCTATTAATTTTATGTCTGTACTAATTATTAACCTCGACTGTCCCTAAACCGTTTCAACCCAGACTTGAACAGCCGAACGGGTCGTCACCCAGAACTCACCCAAACTAACTCCATTCTCAAATTAATTTCACCAGTAGATTAAGGGAACTTAGACAAACACAATGGCACTAACAATTTAGCTCGCCGTTACCTGGAAGTCGTCGTCCTCAGCACTGGTTTTCCCCTGAAACTGAGACTCAGGTTCCCGGCCAAACTGTCCTCCTCCTCCTTCAATTCTTGTACGGTTGTGCACGAAGTGACCCCAGAAGTCTAACACGGCCTTTGGTTTCGATTAACAGGCTCCAGAAATTGAATGGGATTTTTCCCTCCAACTGGTTCCTCCCTGTGCAGTGACTTGGGTTCTAGGGCCAACAGTGGTCGTCCTCACCCAAAACTTGCACCAACATGATCCTTTCACTCCCAGAAGTCCTTTAATGTGTTTAGGTTTGTCTCTCAACCTGTAGAAGTCGAATTCAGAGCTTTCCCCCCAAAAACCCGAAAATGGTTCTTCACGGTTTCACTCACGGTTTCCTCTCAACTCAGCTCCTAAACTGAACCAAATGACCCAACTGAGTCCTCTCCTCACTCCTTTACTCTGTCGATCGATTCAAACGGCCAGCAACCCGTGGGAGACCAACTGAGATTTTCTGAAAATGCCTCCCACGCACACAGAAGCCATAGCCATTATTTAACCTAGCCCGTGCACTCAGTCTCTGCCCAGACACGCAGGGATGCTTCCCACAATCTCAAAATTAATAAACTAATCCCACTCACCAGTCCACTTAGCCATAAAAAATTGCACGCACAAAGCTCCACGGCCGCACTCTGTTTTTCACGGTGGTGCTACAGTACCGCCGTGAAAATGACCAAAATGCCCCTCTGTGCAATAATTACCAAATTGCCCTCCAGCTTCCGTGACCCATAACTCGGTCATCCGATGTCCGTTTCAAGCGTGCCGCCTGTCGTTGTACTCAGGGCGTCGAGACGAACATATCGGTCTTCGAGTCAAATGCATATCAATTGTCAAACAAAAAGTCAACTTTCCCCATAACAACGCCCAATTACGGTAATGCCCCTGAACTTCCGAAACATCATAACTTTCACCCTGATCGTCCGAATCGAACGTGCCACCTGTCTATGAACTCGTGACGTCCCGAACTACGTCACGGTCATCACTCCACGTCCGTTCGACCCCCCAATCAAAAAGTCAACAAATTGACCACACAAAACACAGGGGTAAAAACGTCATTTTATTCAATATTTTACGATATTACATTTTCAGAACGTCCGGGGCGTTACAGCTATCACCACGACCTGGAGGGTAAATTAAAACCAAAAAGTGTGAGTGGACTAAAGAAATAAAAGGTTTAAAACACGATTTAAGAATAAAACAGTTTAAAGAAAACAATAAGGTTTTTCCCTCCGTTTTTAAAATAAAGTATGCATGCCTAACTAAATATCAGAAAACCACAACATAAACAGTATAACAAATACGCTAAGATCATACCATATAAACCAAATCCATAAATGTCAAGTCTGATCAAACCTGCTGGGTCTATCCGAGTCTTTAAACTCAAACCAGGCCTCAAATATAATCCGAGTCTTTAAACTCCCGAGTCTTTAAACTCAATAGGCCTACGAGGGTAATATCGTAAATATCCGAGTCTTTAAACTCCCGAGTCTTTAAACTCAATCCAGGCCCGTCCCCCGTCAAACATAATCCTGGTCTTTAAACCCAATATCCAGATCCAGCAAATCCAATCCAAATCAATCCATCTCTAAATCCGAATCCGGAATCACTGGTTTGATGCCCTTCCGGCATCCAGAACCGTCATTCCGAACTCAAATCCGGAATTCCCACTCTTTCCGACTTAAAAACCAAATCTCGTTTCTCGAAATCCGATTTTAAAACCAAAACCTTGATTACCAAAATCGTATCTCATAATCCACTTATAACCATCAGAAAACAATTATAGATTGAAAACCCAAAAGTTTAGCATCAAAATCAGAAATCCAGCCTTTTCTCGAAAAACGTGTGAAAACCCGAAAATGTCTCGAAAAACGTGCAAACATATCAATCACATATAATCATCATCAACAAGCATAAAAACATACTTAAAATCATAAAACATAATTAAAAACAGCTAGGCATGCTCTTAAGAAAAGAAAGAGTCCACTCACTAGTCCAAAAAGTGTCAATCGTACTCCGTGCGCTCCTCGACCATCTCAGGTGTTTCTTGTCCTGTCAAATAATCACCAAATAGGGTCACAAACACTTCAAATATGCTAACCTTAATTTCCTCAAATTTTCGGAAATTTATATGTAATTTAAACTTAAACCCTAAACCGTCTGTATCCTCGAACTATCCCGTAACATCGTCCGATTAACCCGAAACTTGTCCCAATGGATTCCTTATGACATTTAGAACAAAAACCATGTTGGACGTTTGTTCAGAATCCTCCCCACGCGCCCCCACGCGGTGCCCAAAGTGGCTGCGCGTGGGCCTCACGCGCCTGCACAGTACCATCGTCTACCTCGAGTCACCCGGTTCAACTGTGCTGAACCGGCGTGACCGCCTCCATTCCTCCACCAATTTCCACCATTTCAATCCTGTTAGCTTCGTCCAGTTCCCAGCAATCCTTTCCCCTCCTAAAATCTGGAAATCGAAGCCCGAAACCCATTGTCCTCAACCTCGAACAAAACTGCCCGTAAGCCCTGTTTTGGCCTCCAGCCACCCAGACCTTCCCCCGTCACGGCACCAACCTCAGACAACTCCTAGGACCTCCCTGAACCTCACATCACTCACCAAAACCCTCGACTCTAACCCAAAGTCCACGACTTTCGAAAACAATCAAACGGGAAAAAACAGGGGATTCAATGCTTACCGTCGAATCGTCCTCCGCCGTCTGCACCGCAGTGTACCACGGTGTCCACTGAGTCCTCTGCCATCGTCCTAGCTTCCTATTATCTTGGTTTGAACCAAAACACGGCACAACCACCACCTCTGTCCCACGGCCTCTCTGTTTTCCCTGAAAATCAATCCTCCGACCACCGTGTTTCCGTGCACGATTTCACCCCCAAACTCAGTCACCAAATTCCTCTCTTCTCTCTGTCACTCTCACAACTCACAACACTCTCACCCACACACTGAATCGATCAAATCCTCTCACTTTCTTCACTCTCTGTTTTCTGTTCTTCCCAAGCCAACACACGGTTTGAATGAGAACAAAATGTGGCCGTGTACATTTTAGGCCGTCCTAGAACCATCCAGCCCTCTCCACGTGTCCAATTTCTCATGGACCATCAGTACAAAATATCCAAGCCCACTCAGCCACTTTCCCTTATCTGATTGGTCCTAAGACAAAAAGACCAAATTGCCCCTAAGTGTACAAGTTACCATTTTGCCCTTCAACTTTCCAAACCCATAACAATTCCGTCCGACGTCTGATGACAGCGTGCCGCCTGTCGTTGTACTCAGGACGTCGAGACCTATCTCATGGTCCTCGGTCTACCTGAACATCACAAGTCCACTAAAAAGTCAACATTTTCCTCGATTAGTCAAAATTACGGTAACGCCCTCAATCTTCCAAACGTCATAACTTTTTCTCCGATTGTCCAAATCAATCATGCCACCTCCCTATGGACTCATGAGGTCCTAAAATACGTCACGGTCAATGGTCAACACTCATCAAACTTGTAAATCAAAAAGTCAGCTTTAGCACACTATTCACAAGGGCAAAATCGTCCTTTTATACAAATCTTTTACAAAATTACATTTGTACCCTTACTGAAGGTACGGGTTGTTACATTAGGGGCCAACGTCCTCACTGGCACACTTCCTGGTCGGGGTCTGGCTCTGATACCATTCTGTCAGGTCCTGATGCATCTAGCACGATATTGTCCGCTTTGGGCCTTTTTGCCCTTGCCCTCACGGTTTTGTTTTCGGTAGTTCACGGTGCAACTTCCAACAGAGCCACCCATCATGGAATCGTATCAGCCTCAACTCGCTTAACTTTGGGGTTCCAATCCACCCCCCCCCCCCCCCTCCCCCCAAAGCCACTAAGCTCCCAAAAGGCCTCGTTTAGATCAGAGTTGCGCAGCGGCCTACTCTATCTAACACGATATTGTCCCCTCTAGGCAGGGCGCACCATCACACCCACATGGTTTTGTTCCCGGGAGCTCACGGTGCAACTTCCCAGTGGGTCACCCATCATGGGATTGCACCAGCCTCCACTCGCTTAACTTTGGAGTTCCCTCAGAATCCAAAGCCAGTGAGCTCCCAAGAGGCCTCGCGCTAGATAGGTGTGTGCCTACACCTTTAAGGCACACCACCATTCCTTTCCCAGACCATTCCCCCATTGCAGGAATGTGGGATCGTTCACCGTTCCCTCCAAGACACGAGTCTTACATTGCTCTTATGGAGTTGCGCATGTGTTGGATGTGATGTCTCAACGATAAGAACAACCCATCATCAACCTGCTAGTGAGGGTATGAATCGGAAGTCCAAGTGGGAATAGACCCCGGATAGGTTTTGTTTTGGCATAGGGTGCCATTGTTGAGCAGTGTTAGACCCTGATTAGGGCTGGATGGACCTCGAGTAGGGCTGAGTAGACCGAGGAGGGCCGATTTTCTTGCGTGTCCAGCGGCGGGGAGCCGTAGTGATACTGGTGGACTAGGTCCCAATATGACGACTTGCTAGAGTCGAGACCGTTGGACAGTTAGGATGGATGTGCTGCAGGAAGCAGTCGAGGTCGTGGCTGACCCTAGTTTGAGATTAGTTAGAAAAGTTACCAGGAGAATGGTACTTGTGGATCGAATCCCAGGGTGGATCAATTAGCAAATTATTCGTGTTGAGCAGATGGTACATGTAGTAAGTTTCCCGCACTCATGCAGAGTCCCGATAGCTGAGTGTTTCTTGTTTGGGTCTGCACGAGGGTTGTAGCACACATGGCTATCGATGGATGTGGATGAGTCTTATTGATCTTGATATGCTCATGTCCAGTGACGAATGAGATTATGAGGATTCGTCAGTCGTATCGGTTGCCGAGAGGTGAGATCCCTGCATTTGGTGTATAGGTATGTGAGGTCATCGTCGCATGCAGAAGACGACGATAGGAGACGATGAGATGGTCGGAATCCGAACAATGACCGAGTGGTTCTAGACGACGCAAAGGCGTCATGGGGAAATGCTTAGGTTATCGGAAGCACGGGTTATGACTAAAATGATGCTTGTTACCCTAATTATCTTTGGACAGATTGCACGGGAGATGTGTGCAACATGAGTTGATCCCATAGAGTGGGACGTGCGAGATAGTTCTTTGACTGGTACGGTGGTGGGACCACCGATTGGATTTGCATAGAAGTTTTTTATGTAAAGACCCGTCTCGAATTTACCGGATTAATTAAGAATTAATCAGGATTAATCGAGGATTAATGGACGATCGGGGTAAAATGACAATTTTGCTTCTGTACGAGGGTAAAAAGTTAAATTTTGATCTGGTAGATCAATGGCACGTGATCGAGACCTATTATGAGGCAGGTGAACATTTGCCTCTTGTGGGCCCAGTTATTTGTGGTCAGGTCCAATGGATGAGTGACAAGTGTCACATATACATTACTCCCCATCTTCATTCATGCATCTTATTCCCTTCCTATTCCATTCATCCCACCTGAAACCAAAATCCAACCCACATACCCACATTCCCTCATCCTTGATACTCCCTGAGTGAAACAAAGTTAGAGAGTAAGTTGAGATGAAGAGGACGATGGCAACGGCTTGGACAACCATGCACGGTGGCCGGAAATCCGAACTGCAAGCCGTTTAGGGTCAAATTCAAAGTTTGAGTTTTAGGGCTTCTTGGACGGTTTTGATGATCGAAAAAAATTCCCATGAACTAGACGAGCATACTGGGATAAAAAGGAAGGGTTTTGGCTACTAGAAGTGCTTGGAAATCGAGGTTGAAGGTTACCTGAAAATCACCAAACTTGACAAGTGATTTATAGACCTTTTTAATTAATTTGGAGTCCATAGATCCATTTCTGGGATCATTGTGAGTAGATAGGAAGAAAAATGGACGAAAAAGGTTGAGGAATGAGTGAGATCGAGTCAGGCTGAGTTCGCAGATCGGTTGACCCGTTATAGAGAAACAGGTCGGCCCAGCTAGAGGTTGACTATGATGTTGTGGTATGCCATGTCATCATCTGTCAGAGCTGTTAGTTCACGTGGCGAATCAATTGATACCACGTGGCAGGCTGTCAGGTCCAGTCAGTTGTCAAGCCCAGTCAGCAAGTTAGGCCATGTGGACCAATCGGGTGGTGCCACGTGGCAGCTATTAGACCTGACATTGTTAGATCTGACATGTGTCAGATGTCATGCAAACTTCAGCCGTTGACTACCGTGGACTGTTGTTGACCGCCGTCTACCACCACCGTGGGCCGCCATTCACCGGTGACGAACAACGTTAACCAAACTTTGACTGGTACGTGAGGACACGTGGGCATAAATTTTAAGATAAAATCGGTCATGTTTGAAATGTTTCGACGATCTGAATCCAATAAGGGTGGTTTCAAGTCGATCTGAGGTCTTTTGATAAGTCAATTGGAGACTTTTAGCCTCGGGAAGCATGTTCGGGACACGTTGACTGTTCCATGAGTTTTGCTGGTCTATTGTCTGGACATATAGTGATTGTTAGTAACCCTTGAGTATGATTGCGAATTAGCCCCGGAGTGGCTTATAGTGCAGGTTTCGGAAGTGCGCAGCACGGACGGTGTGTGAGTAGACCTTGATTTTTAAATGATGCATGCATATGTTTTAATGATTTATAAATATGGATTGAAATTCCTAGTTTATTTATAGTTTTGAACGATGTATTTCATGATGATTTAAATGTTGGTTGGATAATGATTTGAATGATGTTTTAATTCTCGATTTTAAATGATTTCTCGGGGATGCTTGAAATTGGTATTTCGGGCTTGAGACCCAGTTGATTTAAGGTTTGACTTAGAGTCAAACGGGAAATTGAACAATGATTTGAATAATAAAATGATATTCGGGCTCGTGTCCCCATTAGGAAGATGATGGACTCCAGGAGTAAGTCCATGTGTATGGAAACAATGTTTCGGGCCAAAGGCCCTATTGTGATGATTTCGTGAGGAAATGATATCGGGTTGTGACCTAGTTATGATTTATGAAAGGTATTCCTGGATTTGGGTGATAGGATTCGAGGAATCCTGGATCTACAAAGTGTTCCTAGACACTGATTTTATGAGATTTGTGAAAACTGGTTTTGGGCTCAGACCCTATGCGAAATAACTATTTTGATTTGAGAAACAACAGTTTTGAAAATATGTTTCCACTGTTTTCATTATGACAATTCTCCGTGATTATGAGAGGGACTCCAGTTACGAATATGTTTCCCCGGAAAGGACACTGGAGTTAACGCTCGCCTCCAAGGTACGGAGAGGTCACGATGCGTCTGCTATCGACCAGCCGAGAAAGGAGGCAGCCAAGGGAGGCTCGACTCAGGAGTCCGGATGTTATGTGAGATCGATCGTTGATATGTTCACGACAATCTGGAGATTGTCGGCCGGTGATGTATTCACGGTGACTTGCTTGGATCAGAGCGGTCCTTGAGCTTATGGGCATGCATTGCTAGGATTGGATAACGTGATTGATGATTATAGGATGAGATCTTACACGGTGGATATGAGAATGGGTCACGAGATTTTTGCATTATGATTTGTGTTCAGAGGTTTTAACATGTGGCGATTTTATGATGAAAGTACTTATTTTTCGTATGTACTGTTTTGTTGGAAAGAAATGGTTTTAAAGTGATATGCATGCATGGTTTGTAAAATGGAGGGTGAAAACTATATTTTGAAAAATGGTTTTAATAAATGATTATTTTTGTCCACTCACACGTTTTGTTATTTTTGGCACCCTCGAGGTTGATCGTGGATGCGGGCGGTAACAGAGACAGAGACATCACATGACCGCTGCACACTCTGGAAATTGTTGTGCACTCTGGATAACCCCGAGCGCGTTACAGACTTATCCCTTGTCTGACACGTATTGTCAGACGGGAGCAGGCACATCCCACGCGAATCCAGGGGGATTGGGATTGTCTTTTCAAAGTAGTATCAGAGCACTAGGTTACTTTTGTGGTGTCGCGTATTTTCCGGATATGATGTCTCTGGGCTGTTGTTATCTCGTCATTCACCTGGTAGTAAGGGTAAGAATAGGAAGATTAAGTGGGAATGAACCTATCTGTGGTTTTGTTTGGCATAGGATGACACGACCCACCCCCAATCCCTCGGGATTAAGGGATAAGTCATGCTCCTGCCTAACTCATGTGCAACACGAAAGTTAAACACTCATTCAACCCCTGTCGAACACACAAGCCAGACAAGGGATACCCAGGTCAACGTACCAAAAACCAAATTGAGTTAACCAGAGTTCGCAGCCTCACCGTGGATCGCGTGTGTGATGTCTCCATCTCCTAACAACAGCCCGCACCGTATCAACCTAAAGGGTATCGAAAACATAAAAGACTATGAGTGGACAAAAAGAAATGATAAGTTCATAAAACATTTCATAAGAAAAGACATTTATACCCTCCATGTAAAAGCAATGCATGCATTCGAAATCCAATTCATTTCAGCATAAGAAAACCATTTTATTTCAAAAACAATAAAAACCATTTATGAAAACTGAAATCATTTCCTTTTTCTCAAATCCAGGGCCTCAACCCAAAATCATAACTCAACATCAAAGTACGGGAACTCTGCCCAAAATCATAAATCAACATCAAAGTACAGGAACTCAGCCCAAAAATTCGCATATCCAAAACATCCGGGCCACTGCCCAAAACATCTGAAAACCATGGGAAAATCAAACGAAAATCAAGTCAATCAATCTGCTGGATCTCAAGCACCGAGTCTTTAAACTCAAAACACATGTGCGAGTCTTTAAACTCAAAACACATGTGCATCAGGCCTGCCCGGGATATCAATGAGTCTTTAAACTCAAAACCACATATCAAGCCTTCCAACGAGTCTTTAAACTCAAAACAACATATCAGGCCATCTCGGGATATCAACGAATCTTTAAATTCAAAACACAATCAACAGGCCTCGGGGGATATTATTAATCAAGGGTCTTCCCCCGTCATCAATCAACCGGGTCTTTAAATCCAAAACTAGATCCAGCAATAACAACCGGGTCTTTAAACCCAAAACCAATAGCAACGGGTCTTTAAATCCAAAACCAAGTGAAAATCATAGGAACTCGAGTCCAAAACCAAATACGAAATCATCATCGGAAATCTCGATTCAAATCCCGAAATCACATGAAAACCGAAAGCTGAAATCATCATAGGAACTCGATTCAAGCCTTGAAATCAAATCATAGTTCAAATCCCCAAAATCAAATCATTGAAAGCACATCAAATCGAAGCATAAGATCATATCTCGCAAAACGTGCAGAAACTATAAACCACAGATATCATAATCATAATCATAGAATCACGTATAGAAAGCAGATAAAAACATTTATGCATGCATCATAAGTTAGAAAACAAAGTCCACTCACAGACCATTCCCGTTGTTGTGTCGATACACGTGTAATACGCCGTTCCTGGCTAATCCACTATCACCGGACATCCCGAACCTGTCCAAATCACATACTAAGGTCACTAACTACTTCAATAAGCATCTACTAAAGCTCCATAATTTTTCCGCATTTTTAACTATTTTTAACCCAGCCTTTAAACCTTCCAACATCCCGAAACATATCGAAATGATGTCTGATCGACTCGAAACCAGTCCCAAAATGTTCATTACATCGATACGATAAAAGGTCATGTTGAACACTTCCTCAAAATACGTGCCATGCACCCCACGTGCCTCCCAATGGGCTGCGTGTGGGCCTCACGTGCCTCAGCACAGTTGTCTTCAACTTCGGTCAGACCCGGTCTGAACCGGTTTGAACCAACCCGGTCTAGCCAAATCGGCAAGGACGGTTCAGCCCCGTAAATCGTTCAAACAAAGAACCAGAAGTCCAGTTTCCCCCCTCTGTGTTCTTGTGATTCCGGCCACCGTTGGCCATGGTTCCAATCCCAACACCTTCGTCTTAAGGTCCAGAACCTCACCTGATCAACCAATTGGAGTATTAGCCTTCAAAACTTAAGTTGCCATTTTCAACTAAAACACGACATTTCACGGGAATTGTCACTTACCCTCCATCTCAAGCCTCGAAACTAGACTTATTCGATTTCCTAGACCTCCAGTAACACCTTCCACCCATTAGAATTTATCAACAACCAGGAAATGACAGGTTACCATTTTTCGAATTCAAACAAAATCTCATGGTTTCGACGAACCTTTGTCGTCATGCCGCGCCATGGCTTCCACCATCATCATCTCACCTTCCTTACACTTTTTCCTTCACGGATCATGGGTCATGGATGAGAATTGTTCGAGTTGGTGTATGATTATACGCTCAGCCTCTGTTTTTCACTATGTGTTCCTCCCAAAACCCGTGCAACCATTTCTCCCAATTTTTAAAACCAATCGAGGCGGTGAGGAAACCTTCCACGACCTTCCAGTAAGAGAGAAGGGTCCCAATCTGGTTAGGCATCAATCCCATGGCAGCCACATGTCTAATTATAACTAGGCACAACAAAAATACCAAATTGCCCTTGCCCCTCCAAATTATCATTTTGTCCCGAAGGAATTAAGGCTAAAATCCGAGCCATCCGAAGTCCAATTACAGCGTGCCGACTGTCGTTTACTAAGGGAATCAAGACCTATCTAACGGTCCTCGAAATACATGAAAATTAGTTGTCGTATAAAAAGTCAACAATTTTCCCCTTTCAACCAAACTACCAAAATACCCCTGAACTTCCGAACATCATAACTTTTTCCTTGAACATAAAAATCGGACGCGTCGTCTATCTATGAACTTATGACGTCCCGAACTACGTCACAGTCATCGGCCAAAGTCCATTTGATCGCTCGAACAAAAACTCAACATTTCGCCCAAACCAGGGTAAAATCGTCATTTTGCACCGTCCGATCGTAATTACTCAACTAATCACTGATTAATCTCGCTGATTCGTCATTAGCCACTAATATAATCTCGAATTTCGGGACGGGTTGTTACATAGGATGCCATGGTTGAGTAGTTTTAGACCCTATTTAGGGCTAGATGGACCCCGAGTAGACTTAAGGAGAGCCGAGTTTCTTGTGAGCCCAGCGACTAAAGGCCGGAGAGTTATGAGTGGACGGGATCCTCGGATAGTAGCTACTAGTTGAGTGGGTGCAAGTACGGTGAGTTTTCTGAATTATGACCGATGATTGGTCAGGATGGATGGGCTATTAAGAACAGCCAGACGTCATGGACGACCCTAGTTGGAGATTGATTGGACAAGTTACCAAGAGTGTGGAACTTGTGGATCGGATCCTAGAATGGACCGATCAGTAGATTATACGCTTTTGAGCGGATGGTATGGGCGGCAACCCAAGTGCTTTATCTCGATGCCCGGTTGAGTGACCACGATAGTGTTGGGTCGTCATTATGAGCGTTTGGTATAGATAGCAATGAGCTTCTTGGATTGGTCTTCTTGAGATTCATGGCAGATATTGCTATCGATGGACATGGACAAAACTATCGAGAGTTGGGGGACGTTCGAGGAACGTCCTTATACTATTTTCACCCACTCATACCGAGATACAAGAGAGGTAGAGTACCTCCCCAGATGAGTGGAGGGGTATAATCTCCCTGCTCATGTGAATAAAATTGACGGATGCTCGGTATAAGCAGAGATTCAGAGTTTTAGCTCGGTTCGCACTATGTGCGATGACGATTGCGGTAGTGAGTCTTCGTTGGGTTGTGTCAGGTCTTAGAAGTAAGACTCGAGTGATGATGTGACATCTTATGGAGATAAGTTGGACGGAGTTCCATCATTAATCTGATGGTTCCGTATGACACCAAGAGTGTCTAGAGGTTGTAGATGCGAAGGAGCGAGAGGAAATCCAGGCCATTAGTGGCAGACATGTGAGTTTGACGGATGCTCGGTATAAGCAGAGATTCAGAGTTTTAGCTCGGTTCGCACTATGTGCGATGACGATTGCGGTAGTGAGTCTTCGTTGGGTTGTGTCAGGTCTTAGAAGTAAGACTCGAGTGATGATGTGACATCTTATGGAGATAAGTTGGACGGAGTTCCATCATTAATCTGATGGTTCCGTATGACACCAAGAGTGTCTAGAGGTTGTAGATGCGAAGGAGCGAGAGGAAATCCAGGCCATTAGTGGCAGACATGTGAGTTTTGGTGATCGCTGAGCGAGACAGAGAGGAGCCCGAATGGCTCAGTAAGATTCCACTAATCCAACCAAACAAGGGGTATGTTTAGGTTACTGGAGGCATGGAGTATCCCTGGATTGGTGACAGGTACCCTGATTAGTTGTGGGCGGACTGCACGGATAATGCGTGCAATAGTTGATCCCATAGAGTTAGGAAATGCGAGTTAGTACTTCAATCAGCACTATCTTGATGGTCGTTTGGTAAACCGAGACTGTTCGGATTGGACAAGGTGTTTGGTTTTCCAAGACATACAAGACTCGTGGTGATGTTCCTCATGGATGGATGGACTAACCATTATTCCTCTACAGAGTATTTGTGGGACTGGTGGTATTTGGTAGTCATGAATTGTTATGATTGGTCTTCTAGTAGGACCAGAGGAGATCAGGAAGGAAAAGTATTAAGCTTTTTACAAAAAGATACTATTTTTGTGCGTTATGGCTTGGAGGCCGGGAAGAGACGACAGGTAGGTCATTAGGGACACGAGCACGTGTTGTGATGTCCCTAGTGATCCCAGTGAGCTTGGAGTGAGTTAACTATGCCAAGTTTCCCGATATGTCATCGGAAGAATTACAAGGCAAGTGGAATTGGGGTTACCTACCCAGTGTTATTTATGGGAATTCGATGGAACTTTGGGAGTTGATTTAATGAGATAGCTAGATAGTGAACTGGTACGAAATAATTATTCCCTACCACATTTGTAGCATGATTTTGTTTAGGTTGAGCAATGGAAGGTGCTTGATGTTACCTAGAGCGGTGAGTGTAGCTTGGATTTGGTAGAGCCGCGTTGGTGATATGGGTCATGTTACGATGGCTGAGAGAGCTAGTGTGGATCCTTGGAGGATTAGAAGGATGGAGATGATTGAGGATCGAGTTGGCTATAGATTAGCGAAGATCGCAGTGAGTGTGAATAGCGATGATCGATATGATCGATATGATTGGGATGACTAAGAGGATCGAGATAAGTGTAAATCAATTTGGTTATAGACCGAGTTGGCAGTAGATTGAGAGAGTTGGGATGGGTGTCAACTAATGATAATGATTGAGATTGGAATCACTCAGTTTGGATGAGTGTCAACAATTATTGGGTGAAGGTTTATCCTCGAGAGGGTAGCCGTTGACGAGATTGGCTCGGAGGGGAGTCAATCTGGAGTGAGATGATTAATGAGGGAGCGATAATGATTGATTACTGCCCTAGTTTGACTATCTTGGACGATAGTGAGGATTTTGGACATGACATTGATGCATCGATATACGAGTATAGAAGGTATATTTATGATGCACGTTGAGATTTTGCATATGCAGTTAGGCAGGTGGGATGCCTTGAGATGATCTATTCACCTATGTTTTGGAGCTTGCCGCATTGAGGCATGTACGGGAGAGTTGGACTCACTACCTCCTAGGGAGATGTACCGGATCTTGACAAATCACTTGAGCTTTAGGTGTTGGCACTTCGAGAGTTCAACGTACCAATCCGAACCGGTACGTCTTGGTAGGCGTGAGTTAATTGGTTTTTGAAATTCTAGATGAGTATGTGTTGGACGCATCTCGAGTGGTTGTCTGGTGACCAGGAAAACTAAGATAGAACATTGAGTTAGAATGTACGACCTGACTAGAGCGGAGATCAGAAAGACAGGTTCCGACGTTGGATCATGAATGGCTACTATGCCAGCCATGTAGTAAATGGACTAGATCTGAGACTGTTTTGGTGTGTAGATTTGTGTGGATATTTGTACGTGATCGGATGATGCATGAGTGCAATCCTTGAGCCGCACATGAGTAGGACCGATGTGATTGTTGAGTGTTGACGAATCTGATTGATGTGGTACGATCATCAGATTGAGTCTGAGATGGACATGGTATGATAATCGGGTTGGATCCGATATTGATTTTTCAATGAGATCCTTGATGAGAAGAAGAGTACTGTGCTCTATAGGTGAGGGACTTTTAGAGGGTTCGATTATTGTGTGCGCTTGAAGCACAGGGCCATGGTTGTGGGCCAGAGGAACCCTAGTGAAACTGAGTGGCGATTTTCTCAACTAGAGCAAGTATTCGATGGGGTCAACATGCGCTCTGGTGAGTGGCATGAGGTATGGTACGAGGTACCCTGATAGGACTCTAGGAGGAGTCGAGATTATAGTTGCGCAATGGAAGCGTAATGGAGCCGTGAGTTACCAGCTAAACACGACAGTGCATTATGAGTATGATATACGGTTAGAGACCACCGAGTAGAGACGACTTGTGGTGCTCCAGCTTGGTAGAGATTAGATTTTCAACTTGGATGGTGAGTAGGACTAACAGTATGAACAGGATGTCAGTTTGGTAGAGCAGAATCTCAACTTTGATGCTAACCGAGGCAGGTAAGATCGACGAGTGTCGATGTCTCATACGAGACTGGAGAATTGAGCAATGGAGATTCCAGTGACTGTTAGGCCATTTTCTTGTCTGAAATGGTTGTTAATGATGAGCTAAGTTACAATAGTAGTCGTTGGATGGTAGTGTCGTCGAGTGACATTTTCTTTCGGTATGAGTACCGTGGATAATTATTGGACGTGCACGTGGAAACGTGTGCCTCAAATTGAAGGTAGGGGTAGATTTCAGTAGTTTGGATGTTGAATTGAGTTGATTTAAATTTTGAGGACGAAGTTATTTTAAGGAGGGTCGATTGTAACGAGTTGTCCTGAATTTACGGGATTAATTAAGAATTAATCAAGGATTAATGGACGATCAGGATGAAATGATGATTTTGCCCCTAGATGAGGGTAGAAGTTAACTTTTGACCCAGAAGATCAATGGCATGTGGATCGAGACCCATTATGTAGATCTAGATTATATGAGTTTGTAGACAGGAGGCACGTCAAAAATGAACATCGTACGGGAAAGTTACGGGTCTCGAACGAATTGGAGTACAATTGCACGATTTAAGAGGCAAGTGAACATTTGTCTCTTGTAGGCCCAGATGTTTGTGGTTAGGCCCAATGGATGAGTGACAAGTGTCACTCATCCATGCTCCCCATCTTCATTCATGCATCTCATTCCCTTCCTATTCCATTCATCCCACCCGAAACCCAAATCCAACCCACATACCCTTATTCCCTCATCCTTGCTACTACGTGAGTAAAACAAAGTTAGAGAGTGAGTTGAGACGAAGAGGACGGTAGCAACGGCTTGGAAAACCGTACACAGTGGCTTGAAATCCGAAAGGTAAGCCGTTTAGGGTCAAATTCAAAGTTTGAGTTTTAGGGCTAATTGGACGGTTTTGATGATCGAAAATAATACCCATGGACTAGACGAGCACACTGGGATCAAAAGGATGGATTTTGGTCGCTGGAACTGGCTAGAAATCGAGGTTGAAGGTTGTCCAAAAATCACCAAGCTTGACAGGTGATTTCTAGACCTTTTTAATCAATTTTGAGTCCATAGATCCATTTTTGGGATCATTACGACTAGATAGGAAGAAAAATGATCGAAAATGGTTGAGGAATGAGTGAGATCGAGTCGGGTCGGGTTCGCGGGTTGGTTGACTCATTACAGAAAATGGGTCCACCTGGCTAGAGGTTAACAATGATGACGTGGTAGTCCATGCAAATCAGGTGATGCCACATGGCAGGTTATCAGGTCCAGTCAGCTGTCAGGCTTAGTCAGCATGTTAGACCACGTGAACCAATCGGGTAGTGCCACGTGGCAGGCTATCAAACCTGACATTTTCAAATTTGACAAGTGTTAGATGTTAGGCTGACGTCAGCATTACGTCATCTGTTAACTGGCATTGACCGTCGTGGACTGCTGTTGACCAGCATTGACCACCGCTCTGGACTGGCGACGACCAGCGTTGACTAGACTTTGACCAGTGCATAAGGGTGTGTGGGCACAAATTTCAATGAAAACCCAGTCATGTTTGAAAGGTTTTGACGATCTAAATCCAATGGGGGTGGTTTTTGGTCGGTCAGAGGTCATTTGATAGGTTAATTGGAGGTTCTTAGCCTCGGAAAGCGTGTTCAGGATACGTTGACTGTTACGGAGTTTTGTTGGTTTGTTGTAAGGACATATAGGGATTGTTAGTAACCCTTGAGTTTGATTTGGATAGGGCCGGACGTCTCAAAGATTATGAATTAGCCCTAAAGTGGCTTAGGGCGCATGTTTCAGAGCACGCAGCACGAACGGTGTATGAGTGGACCTTGATTTCTAAATGATACATGCATATGTTTTAGTGATTTATGAATATGGATTGAAATTCTTGGTTTATTTATAATTTTGAATGAGGTATTTCATGATGATTTATATGTTGGTTGGATCATGATTTGAATGAGGTTTTAATTCTCGGGTTTAAATGATTTCACATGGATGAGTGAAATCGGTATTTTGGGCTTGAGACCCAGTTGATTTAAAGTTTGACTCAGATTAAATTGAACAATGATTTCAATAATAAAATGATTTTCATATTTGAAAATGATATTCGGGCTTGTGACCCTATTGGAAAGATGATGGACTCCAGGAGTGTGTCCATGTGTATGGAAACCATGTTTCAGGCCAAGCGCCCTATTGTGATGATTTCGCGAGGAAATGATATCGAGATTTGACCAAGTTATTATTTATGAAATTTATTCCTGGATTTGGTTGATAGGATTCGAGGAATCCTAGATTTATGAAGTGTTCCTAGACACTGATTTTATGACATTTGTGGAAATTGGTTTCGAGATGAGACCTTATTCGAAATAATTTTTTTGATCTGAGAAACAACAGTTTTGAAATTTTTTTTCCACTCTTTTTATTATGACCATTCTTCGTGGCTATGAGAGGGCCTTCAGTTTCGAATATGTTTCCCCAAAAAGGACCCTGGAGATAACTCTTGCCTCCGAGGTATGGAGAGGTCATTATGCACCTGCTGTCGAGCAGCCGTGAGAGGCAACAACCGAGGAAGGCTCGATTTAGGAGTGCGGATGTTATGTGAGATCGATCGTCGATATGTTCACAATAATCTGGAGATTTTCAGCCGGTGATGTGTTCACGGTGACATGCTCGGATCAGAGCGGTCCTTGAGTTTATGGTCACGCGTTGCTAGGATTGGATAACGTGACTGATGATGATGGGCTGAGATCCCACACAGTGGATATGAGAATGGGTCCCGAGGTTTTTGCATTATGATTTGTGTCCAAAGGTTTTAACATGTGTCAGTTTTATGATTAAAGTACTTGTTTTTCGTATGTACTGTTTTGTTGGAAAGAAAAGGTTTTAAAGTGATATGCATGCATGCTTTATAAAACAAACGGTGAAAACTATATTGTCAGGACCCGTCCCAATCCCCCTCGGGATTAACGCGGACGACCCTGATCCCGTCTGACACGAAGTATCAGACAAGGAAAAATTCCATCATTAGCCCGCTCGGGCCTTCAGAGTACGCCAGGATCCGAATGAGGTATGTGATATCTCGGTCTCTACTACAACCCGCATCCGCCGTCAACCTTAAGGGCAGTCAAAACATTTAAAATTTGTGAGTGGACAAAACAATAATTTGTAAAAAATTCATTTCATAAAAGACATTTGTACCCTTCACTAAAAATCATGCATGCATTCGAAAACCATTTATCCAAAAGAACCATATGTGGGAACTAAGCCCAAAACCATAACCAAAACCAAGCACACGGGCCATTACCCAAATCCATGTGGGACTCAGCCCAAAACCTGTACATATCACATATCATATAGTATATACATATAAATCACATAACCCTTCCTGTCACAGTTTCTAAAGCTACGCGCGTGCTACCCAAGGTCTCAAGCCCAAGTCTCTCAGGGTCCACCCAAGTCAATGTCCGTAGATTAATGACCCACCCTGAGGTTATAATCCAATCCCTCCTAAGAGTAAGGTACCCAACGGGGGCGACTCCACTCAGTTAGTGCTCCGTGACTACTCCGGGGTCCACCTAGGTCAATGACCCTCCCTAGAGGAAACATTCCAAATAAGGAAGGTATATGAATATATATATATAACGTAACATTCATGCCCGGTCCCCATAAACCGTCATGAATCATAAAAACCTTTTAAGGGTTCATGCCGGTCCCTATAAACAGTCATGAACTTGGAAATCCATTTAGCGTCCCCGACCCAAAAACATAAAAGTAAAGTAACTAGGTCTCATGCCCAAACACATGACTCAACTGGGCATCGTGACTGATATCTCATGGTCAGTCACGACTCTGATCGTAGTGATGCATGCCACCATCCGTCCAGGACCGCTCTCAATCCCGATATGTCACCGTGAACATATCAACTGATGCGACCACCTCTAGTTCATGGTTCACTCATCACCGATCGACATCCTGAACTGTCAGCACTCCAAAGTAGAGCCTTTATCGGCTGCCTGACAACGGATCGTGCATCGTGACTTCTCCGGAAGGAACACATCCTAGTCTGGAGGCGAGCGTCGTATCGTCTGTCGCCTTGCACAAAGCACCTACCGCGACCACGACTCAGACCCGAAGGTCATCAATAGGGTCCTATGCCCGAGAGAAACCCAAATGGGTTGCATGCACGAGTTTATCCTTTTTAAATCCAAAACCATTTCATTTAAACCAACGTAGAAATACAAACCCGTATAGGCACCGTATAAGGCTGAAACCTCGAAATATGTACCAATATGTAACCATACAAAAATGCACTAATGGCATCACAAAACAAGTACTAGAGCATATAATAAACATTTATGCATTCACCAATTTAGAAAACAAGGTCCACTCACAGACCATCCGAGATGGCGCCTCGATACGCAGGGTTGTCTCTGTTCGAGCAACCGTGTAGCTCTTGGAGTATCGCGTAGGTCGAGGATATGATGTCTCAGTGAACTACAGTTTGTCATGGACCTGATAGTTAGGATGCCGGTACGATAGTTAGTAGGATTGAATCGTGGAACATCTTGGTTCGGCACTCGATGCCGGGGTTTCCATTGTTCTATAGTGGTTGGCGAGTGGTTTGACTTCGACAACTTTCCGGAGTCGAGACCGTCGATCGGTCTAGTCATGTCAGCTTTAGTGATGGGACTGCAATCCACAGTCGAGGTTGTGCTTATCGGTTAGGCCCAGTTGATTTACGTATCGGGCTCGAGGCCCATTTGGTTTACGAATCGGGCTCGGAGCCCAGTTGACTTACGTATCGGGCACAAGGCCCATTTGGTTTATGAAATCAGGCACGGGGCCTATTTGGTTTATGAAATCGGGCACGAGGCCCATTTGGTTTACGATATCGGGCACGAGGCCCATTTGGTTTACGAAATCAGGCATGAGGCCCAGTTGGTTTACGATTCGGGTCGGAGGCCCAGTTTGTATGTGGATTCTGGATTAGGGCCCAGTTATGTTTTACGATAGTGATTTCAGGTCTAGGACCCATAAATGGATTTATGGTTCATGACGGTTTATGGGGACCGGCATGAATCCTTGAAAGGTTTTTATGGCTCATGACGGTTTATGGGGACCGGACATGAACCCTTGAAAGGTTTTGAGAATGTTTTCAAATGGTTTTTCGTATACCATCTTTTATATATAAATTGTCTTCTCTAGGGAGGGTCGTTGGACTGGGTGGACCCCGGAGTAGTCACGGAGCACTGACTGAGTGGAGTCGCCCCCGTTGGGTTCCTTACTTTCAGAAAGGCTATGGATCATAACCCCCAAGGAGGGTCATTGATCTACGGACATTGACCTGGGTGGACCCTAGAGAGACTTGGGCTTGAGACCCCGCATAGCATGCTCGTAGCTCTAGATACTGTGAAAGGATTGGTTATATGAAATAAATATATGGATAAACATGATTTAAATTGGTTTGCGAAATTGTGTTTTATGATTGATAAATGGATTTGGGCCGAGATCCCACATATGTTTATTATGTTCTAGATTTCTGTAAATGGTTTTGGGCAGGAGCTCGAATGAATGTGGTTGTTTAAACATATGTGATTGGATAAATGGTTTTACTATGCATGCATGCATTTTAGTGAAGGGTATAAAGGTCTTTTATAAAATGTATTTACGAACTATTGCTTTTTGTCCACTCACAGTCTTTCTGTTTTCAATTCCCTTCAGGTTGAATACGGTGCGGACTGTAGGAGAGACCGAGATATCACATACCTCCTCCAGATCCTGGCGTATTCTGGAAGCCTTCGGGCTAAAGGTTCAAATTTTCCCTGGTCTGACACTCCGTGTCAGACGGGATCAGGAGCGTCCCTCGTTAATCACGGGGGGATTGGGACGGGTCCTGACAATATTTTGAAAAATGGTTTTATTAAATGATTATTTTTTTCCATTCACACGTTTTGTTGTTTTTTGCACCCTCCAGGTGGATCGCCGATGCGGGCTGTAGCAGAGATAGAGATACGACATGACCGCTGCACATTCTGGAAATCACTGCGCACTTTGGATAACCCCGAACGGGTTATGGACTTATCCCTTGTCGGACACACGGTGTTAGACGAGAGCAGACACATCCCATGATAATCTAGGGGGATTGGGATGGGTCCTGTCATTTGACCTAAAGACAGAGTCATTTTCAAGACTCGTGGATTGAGGTCCGAGTGAGTTACGGCTTGGAGGCCGGGGCCATCGATTGCTAGGGGCATGGGACACGTGTTATGATGTCCCCACTTAGCCAGTGAGCTTGGAGTGATTTCGGCTGTGTCGAGTTTCGCGATGCATCATCGGAAGGTTTACGCGGTTGTAGCATCTAGAAGGAGTTTCTCGGGTACGTAACCCAGTTTGTAACCATATTGTCGGAAGGTAGCGATAGAGTTGAGATCATTGAGAGCCTAGCCATAGGACTAAGTGGGAATGTTCCTTGTTGAAATTCGATCGAACTTCGAGAGTTTGATATGACAAGGCAGCTGGACAATGTAAATATACTTGTCTTGAAAGTTCCTAGTGAACTTCTCATCACTCATAGATGTATAAGCTTGTAAGGGTCGAGCTGATTTGAAAAGTGAAGTGATTGTGGAAGGAACATTATAGTAGCTATCAACATATATTATTGATTGGTGAAGGAGACTTCTCATTTTCCTATTTCTATGCTTGCAACATGGTTGCAATTTTTATTGCGTTCAAAGAGGGAGTAAGAACTTGACACCCAGGCTGTGGGTCAAATTTGAATAACTGGAAGAGCAGACGGTGCTTAGTGTCAACAAACGTGATGAGTGAGTATTTGATTGGTAGACTCGTGTTGGTGATATGGGTCATGTTATGTTAGCTGAGAGTCCTAGTATGGATCCACCGAGGATCGAGATTTTTGAGGACCAATTTGGGTTATGGATCAAGAGTGGTGGATCGAGGTGATTGAGAGGATAGAGATGGTGCTGGATTGGTGTCGGCCAACCATGACAGTTGAGATGAGATTCACTCAGACTAGATGAGCGTCAGTGATTGGCGAGTGGAGGTTATCCCCTTATATGTTGGTATTCCCTCGAAGTGGAACTCAAGGCAGAGGAGACAGCTAGAGCTGATTGACAAACGTTGAGGATACATTGAGTATCATTCAGGAAAAGATAAATAGTTGATACCCCAAGTAGGATGTTTGCAGGCTCGTTATGGCTCCAGATAGAGAGATTGTACTGCTGGTAGATGACCATGGGATATATGGATATGGGTATGTGGTAGGACGCTGCATAAGTGTAGTCCTTGAACACGCCTAAGAGTGCCTATGTGATTGCTGTGATATGGACGCACCTGTGAGTAGTACATATTAGATAGCATGATTGTTGAGGATCGAGCAATCTGATCGATGAGGTATGGTCATTGGATTGAGTCTGAGATGGATATGATATGGTAATCGAACGGGGTCCGATATTGATTGAGCATTGAGTACGAGGAATAGACATCGAATACTGTGCGTTAGTGTAGAGTGGCTGAAAGGGTTCAATGATTATGTGAGCATGGAGCTCAAGGCCATGATGGGTCATAGGAACCCTAGTGATATGATTGTGTATGTGATCGGGGTCCAGATACACTCGAGATGAGTGAGATGTCGGTTTGTATACTGAGAGGATGATTTTGATGAAAGTTAAGGCTCGTGACGAGTCAGGATTACAGCACTGGTCGCAGAGTGACACGAGATACGATGTTGGGATTCTAGAAGGTCAGAGTTGCACAACGGAAGCGTAGTGAAACTGTGAGTTACCAGCTGGGCACGATGGTGTGTCGTCGATGTATTGAGTATCGTGAATGTGTTGGATGTTGGGAGTTGTCGAGTGAGACAGAGAACTTCTGATGCTCAGCAGGGGCATGATTGACAAATTGGATGCTGAGTAGGATGGGCAGCAGGACTGAACCAGACTGCGTAGAATGTTAGGTTGGTATAGCAGGATTGGCGGCCTGGATTATCAGTCGAATATGAGGATAAGATTGACTTTTCAGTTTGGATTCTAAGCACATATGCGTAGGTGACAAGTGAGATCGACGAGCGTCGATGTCTCTTTTAAGACTTGAGATTGAGTATTCGAGGTTTCCAGTGACGAAAAGTCACTCATGGATACAGTCACGAAGGATGAGCTGAGTTTCAATAACAGGACCCGTCCCAAATGGACTTTGATAACCGTGCCTGGTCCTATTCCCGTCTGAAAAGTCAACTGAAGTACCAAAATTACCCTCAGCATTTGCCGGACAAAGGATAGCCATACTGATTTCCACTCATGCCTTCGCCTCTCTCCCAGCCCCGATCTTCGTGCCACGACCTGCAGGGTCATAAAAACATAAAAGGTGTGAGTGGACAAAAATAACATCGTTTAAAAATACATTTAAAAAATGAATCATTTCCCCTCCAGTTATAAAACATGCATGCATAGAGTAAAACATGTGAAAAACTGGCTCTCAAGACAAATCACATAAAAAGTATCAAACCAGTCACAAAAGACCATCATCAATAGTACTCATAACCAGTACTCACATATCCAGCACAATAATCAAACAACACTACTCACAAGTGCACAATCAATCATACCATCACAACGGCACTACGCGTAGACCCACTCGGGTACTGCACTCACGCAACATCCGAGTCATGTCCAGGAACTGCACTCACGCAACATTCGAATCATGTCCGGGAACTGCACACACACATCTAGATGTACATGTACTCGGGAACTGCACTATCTCAACATCCAAGGCACGGCTAGGAACTGCACTCGCTTCATCCGGACACATACCAGTGTCCACAATCACAAACACTATCCATACCACAAACACATATCATCACATCAAGTACCACATACGTTTGACTCCAATCCCAAGTCAAATATCATCATCAAACCGAGCCTACACCCACATCATTAGTTTCAACCAAACTTTGACTAAAAAATAAGTCAAAACCATTTCGAAATCTCGGGCCTATGCCAAAATCATCGTTTTCACCACTTATCATAAAACATGCTCAAAACCGATTAAATAATCCATAAAATCAACAAATAATCATATCAAATCAGCAATCCAATTATTGCAACTCAAATCAGCAATCCAATTATTGCAACTCAAATCAACAATCCAATTATTGCAACTCAAATCATGGAATCAATCATGTAAAACATTTAACTATGCATGCATAATAGTTTATAAAACAAACGTCCACTCACACACCATCCAAACTGCTCCATTCCGACCCGCGCACTTTTCTGTAATTTCCAGGAATCACAAATCCTGTCAAAAACCACCACTAAGGATCACTAACCCTACAAATAATGTCATATTTAAATCCCATAATTTTTCGGAATTAAAATACGTATTAAAACATAACGTAACACTTCAAACAATCGAAATTATACCGAAAGGGTGTCTTCTCGACTCGAAACTTATGCCGTTAGACTCGTAGGATCGAGAACTCAAAGTTTCATGTTGCTCGTATATCGTGGAATAGTACCACGCGCCCCTCACGAGCCGCCGCAAGTGGCTGCGCGTGAAGTCCACGCGCGATGCTACAGTACCATCTCCTTCACCCGATACCCTGCAAAATGGGTCGCTCGACCCGGTTCATGACCTAATTAAATTCCTTCCAATTTCGGTCCAATTACTACATTCTAATCGTCTAATTGCATCAAATCAATCCTAATTAAAGATCCATGACCTTAATTCCACAAATACTTACCTAAAAATAGTCCAACACAAGCTCGAAAATTTGAAGGTATCGTAGGTCCTATACTGGGTCTGTTCGTCATCGATTTCCTTCGATATTGAGATGGTTTTGTTCGAAAGGATCCTAGAAATAATAATCTACGTTCAATCAATTGAATTTGAGTCTAAATCCAAGGTTCAATTATGAAAATCCCAACCTCTGGCTTTCAGGTTATGTTTCGGGTTTCTTCCCTTTGCTCTCTTATTTTCCTTCTCATTTTTAGTCTCTATTCCTCTCAATTTTTTAGACGTCTTTGTAATTAAGGCTGGTTGTTGTGTGGAAGATTGAATCAGTCCTCTGTGTTTTGTTCTTCTTTCCTTCCTACCCTTTCAAACAGATGAACAAAAACACAATTAACAATTATACAGACACACGCCAAACACATTAATCTCATTTTTATAGGTGACATGTGTCACTCAATTAACAGTCACCCATCGGCTGATTCATCAAAATCCAACCAATTTACCATTTTAACCTTCACTCGTAAAATTACCAAAATACCCCTAGCCCTTTTCAGACCCGAAATATTCAATCCGAACTACGATTTCGACTTGTCACCTGTCTACGAACTCAGCGTCTCAAGACCTACGTAACGGTCCTCACAAAAAGTCCAAATAGAATCCCGGTCAAAAAACCAACTTTTAACCACAATCAATATAGGGGCAAAAACGTCATTTTCTTCTAAATTTTTAAAATTCCTTTTTTCGAATTTTCAGGTCTTCACATTCAGCATTGACCATTGGATTGTAGTTAACGTCAAGTGATGTTTGGCTTATGTTGCAAAACTGTGGTTGGATGTTGGACATATACCTCACATGGAGGCAGGATTGGATTTCCACAATGGACTGGATCAGTGTGAATTTTGGGGACAAAATTCTTTAAGCGGGGAAGATTGTAACAACCCATCCCGAATTTCATGATTAACAAGAAGTAATTAAGGATTATATAAGAATTAAATGGGATTAATCAAGGATTATCGAACGATCGGAGTATACTACCTGCATGTGACTATATGATTTTATGGTTTCACCAACAGGCATGAAATCGAGGATTTGATTTTCGTTTTTGAAGGATTTCACGATGCTACGTGAAATCGAGATTCGGGCATGAGTCCCAGTTGGAAATCCCCTTTGATTATTGGGATTTGGAAAATGCATTGAATAATGAAATGGTTTTCGAATTTAGAAATATCTTTCGGGCGCATGACCCAGTTGATTTATGGTTTGACTTAGAGTATAGTCAAACGTGAAATATATCGGGCTGTGACCCAATTATGAGATTTATGAAAGATATTTTGGGCCATGAGATCCAGTTTTGGATTTGATACGATTCGAGGAATCATGGGTTTGTGAAGTGTTGATAGACACAGTTTTCAATGATGATTTTGTGGAAACGGATTTGTTGAAATTATATTCCGGGCGTGGACCTGTTGAGATGATTTATGAGAAATAAGTATTTTGAATTGAGTTACAACAGTTATGAAAATTTTTCCACTGTTTTTAAAGTGATGATTTTGATTTTGAGTTTAAAGGCCCGGGAGTTTAAAGACTCGGATTATGAGTGGGCCGGTTGTGAATATGTTTCTCCATAAAACACCCTGGAGATAATGCTCACTTCCGAGGTACGGAGAGGTCACATGTGCTTGCTGTTGAGCAGACGAGGGAGGCTCGACACGAGTGCGGTATATGAGATCAATCGATGATATGTTCACGACGATCTGGAGATTGTCGACTGGTGATGTGTTCACGGCGACATGCTCAGGATCAGAGCAGTCCCTTAGATGGGCACCCGTTGTTGGGATTGGCATCATGACTGATGATGATGGGCTGAGATCCCACATGGTATTATTTTTGGGCTGAGGTCCCACATTGATTTGATTTGGGCTGAGCCCCTGTGTGATTTGGTTATGGGCTGAGGCCCTACTGAGGAAATGGCTTTGATTGAGAAGCATTTTTCACTGTGTTTCATTTTGAAAAGCAATATGATTTGCTTTTGAGAAAAGTAATATGATTTGCTTTTGAGAAAAGTATTTGAATACTTGTATTCTGATGCATGCATGTTTTTACGTAATGGGTATAAATATCATTTCCGTAAATTTTCATTATACTGTTATTTTTTTCCACTTATAGATTTTATGGTTTTTGATACCCTTCAGGTTGATCGTGGATACATGCTGTAGTAGAGACAGAGACATCACATGCCGTAGCGCACATCACAGATCTTGGCGCACTCTGCATAACCTAGAGTGGGTTACGATTTTATCTCTAGTTTGGCACGTGGTGCTAGATGGGAGCAGGGACATCCCATGATAATTCAGGGGGATTTGGATGGGTCCTAAGGCCATAAAGGGACCGATGAAGTGTGCAGACATGAGCTGCGAAGAAGGAGTCAGTAAAACCATGAGGTTGCTGCATATATACCCTCACATGTAGATTTTCGTGTAAGAAGGTATTGCTGACATCCAACTGATTTAAGAACCAATCACGAGAAGAAGCAAATGAGAGAAGAAGTCTGATGGTAATTGATATTGCAACAAGACTGCAAGTCTTAGTGTAGTATATGCCTTCCTGCTCATGAAAGCCCTTGACAACAATATGAGCCTTATAGTGATCAATAAAACCATCAAGGGTTCGTTTAATCCGAAAGACCCACTTGCATCCAGGCAAGTTCTGAGAAGGTGAAGCAGGAACATGACTTCATGTATGAGTTTGTTAGAGAGAATCAAACTTTAGCTGCATTGCAACTTGCCAATGGGGAATCTTAAGAGCTTGAAGGTATGTAGTGGGAACAAAGCTTGTAGGACAGGTGAGATAGGAAGGGAAACGATGTTAGTGGCAGTGAAAGCTTTGGGCTTGGTAATATCTGATTTGGGCCTAGTTTGCATAGGGTGAGTAGGCACAAGGGGTGGGGGTGGGGTGTTGGAACATGAACATAAGGAGGAAAGGAGGAGGCAGCAAGATCAGAAGTAGGGAGAGAAGAAGAAGTATTAGAGGAGGACAAAGGGAAGACAAGTCAGGATAGGAAAGTAAGGTAAATGAGAAACTTTTTGAGGATATAGGGGCATGAGATGAAGGAGAGGACAACAAGGGAGGAATGTGATGAAAGGGAAAAGAGGTTTCATTGAAAATGACATGACGAGAGATGTAGATTTGACCAGAGGAATGGTCAAGGCACCTGTACCCTTTTGTTGAAGACTATTACCAAGAAAGACACACGTTTTGCTCTTAGGATCTAGCTTGGTGGAAACATAAGGTTTGATCTTAGGAAAACATAAGCAACCAAAGACCTTGAGGGTAGTATAAGTAGGAGGTTTGTGGAAAAGATGTTCCCAGGGTGAAATATCAGAGGGAAGGATAAGGAGCCTATTTATCAAATAGATGGAAGTAGAGAATGTCTCAACCCAGAAATGATGAGGAACGTTAGAGGAAACTAGGAGATTACGGGCAGTTTCCACCAAGTACACTATGCTTGCACTCAACGCACCCATTTTGTTCAAGGGTATGGAGACAACGAAACTGATGAAGAATACCATGAATGGCCATATGACTGGTGTATTCACCCCCTGAATCAGAGCAACACCCCATACATCAGAGTGAACAAGTTCTAGAGGGGCAGTGGCCATACAAGTAGCAGAAGAAAATGGTAACTTGCTACACTTGCCTAATGGATAAGCAGAACAAAAAGTTTGAACTATCTTGGGGTCAGAAACAGGAAGCGAATAGTTGGGACAAAGTTGATGCAGAACCTTGAAAGAAGGATGACCCAAACTAGGGTGCTATATGTTGGAGGGAGCTTTAGAAATGACCAAAGAACAAGGAGAATTGAAGAGGGAATGAAGGGCATTGAAGACATAAGACCAAGCTCGGTAGGGCCCTGAAAAAGTATCCTCCCCGTGAAGAGGTCCATAATCACAAAACAAGAGAGATAGAAGGAAAAATAATGACAGGACCGCCCCCGAGAGGGGCATCGATAACCGTGCCCGGTCTTGCTCCTGTCTGGCAAGGTGACTGAAAACCCCAAGTTACCCTCAGTACTTGCCAAACCAGGGATAGCCACACGTACTTACTCATGCCTCCGCCCCTCGTACAGCCTCGAACAACGCGCCACGACCTGGAGGGTCAATAAAAACCAAAAGGTGTGAGTGGACAAATAGAATTCAGTTTGCAAAATAGTTACGAAAAGACGTTTTTACCCTCCAAGTAAAAACCAATGCATGCATACAAAAATCGTTTCGCAATCCGTTACATTTTCAACATAAGAAATTCATATATGAAAGATCAGAAACATTTTCCTTTTCTTAACCTTCGGGTCATAACCCGCAGTCATGAACACAGGGCCACAGCCCAAAACCATAAAATCCAAATCCAAGTATACGACATCAACCAATCCATCAACCAATCCATCAACCATATAAACCGGGCCACTGCCCAACTATCCAATCATCAGAGAACATCAATGAATCACAATCAATCAGTTTGCTGGATATCAAGTGCGCCCGAGTCTTTAAACTCAAAACCATGCGCATAATCAGGCCTTCCCGGGATTTCAACGAGTCTTTAAACTCAAAACATAACCAATAGGCCTCGGGGGTATCACAATAACCGAGTCTTTTGACTCACGAGTCTTTAAACTCATTAAGGGCCCTCCCCCATCATCAATTAACCGAGTCTTTAAACTCAAAACGTGCTCCAGCAATAGCACCGGGTCTTTAAACCCAAAACAGTTTCCAACGGGTCTTTAAACCCAAAACATTTTTTATTCACAACAACTCGGGATCTATCCCGAAATCACATTTTGTCATAAACAGGACTCATGGTCCGAATTTCCACATTCAAGTCCCCAATTCATACTTCACAAACATAATCAAATTATCATTTGACACGGAGAATGCAAAATCAGACCAAATCATTTTGTTAAATCCTTTTTCATTCCCGAATCCGAATTCGCAATAATGATTCTGTAAGCCGGCATCCGGAAACATCATCCCGAACCCAAAACAAGAATCCACTTTAAATTTCCGAAAACTGAAAACTCGTTAATCCAAGTTACTTTTCTGCCCCAAGCACCAAACCAGAAATCATCTTATTCAAAAGCCATTTTAATTCCTTGAAATCACTTCATTTCTCAAATCACATTATCCGGGCATCAAAACCACGACCATAATCACTAAAATCCCGGTCTAGTCAAGCATACTCAAAATCCAATTTAAAATCCTCGAAATCGCAACCTCAATTCACCTTCCAAATTCAAACATCAAACAGTGATCAAATCACAATAACTCAAATCTCGTAAAAACGTGCAAAACCGCAAAAACCTCGAAAACCGTGTTCACACCGTAAATCGCACTCACAATCATAAACAACTTTCTTAAATCATCATACACCCATTTCATATAAACTCTTTCATTAAACCATTATTAAGCACAAAAGTAACCATAGTCTCGAAATACGTGTAATTTCACATATATAGTAAAAATACGTATAACTACAGAAATCGAATACGAAAAAATACGAAAATCGAAATCAATCACAACTTATAATCATAATCATAAAAATCATAGAAATAATTTGTGCATGCATTAAATTTGAAAGCAACGTCCACTCACACACCGTCCAATAGGGCTCGGTTTCGCGCCGCACGCGGTTCCGTAATTCCCGATATTTTCCAGAAATTCCAAATCCTGTCCGAGAACATAATTTAGTGTCACTAAGAGCTTAGATAATAACATACCATTTTCCCATAATTTTCCGGGAATTAATCGTTAATTACAAACGTAATATAAACCTTCGGACCCTCAAAACAACATCGAAACGGCGTCCGAAAAATTCGAAACCAACGTTAAAATGTTCGTTACATGGTATAGGACAAGGTTCGTGTTGAACTCACCTTGAAATTCGGCCCCACGCGCCGTCACGCGCCAGCTACAGTAACCCCAACGGTCACCATCCTCACCTGATTCCACTGTAAAACGGGTATGCAACCCGCGACTGGACCCGATTCAATCCCTGCAAATATCCACTTAAATCCTTCAATTAAACTCTCCGATAGCAAAGAAATGGACCCAATTTAAGTTCTGTTTTACTCATTCACGTCGACATGGCCTAAAACCAGCCCAATCGAATACGGGTCCTAATCGGGTTCTTAGTCCCCATTCATTACACAGTCGCAGATACACTCAATTAATTAGTTGGGGAGCTTCGTATACTGATTCTAAGGACGATCACACAAGTAATTTCACAAGAACTAACCTCAATCATCACGACTCCAAGCTTGGATTTTTCGACGAAGAACCGACCACTGTTCATCACTGGAGTGCACCAATACCCATCGTTTCCTTCAATTTCTTCACTCAGCAGCACCGCAGGATCCATAAGAACATGTTTCTGAGCTCAAATCCAAGGTCCCGAGCCTCCAACCACCTGGACTCCACAACGACCCGTTCCCAGAAACTGAACCTCAGTCTGGGGTCAAAACACGACCACTCCCAATCGATTTTTGCGTGGTTGCAATCGACACCAGCCCAGGTAGCTGCACTGATTATCAGTTTGGACCCCCAAGACTCACAGATCGAATTTGGTATTTTTCCCTCCATTTCCGAATTTTGATTTCAGACTCTCTGGTTTCTCAAATTCCTCCCTTTCTTTCTTCTTTCCCCCTCAGAACTCAGTTCTCTCCTCCTAGTTCCTTCTCCCGTTCACAATTTCACTCACTGTGGCCTTGGGAAGATAAATCATGGCCTGAACAAGGTCTCTGTTTTCCTTAGCTCCCATGGCTCCAGTCCCGCATTCTGTTCCCCGCATAGACACCACTCAACCGTGCACTCCCATCTCTCCCTGCTCCCTCACTATCTGCCTAAGTAACTAGACCACGACATTGCCCCAATTCCAATCTCACCCGTGCAACTTCAACCTCCTGCCCACTTTGTTTTCTTACCTCAAAAGAGCACCAGCCCGTGCACTGCCACTCACCACACCAGGCACGATTGCCTCCCACTCAGTCAAAAAAACAATTCCCTCAGTCCACTAGCACCCATCACGAGCGATTGGATTCCATAAACAATTTGCACGCTTAGACACCCACGGCATAGCCGTGCAGGTTGTCTCCCACGGTGGTGAACAGAGCCCAGTTTGTAAAATGACCAAATTGCCCCCAGTTGGCAAATTACCATTATGCCCTCCGATTTCCGTGACCCGTAACTTGGTCATTCGGACTCCGATCGACGTGTACCGCATGCCTACGGACTCAGGGCATCGAGACCATCCTAACGGTCCTCGGTCCACGGCCATCGAACCTCCCGATCAAAAAGTCAACATTTTCCCTTACTCCGTCCAAATTACGAAAATGCCCATGAACTTCCGAACATCATAACTTCCACCTCGAACGTCGGAATCGAACGTGCCACCTGTCTATGGACTCGTGACGTCCCAAACTACGTCACGATCATCGGTCAAAGTCCATTTGACCGCCCGAATGAAAAGCCAACGTTTTCCCCACGATCAGGGGCAAAACGGTCATTTGGCATCGTTCGTCCGATTTCGCCCAACTAATCACCGATTAGCCCCGCTAATCATGATTAGGTAGTAATCTAATCCCGAATTCCGGGATGGGTCGTTACAATCTTCCCCCCTTAAAGAATTTCGTCCCCGAAATTTCCAACTGATCTAGTCTCGCACGTTCCTCCCTCCAAAAATTAGTTCAGTTCTCGAAATTCCCAATTATCCTCATTCCACATCCACCGCGTGGAAAACATTTTGAGCCCGCAACACGTGTATTCCCTTACACCAACTAACCCATTTGTACTCAGACGTCCCATTACCGTCTCATGTCGTACCGACCACACTCGACCACCTCGAGTGAAAATGGTCACTTGATGTCTGCTCCCACTGGGAGTCACCAAATCTCACTCGTCAGTCCGTGCTGACGCTACCAACCAAACTGTCACCACTAAGCTCTACCACCCTAGTAAAGCGGCAATCAACAGCCGGAGGGTGTCACATAACGTAGCGTAAGATCAATAACACGATCTCATCTCGCAGGGCAAACCCAACCCTGCAGCATAGATCAAGCTCAAGTCCAGCACACAAAAAATTCCAAGTGGGTCTGAACTAAGCCGAATGCCAACGCGTATAACCAAATCACTGGTACCTCCCACGTACCGTCACTAAATACCACTCGGCCGGTCCGGTACCAACCCTCGTACACCGTACAGGGTACGTACATCCATCTCCCACAAGACCACTACAAGGTTTACAGTCAATCACAATCTGACACTGAGGTTTCATGTCCAATCCCATACTAGCCAAATCGATCATTCCAACTCGTCATCCATTCTAGGTCCCATGGTCACCCGACCAGTAACACAATCATCGACTCCCCAAACACGTCATCCAAGAGGTACAAATCCATGCACGCTCACCAGGGCATGAACAGTCATGCCGAGTGGGCATCTAATCTCCTTCACAATACCGAGGCGCACCAACCCCGAATCTATCGGGTACCCGCTCAATCCGTCACCACATCACATCCGATTGACTTCGAAAAGAAGCCAATCCCAAACGCACATATCTCCGACTGACCAATCAGACTCTGTTGGATATCCACTCATCCACAAGTCAAGCCTTGAGTCAAAACACTTAAGACTTCGAAGAGAAGTTCGGTCAAACTATTCCCATATCTAAACATTTATGACAGAGCGATGAGCTCTACCCCCAGCCTGATCAAGGCGATCACAATTCGAGTCAGTTACCACGTCACGCAACTAGTAACACCACGATCCCTAGATCGTCACCGCGCCTAAGGCCCACAACATCATAATCCAGATCCACCTAGGGTCCACCCATGCTCACAGCTAGCAATCCACCTGGAACATGACCGTAGGGTCTTATACCCACTAGATTTCCTGTTAACCACCCGACACTCCTCAAGGAATTTTCTCCTTCAACCATTCACTTAGCAGCGTAATACATCCACTCTGTGGATCCCCTCTATCTACCTCATATCGATCCCTGCCACTCCACCTAGGAGAGGCCAAGGATGATCCAATACGATGTCTTCAACATCCACCCTATGTGAGTGCAACACAACTCTCTGCACCCATGGTACCAAACATCCAACATCGCCTGCCACCCAGCAGAAAATGGGAGTCCGCTTACCCCAACCTCGAGAAATGCAACTCCACCCGATGACCCCAAAACACACTTGGGTCCACCACCCAATACACGCTCATCGTTCTGGTATACGCGATCAACATCTTCCAGGGCAGAGAATAAGAAGTCAACCCCGATGACCTCCGAATACCAACCACCAATGATTTTCCTCACGTCCCAAATATACCGCTTATCCACTAATCTCTTATCACCTCACACTGTTGGGACTTATCCCAACACCTCACCATCTCCGCTGGATTCCATCCAGTCCATGACTCAACCCCTACTAAATCTCAGGTACCAACGTACGTCGATCAAGACTGAGTCATCCCCCAACTCGTGACCCAACACATTCTCCATCACTGATACCAGCACCAGCGCTAGTACCAGTACCATCCTACCACGTCCACTCAACACCCAGGTGTAGGGTTGATGGCCATGGATCTCCGCTCATAACGAGCGACGATCCCGCATCACTACTCGTACTCCGCAACTAGGGGTACCACCATTATGGCAATCCACCCAGTGGACGTTCCCTGAACGCCCCAGAATTCTCAACTACCACCACTACAACAAGTATCCACGACACTCAGCAATTTCCACAAGATCCATCCCGAATTTCCTAACTCACTCAATACCTGACCAATAACCGGTCCTTGGCATCCTAAGTGCCAATCGTTCCATCAGCCTTTCCGGCTCATCTCGAGTCTTGGTACCTTACCATGACTCAACTCACGTTCCTAACCCAAAATCCTGACTCCTCGTGAGTCCAATCTCATACCAAACCAACCAGGTCATCACTGACATATCCCATCCCCGAGCAATTCCCAATGCTCAACCACATTCTATACGACCAATAGGGCCTAAGAGATAGTACAAGTAGCCCAAATATGCGGCGTTCCAGCCACCGGTCACGTTCGTTCCTGCAGCCCACACAATTCTATGTCTAGCAAGTCGCGCAAACCACAGTTCACAGGGTACACTACCCGACATCTGACCCTCAAACCAGGGTCAATCTCATCCGGGATTTGACATGAGGTCCCAAACGCCCTCGCCTACTCGTCTCACTATCAGGTCGCGCACGAGGCTTAGGCTTTGGAGGCATGATGTGGCAACAGAATCAGCAACCTAGTGCTCTGATACCAAATTGACAGGACCGCCCCCAAGAGGGGCATCGATAACCGTGCCTGGTCCTGCTCCCGTCTGGCAAGGTGACTAAAAACCCCAAGTTACCCTCAGTACTTGCCAAACCAGGGATAGCCACACGTACTTACTCATGCCTCCGCCCCTCGTACAGCCTCGAACAACGCGCCACGACCTAGAGGGTCAATAAAAACCAAAAGGTGTGAGTGGACAAAAAGAATTCAGTTTGCAAAACAGTTACGGAAAGACGTTTTTACCCTCCAAGTAAAAACCAATGCATGCATACAAAAATCGTTTCGCAATCCGTTACATTTTCAACATAAGAAATCCATATATGAAAGATCAGAAACATTTTCCTTTTCTTAACCTTCGGGTCATAGCCCGCAGTCATGAACACAGGGCCACAGCCCAAAACCATAAAATCCAAATCCAAGTATACGACATCAACCAATCCATCAACCATATAAACCGGGCCACTGCCCAACTATCCAATCATCAGAGAACATCAATGAATCACAATCAATCAGTTTGCTGGATATCAAGTGCGCCCGAGTCTTTAAACTCAAAACCATGCGCATAATCAGGCCTTCCCGGGATTTCAACGAGTCTTTAAACTCAAAACATAACCAATAGGCCTCGGGGGTATCACAATAACCGAGTCTTTTGACTCACGAGTCTTTAAACTCATTAAGGGCCCTCCCCCATCATCAATTAACCGAGTCTTTAAACTCAAAACGTGCTCCAACAATAGCACCGGGTCTTTAAACCCAAAACAGTTTCCAACGGGTCTTTAAACCCAAAACATTTTTTATTCACAACAACTCGGGATCTATCCCGAAATCACATTTTGTCATAACAGGACTCATGGTCCGAATTTCCACATTCAAGTCCCCAATTCATACTTCACAAACATAATCAAATTATCATTTGACACGGGGCATGCAAAATCAGACCAAATCATTTTGTTAAATCCTTTTTCATTCCCGAATCCGAATTCGCAATAATGATTCCGTAAGCCGGCATCCGGAAACATCATTCCGAACCCAAACGAAGAATCCACTTTAAATTTCCGAAAACTGAAAACTCGTTAATCCAAGTTACTTTTCTGCCCCAAGCACCAAACCAGAAATCATCTTATTCAAAAGCCATTTTAATTCCTTGAAATCACTTCATTTCTCAAATCACATTATCCGGGCATCAAAACCACGACCATAATCACTAAAATCCCGGTCTAGTCAAGCATATTCAAAATCCAATTTAAAATCCTCGAAATCGCAAACCTCAATTCACCTTCCAAATTCAAACATCAAACAGTGATCAAATCACAATAAACTCAAATCTCGTAAAAACGTGCAAAACCGCAAAAACCTCGAAAACCGTGTCCACACCGTAAATCGCACTCACAATCATAAACAACTTTCTTAAATCATCATACACCTATTTCATATAAACTCTTTCATTAAACCATTATTAAGCACAAAAGTAACCATAGTCTCGAAATACGTGTAATTTCACATATAAAGTAAAAATACGTATAACTACGAAAATCGAATACGTAAAAATACGAAAATCGAAATCAATCACAACTTATAATCATAATCATAAAAATCATAGAAATAATTTGTGCATGCATTAAATTTGAAAGCAACGTCCACTCACACACCGTCCAATAGGGCTCGGTTTCGCGCCGCACGCGGTTCCGTAATTCCCGATATTTTCCAGAAATTCCAAATCCTGTCCGAGAACATAATTTAGTGTCACTAAGAGCTTAGATAATAACATACCATTTTCCCATAATTTTTCGGGAATTAATCGTTAATTACAAACGTAATATAAACCTTCAGACCCTCGAAATAACGTCGAAACAGCGTCCGAAAAATTCGAAACCAACGTTAAAATGTTCGTTACATGGTATAGGACAAGGTTCGTGTTGAACTCACCTTGAAATTCGGCCCCACGCGCCGTCACGCGCCTTCGCAAGCGGCTGCGCGTGACACTCACGCGCCAGCTACAGTAACCCCAACGGTCACCATCCTCACCCGATTCCACTGTAAAACGGGTATGCAACCCGCGACTGGACCCGATTCAATCCCTGCAAATATCCACTTAGATCCTTCAATTAAACTCTCAGATAGCATCGAAATGGACCCAATTTAAGTTCTGTTTTACTCATTCACGTCGACATGGCCTAAAACCAGCCCAATCGAATACGGGTCCTAATTGGGTTCTTAGTCCCCATTCATTACACAGTCGCAGATACACTCAATTAATTAGTTGGGGAGCTTCGTATACTGATTCTAAGGATGATCACACAAGTAATTTCACAAGAACTAACCTCAATCATCACGACTCCAAGCTTGGATTTTTCGACGAAGAACCGACCACTGTTCATCACTAGAGTGCACCATTACCCATCGTTTCCTTCAATTTCTTCACTCAGAAGCACCGCAGGATCCATAAGAACATGTTTCTGAGCTCAAATCCAAGGTCCCGAGCCTCCAACCACCTGGACTCCACCACGACCCGTTCCCAGAAACTGAACCTCAGTCTGGGGTCAAAACACGACCACTCCCAATCGATTTTTGCGTGGTTGCAATCGACACCAGCCCAGGTAGCTGCACTGATTATCAGTTTGGACCCCCAAGACTCACAGATCGAATTTGGTATTTTTCCCTCCATTTCCGAATTTTGATTTCAGACTCTCTGGTTTCTCAAATTCCTCCCTTTCTTTCTTCTTTCCCCCTCAGAACTCAGTTCTCTCCTCCTAGTTCCTTCTCCCGTTCACAATTTCACTCACTGTGGCCTTGGGAAGATCAATCATGGCCTGAACAAGGTCTCTGTTTTCCTTAGCTCCCATGGCTCCAGTCCCGCATTCTGTTCCCCGTACAGACACCACTCAACCGTGCACTCCCATCTCTCCCTGCTCCCTCACTATCTGCCTAAGTAACTAGACCACGACATTGCCCCAATTCCAATCTCACCCGTGCAACTTCAACCTCCTACCCACTTTGTTTTCTTACCTCAAAAGAGCACCAGCCCGTGCACTGCCACTCACCACACCAGGCACGATTGCCTCCCACTCAGTCAAAAAAACAATTCCCTCAGTCCACTAGCACCCATCACGAGCGATTGGATTCCATAAACAATTTGCACGCTTAGACACCCACGGCATAGCCGTGCAGGTTGTCTCCCACGGTGGTGAACAGTGCCCAGTTGGTAAAAGGACCAAATTGCCCCCAGTTGGCAAATTACCATTATGCCCTCCGATTTCCGTGACCCGTAACTTGGTCATTCGAACTCCGATCGACGTGTACCGCATGCCTACGGACTCAGGGCATCGAGACCATCCTAACGGTCCTCGGTCCACGGCCATCGGACCTCCCGATCAAAAAGTCAACATTTTCCCTTACTCCGTCCAAATTACGAAAATGCCCATGAACTTCCGAACATCATAACTTCCACCTCGAACGTCGGAATCGAACGTGCCACCTGTCTATGGACTCGTGACGTCCCAAACTACGTCACGATCATAGGTCAAAGTCCATTTGACCGCCCGAATAAAAAGTCAACGTTTTCCCCACGATTAGGGGCAAAACGGTCATTTGGCATCGTTCGTTCGATTTCGCCCAACTAATCACCGATTAGCCCCGCTAATCATGATTAGGTAGTAATCTAGTCCCGAATTCCGGGATGGGTCATTACAAATAACACAAATTGTCATTTGTTAAACGAAAGAGGGAGAAAATATTATATGCTAGTTTAGGAGAATGAAGAACATTAGTGTGTTTAAAGGAACTAGTAGAGGAGGTTACGCTAGAGGAACCAGATTGAGAATAGGAAAACCTTTTCCATCTTCAATATAGACCTGCTCCTAGCCAGAGTAAGTAGTATGAGAGTCCAGAAGTCTGTAATCGCCAGTCATGTGGGAGCTTGCCCCAGAATTAGCAATACATGGAGAAGATGTCGCATTAGAGGCAGCCAACATCGCAGTGAGACAAGCAGGAGGAATGCAACCAACAAACGCATGATTCATCTGGTTGTGACAATCAATAGTAGGATGGTCAGGATTACCACAAATATGACAGCGGATGCGGCCATCAATGAAGCACCATTGGAGGAGGAACCACAAGAAGAAGATCATTGCCCTTGTAACGGTGAAAGATCGAAGCAAAAAACAATTTCCAAAGGATGTAATTATCATGACCAAGCTTGATTGGCACCATGTTACTAATATTCTAAATAGTGAGAGACGGAGGAGGACAAAAGATAGGAGGCATAACAGAAGTCATTGGAGGAAGATGAGAAGAAGAAGAAAAAGAAGAAGATGTAGAAGAAAAATTGGTCATGGATCAAGAAATTGGAGGGTTTAGGATGCTCACGAAAGGTGTTTGGGGCAAAGAAAAAATTTTAAAGAGAAAAAAAAATGAGGGAGAATTTCAAAGGATCAAAACCGTGAGGTGAATAGCTCTGATACCATAAAGAATATTGGCATTTCATTAACTTCAATAGAATACATAATACAAGTATGTATACTTACATAGTTGTACAAGACAGCTCATAGGATACAACTGGTACAAGCTGTAAATAACAAATAATAACATAAATTGAATAGACTAACTATCCTAACTAACTAATCTTATATATATTACTACACTGCTCTTTAAGACTACCTAAAATTGCCACCAAACAAATTGATTTAGTGCATCAGTATTGAAAATTAGGAAAAGGAAACACAAATGCCACCATGTGCAATTTAATACTATCTTCCATAGTTTCTAAGACATATTTGCATATGTAAGTGATTAATTGGTTGATAAATAATACTATAATTGGATGCCAGACACTTGCAGCAAGAATCTACATTCACATAGAATATAGCATATATATTGTAGACATCATATCTTACCAGAGTCACTAGATGGTGTACCTTAAGCCCAAACACCGAACATGGCCCCAGCCCATATCGCTTGCATAGCCTCGATAATGGGCCCAAGAGGGGATGACACGTGGAAGCATCTCCACCATCCGTTTGTATAACACGTGTCAGTACGCAAATCGAGGAATATTTTTCCCACATCAAAACTTTAGGAATTGAACATCCCACTCACCCATATATAAGGGATACACATTTCCCAATAAAGGTAACTAACTTTTACTATTCACTATTACTCTACCAAACTTATCACTTACCGTTTCCTTTTACGAACAAAGTTACTAACTTGACCGTCGGAGAACCTTAGGCTGGCACCACACCGGTGCCCATACTAATGGAAGACTCACGACTCTTCCTAGTTGACTTAAACAATCGGGTAGGCGTACTTTCCAATGACTTAAACATTACACGGCTTACCACTATGAATCGACTAGCAAACAAGACTTGGGAAACATTAGGGATTCAAATCTATGTTTTCATTAATAGGCAAGCCCACTTTTCTCGGCTTACATGAGCAATACAAAAGGAGGCACTTGGCCTTACTACAATCCTACAAAAGCAAAGAAAATTACAAGGCACGAGGCCCAATCCCTACTCTAGCTCTTCCACTTCAACAACAGGCTGCTCGGCCTCTGTCTGACCATTTCACTGTCTGGGCTGTGAGTTTGGCTGCTTGGCCTCAAACTTCTGCACGGTACCATCACCCTCGACGTCATCGTCCTCTTCCACTAACAACTCCTCAATAAACATCTTGGTTGTTATATTGCGGTCGAGACAGGGCATCTGGATCACCAGGTCTAGGTTATGATGGAAGAGGTTCTTGAAGAACTCCCACTCGTAGTTGGTGGCGTAGTCATTCTTTATTTTGTCATACTGCTCGAACTCCTTGAACTGAGCCACGTACTACTCCCAAGCGGGGGCCAAGTCGACCTCTCTGGCCACCTTCACCCGGGTCAGTTCATTCCAATGTCGAGCAATGTTATTCTCGGCTGCCTCAAGCTTGACATGCAGCTCGACCTTGGCCTTAACAACCTCTTCCATTTTCTTCTTCTAGGCCTCCAGCTACCGAGTAAGGTCTGCGGTGACCTTGATTGCCTTGTCGGCCGCACAGAGTTTCGGTGCTAGCTCCTCCTGCTTCCTCTTGAGCTTCTCCTTCTCTCTTTGGGCTAAGCTAACCCTTTTATGAGCATTGGTGAATTGAAGATACACCTAGCCAAGGGTTTGCACATTCATCATGTTAAACCGACCCAATCATGGTACATACAGTTAATTTGAGAAAATTACAAGGCAAATTTACATTGGTCAGTAGTAGGAGTGCCCTCTCCATTTTCTGGTCGGCGGTCTTAACCAGAACGACAACCAAGTCATCCAAGGGAATTGATGCCCCCTGGCAAAGATTATTTACCAGGGGTATCATCTTCCTTGGATAATAGAAGATTGCGGACGATCTGGCCGAACTAGGGTCAATGATCGACTCCCCCTCAGTAAACAACCTCAGGTTCACATCCTCCCCACGCCTCTTCAGTATATCCTATATCCTCATATCCAGCCGCAGAAGGGACAGTGGAGGAGTGTATCTCGACGACAACATCGTCCATGAGCCTCCAATTGTCGTCTGGGCTGCCAACACTACCTCAGCGTTTTTTTGCACCTTGAGCCGCTTAGGATCAGTTGAAAGAACCATTTCCCCCTCAGTCTTGGCCTCTTTTCCTTTGGGAGTCCGAGGAGGACTCTCCGATCTTGGTCTTGAGGCTCGGTTAGCCTTCTAGTTGGTATGCGACTTTCTTCCTCTTATTAAGCATCTAGTCCAGATGCTGGGCGACTTTCATGAGAGATGCCAACTATGTGTAGCTCTTCTCGACTTTCATTCTGACCGACCCGGCGTCCTTGTAAATCTTACTCCCAAGATGATATGGCACTAAAACACAGAGAGGCGAGTCCGCGACCAATAAAAAAACAAAAAAAGGCTCATCTAGGTCATGGCGACTTACACTCGTTGAAGTTAATTAGGATAGTCGTGTGCTGGAACCTTGGCAATCGAAGGATTCATCGGTTCCATTCCAAATCATCCAGCCTCGACTTAACCCTCCGGACAATCTCTTTCTCAGACGGCGTGATTGATAAACACATATTTCATCACCTTTTATCTCCATTTCCTTTTCATCTTACTTTTTTATATCCTTAATCCTACAATTTTTAACTTGTTTTAATGTTTTTAGGTACCAACCCAAAAATGTGGAGTAAAAAGGTTAAATTGGAGCAAAACCGCATAAGCTATCAAGAATGGGCCAAGATTTATAAATATTGGATCAAGATTCATCAAGATGGGTCAACACTATGTCCATATGTGCAAAAAAGGCTCAAGATTATGCCAAGATTCGTTCTTGGAGAAGCTTAAAAGAAGAAATGTATTAAAATTACAATGCAGAAATCTGCTTGTGCAGATTATCCCACTTCCACGGCCCATTGTGAACGCCTAAGATAGAATCAGAATGTGAGTAAGGTATGGTTGGAAAGCTCTAGAAGTCTAGTTTCCAATGGTTCAAGAATTACTCAAATCAGAGTCCTACAACCAAGGGAATTCATGTTTTGGTGAGGCATAGTCAGTCTGCGAGAATATGATTACTTGCTCTACTAGGAATTGAAGCCTTGCACGTTTTCTAGCTATTCCATCTTCTAAAATTCCAGCAAGCAACCCAAATTCCAAGTAAAATAAGGAGAGGAATTTCCCCTTTTTAATTAGGATTTGTTTTCCCTTTTTAAGTTAGGAGTTTCTATCACCTTTTTATTTAAGTTTTGTATTTATTCTTTCATTAGGATTTAGAATACCTTTTTCTTTAGGATTTTTATTTAATTAGTTTAATCCTTTTCCTTTTAGAATTAAATTGTGAACTCCTATTTATTTGAAGATTAATTTTCTCCTATAAATAGAGAGGCTTAGGTTATTTGTAGGGGTCGCCCATTTTTGTACCAAAGCTTTACTTAAACCAATTTTCCCTTTTTAATAAATTCGAGATTTCTTGTGCAAAAATAAACTACACCATTCTCCATAATTCACCATCCTCCATTGACATATAAGGTGTATTCTTGAGTGTCTCACCAAGAGTGTCGAACCACCTAGAATCTATAGAGCGTATTCTCGAGGATTCAAAGTGTAACTCAACCTCTTAACCCCGTAGTTTTCTCTTTGTACTTGAATATCGTATTTATTGGATTGATAATTAATTTTATTATGGTTCTATATTTTATATTGATTTCAATAATCTTCCATGCTATGTTTATGCTTAATGCTTGATTAGATATAGGGCGTATTCCCGAGTCTAAATTATTGAAAGTGTATAGGGCGTATTCTCGAGCACGTACTTAAGATAATGTACATGTATTTCATTAAACTAAGGTTTTGGAATTTCGTTGATTATGGAAATTGGCATGATTTATGAATGAGTTAGGTTAAAGATGAGTTGACCATGTAAATATTATATTAGAGTAGTTTAGAGTAATTTAATTACATAGGACTTTTAAAATCTATCTCTTTACCCCCAATTAATCAATCAAACGATAATCATACTTAGGTACCCTCAATCCCCGGTTAAGAACGATCCCTATTTACCAATGCTGCAATCTACAAAAAAGGGTTTTTAATTGCGTATGTTTCCTTAAGTGTTGAGTGTGACTTCGTGTTTACTTTAATGCTTAGTTTTTACTTATCAGGGATCTCCTCGGTAGGGAACATACCTACACACCGAGACAATGGTCAGGATAAATCCAGACACTTGGACAATAAACATCAACACAAGCGTATTCTATGACTGACACGACAACACAAGGACAACTAAGCACCTTAGGTCCGAAACCTGCTCGGTATTGGTCCTCCCTCGGTGTTCCCCTCCCAGTTCCCACCGACAAGGCAGAACATCATTTTGTATGACTTCTGCGAGGTTGGCATATCGAGTATAAACTCGCCTCTCTTACTCTTCTTGCAGCACTGAACAAAAATCCACCCAATGCTCTGCTGGTGGACGCCAAACTCATACAAGTACATGAGCCGTGCGTGGGTCAGCTCTGGTTACTCTGCCCAATGGAATGTGATGTAAAGGGAGCAGTGCACAATCCATGCGTTGGGATTGAGCTGACCGAGTGCTATCCCCATCCTCTTCACGTTTTTTCATAACCAATGGTGCAGAGGCAGCCGTACCCCGTGGTGCATCATCTCGGTATAGAACAAGGTCATACAGGCTGGGGGGTTACTCAGCAGCTCACCCCTTGTCGGTAGTCGTGTGACCACCAACTTAGGTACCCCAAATTCTATGTGCATCTTCATCAGCCCTTTCTCGGTCTTGTTTTTCACCATCTCATCCATGTTGAAGGTAGCTTTCACTATCTTATCCATGTGGAAGGTAGCTTTCACTATCGGAACCGCGTCCAATACTAACCCATCACTGGCCGACTTACCCTTGGCCATACGCACTAACCCCTTCTGACGGCCATGGGTCAGTCCTAGTGCCTAGTGCACACCTTTCTCCACAATGGTCTCGGTATCCACCATGACATTACCATTGCCCTTGTGGTTGGCAACCTATACTTCAGGAGCCAATTTTCCCTACTGATCAGAAATCTCAGCCACCTCGTTGTCTAGCTGAAACCTACCCCCTACTTCAGCCGAGATGGCCTCATCCTCACTCTCAGATGAAGGAATGAGGATCTTTACAATACTATCTGAAGATCCGCCGACCTCCAAGTCATAGAACCTCCCTTCCATTACCGAGTTACTATCTTCGGACATCTACAAGAAAGTCAGGGAGAACACAACTCAGAGACCGACCTGGACCGTGCAAGATCTAACCACAAACTAGACACAATTCATGCTCGGTTCTTCACAATTTCCTACTTTAATCGACAAAAATAAAAAAACATTACAACTAACTGTGTTTTTTCACGTTGGAGATGAAAATCGAACACTAAGGCATTCTTCTAAAACCTAAATCACACCCAAAATTTCAAAACCCAGAAATTCCAAAGTGATCTTCAACAAATTTTTGTAAGAAATTAAATCAGACCAATAGTAGACACATAACATAATATCATAAACAAAGAAGCAAAATTTTATTAGAAAAAAAAATAGCCATTAAAAAAAGAATTTTAAATTAAAGGAAAAGAAATTAAACCTGTTGTTGAAAAGGAGGGACCCAAGAGCCATCAGCCGACTCTCTGTGGAGCCTCAAAGTGAACTACCTGCATTCAAGTTCTTGACCTTGTAAGACAACCACGTACTTAGAATTCTCCAAACTATTCATCACAATCCCATGAGACCAGCCTTTGTCTCGGCATGCGTCGACTTTATCGCCAATCTTGAAGAACTCGTGGAGCTCTTTTGGCGGCATTGGCCTATCATTGCCATAACTGGAAAATTTCGGTTATGAGCCTAGGATTTGGGCGTTGAGGTTAGTTAGGATTCGGTATTGGACCAAGATGTGAGCTTTGTCCTTCGTTATGGAACGGAGCACGATGGCTAAGGGGTTGGGAATGTTGGAGCCATGACTTGGGTTTGATACTAGATCTACATATTAGAAGTGTTCATCAATGAGAGAGTGAGAGATGAAGGCTTGAGGTTGGCCTTCGATGACTTATTTGAGAGGGAGAGAAGAGAAGACCTAATACACTTGTAATGTGATATTTCCATTGCTTTTAACTTAGGTGGTGAAGCTATGGTTTTCATCCACATCGTTTCTCATAAAATTTTAAGAGAACAGTGCTCAATGTGTTTTCTTCTTCTCAACCATAGCATTTTTTTTCTTTCAAATAATATATTCTATAGAATTTGTGTAAAAATGCTATGGTTTAATGCTATTAATACTAGATTGTGGTGTAGTTCCAGAATGTTATATTCTTCATGATTTAGCCTAACGACATTCATTCTGGCAGCATCCTCAACTCTAGTTCTCAGCTTCTTTTCCCCAAAAATAGGGCACAATGTAGTAGTGCACGTTGTAGTCAAATCATGATGTAGTCAAATCACGATGTTTGCTAAATCACTTCTCCAAGATTATTAACAATTTAATTTATTAAATGTACCACTAGAAGAATCCTCCTGAATCGAAGAACGGAGTTCATAGATTCAGCATTTGTCATGACATTATAATGACGTTCATCCATATGAGCCATTAACCACCTTCGAAAGCCTACTTCTTTAAGGTGCTTGACTAATCTTAGGTTTTCTACAATCTTCTGGAAATGACGATCAAATTCAGCTACACGATAAGTTTTTGCAGCTTGCTAAAAATACATTAGCAATTCATCCTTCTTTTTCAATTGACAAATGTTCTTTATGTTGTTTTTCATGTGGTCAAAATAGAAAACATGCTCTATGAAAGGGAATTTTATCCTCAACACTTTCTCAATGCTTATATTCCTATCAGAAACAACAACAAGATTTGGACACTCACCAATAGTTATTAGAAATTTACTAAAAAACCATTCCCATGAAGCGTCTGTCTCCAAATGCCCAATTCCAAACGCAACAGGATAAATATTGCGAATACCATCAAAAGAATTTGCAACGAACAATACTCCCTTATACTTGCACTTCCAATGAGTCGCATCAACAACAATAACTGGCCACATTGAAGACCGAAACCCCCTTATTCAACCACCAATTTCCATAAAATATATATATATATATATATATAAGTGTGTTTTCATCAGTTAGGATGTGTGTCTTCGTGCCTAGATTCATTTGTTCCGATTAATAATAATAAGTAAGTAGAAGAGCATAAAAGTCATTCGGTCGCCCCCTAGTTAACTCTAAAGCCGATTCCTTTGCACTCCATGCTTTTGGATATGGAGTGCTAACACCAAGGTCATGTTTCACATCCATCACTAGTCATTCGGTTTTTATATGCTGTGTGAATTATTAAACTTTCTTTTAAAATAATTTCCAATGAAGACTATAGATGCTTGTCAATGGTTTTCATTTAAGAACTGAAGATCAGATTCATGCAACATATTGTATTTAGAAATCATGAAGTTTTCGTCCCCAATCTGGTGTTCACGAGCATGCCATGGACACCCGGCCCATGAACAATTAACACCCAATTGGCCCTTGGAGGAATGAGTAACTTTATACTTAAAGTTACCTCAAATTTCTACCAACTATAACTCCCTATTCAACTAGTGAAGCCCCATATCCCTATCTCTTTATAGGCTGGCATAATAAAGAAAGAGTGTGCACACTTATTAGCTATAGTTCTCATCTATTTTGTAAATAACTAGAGCTCGAGCAGTCGGCAATTAAGGGACTACTTTCATGGTAGATTGTCTAAAGAAAGGAAAAATAAAAAAGAATTTATTCGATGAAAACAATTTACCTGCTACTAACCCTAGAGACCAATTTACTCTTGAGTATCCATTATCACAATTGTCTTCTTCTTCATTCATCAATTCCAAATTGGTCCTATACTACTCTAATTCTTTTCTTCCATTTTATAGAATAGAACCTTAAGATAACTTCCCATGTTCACACTCCAATGATGATGAAGAAGGACTGCCTACTAAGTCCTTTTGTACACTAAATCCATATGCATCATTATCAAGAAGCTCGTCCAAATCAATCATTTTTATTGCATCATTCCTAAGATCATGTCTCTAATGTTGAATCTCATCTGTATTCTCATGGATAACTTGACTATTCTTATCTATGCCATTTGTTTTTAGAGCTAAATGACCAATTTCCCTCGTCCTCTTCAAATTCACCCTTCTAACACTTTCCACTTATGTTTCTTCTTTACCAACTAGTAAGGGCACAACTTTGAATCTTATGGTCTTACTAGAGTACCTCAAGACATATTGAACATCATCATCATTCACAATTTCATTATGCTTGTATTCAATGGATGTTAAAGGAACTGAGAACTTCAAACTGAGTTTTTAGCAGGATTGTTTAGCTGGGAAATAAGGCGAACACAGTTTATAAGCTTAGAAAACGTCGTAGCCCTTAGTACAATAATGTCGTTCATATCACCACATTTATACATGTACTTCTTTCCAGACCTTGACCATTTTCTGTTAAAAAAAAATCATAATTGTAGCCAATTCCACTCTTGAAATTTCATACACTAACATTTATTGCATTCAAGTTAAACTTCACTACAATCCTGTAAGTAAACTGCATGATTACTGTCGCACTATAAGACTACATAACTATTGTGGCACTGACTACAAGACTATAGAGGCACTATAGGACTACTAGACTATAGGATCACTATCAAACTATTGGACTATAGAGATACTATCAAACTAGATATATTTCATATCAGATCTGCAGAGTCGAGAATGGCTTCCATGGGCTTCAACCCGGCTTCATTTTCCCAACCTCACACTTGCAATTCACCTTCCTTAGTCCCTAATTGGTTACTTACTTAATTTTTGGATTTTCCTACACCTTTTTAAACAAATTCACTAAACCCAAAACACCCAAAATCATAATTAAGACAAATATTAGAGATATAGAAAGATGAGGTGTAACGACCCGTCTCGAATTATCGGGATTAATTAAGAATTAATGACGGATTAGCAAGGCTAATCGGGAATTAAACGAGGATTAACGAACGTTCAGGGCGAAATTATGATTTTGCCCCTAAACGGGGGCAAAAATTTGACTTTTGACCCGGAAGGTCAGATTGCCAAGGGCTGAGGACCTTTACGTAGATAAAGTTGATACGAATCCGTAGACAGGCGGCACGTCAAAATCGGAAGTTTTTTCGTAGCACTATTGCTCGAGTTACGAGGCAAGTGCCAATTGTCATTAATAGGCCCAGATATTTTGTCCCTAGCCCAATGGATGAGTGACAAGTGTCACTCATCAATTGCTCACTCAAACACGTTCATGCATATCACCCCATTCCTTTATTCGTCCAAACAAACCCGATCTCACCTAAATCAATTCATCGACCATTTCAATACTTGCTACTGGACTGAGAGAGAGAGAGACCGAGGAGGCTGACGGTGGCTGGATGATGCTAAGGTCGCTGTGGACGGCGATGATGGCCCAGGGAACAGAGGTAACCCGATTTCCCGATTATGTCCAATTTTTCCATTAATTTCGATTGGGACGTTAGGGGTGTTTTCTGGGGATTGAATGATGGCTATGGGGTTCATAGGAGAGTTTAGAATGGGTTTGGACAATGGTGAAGGGCTGAGACGCCCTGGGGATGGCCGGAAAAAATAGAGGTCGTGGAGTTCTTTGTGCACGGGTAGGTTTTATACGTTTCTTCTTAGGTTTCTTGATAGGAATAGATAGATAATGATGAGACAAAGAGAATGGAATCGGAAGGGAAGAAAAATGAGAAAAAATGGAGAGGATATAGCCTTGGACCGGTCACGCCAGTCCATGCAGATCGGTTGTACAGGATCGAACCGGACCGACTGTTCGCCCAAGGTTAAAGACAACTGTGTAGGGCGCGTGAGCCACACGTGCAACCCCTTTGGGCGGCGCATGAGGGCACGTGAAGCATTTCTTGGGAGTGGTTCCAACATGTGAAATCATCTATTCAATGTAACGAACATTTTGGGACTGGTTTCGAGTCGATCAGACATCGTTTCGATATAGTTCGGGACGTCCGAAGGTTTAGGATCGACTTTAAAAATAGTTAAAAATTTTGAACAATTACGGGGCTTTAGTGAGGGGTTATTTTAGTAGTTAGTAACCATCTAAATTAATTTGGACAGGTTCGCGAACCCCGAAGGCGACGATTGGCCCGAGAGAGGCTTAGGGCACGAGTATCGACGCGCAGCTTCGGACGGTCAGTGAGTGGACCTTTCTTTCTAAACTGATGCATGCATAAATGTTTATAAATGTTTTAAATACATGTTTTATGATGCCATGAGTGCATTTGTTTGTGATAGCCTAGAATTTACGTATTTGCACGTATTTCAAGAATTCCAGTTTTATACAATGCTTGTACGTGCTAGGTTTTCAATGAGGGTTTAATGAATAGGTTTTGGATTTGGAAATATGAAATCAGGCATGAGACCCATTTGATTGAGAACCCTCGGACTTTTGATTTGATGAGAAATCGGGCTGGAGGCCCATTTGAGTTATACGATCGGGCCGAGGGCCCCGTTGGTTTATGAATTCGGGCTTGAAGCCCAGTTGGTCGTAATATCGGGTTTGAGGCCCCTTTGATTGTGAAATTGGGCTTAAGGCCCCGTTGATTGTGAAATCGGGCTCGAAGCCCCGTTGATTTGTGGTATCGGGCTCGAGGCCCTATTGGTTGTGAAATCGGACTCGAAGCCCAGTTGATTTATGGTTTCGGGCTTGAGGCCCCGTTAGCTGTGATATTGGGCTAGGGGCCCAGTTGATTGTAAAATCAGGCTCGAGGCCCCCGTTATTGTGGTATCGGGCTTAAGTCCCAAGTTTTGATTTATGAAATGAGAATTCGGGTTTGAGATCCTATTGAAAGATAGATTTAGGCTGAGGCCTGTGAAAGTGGATTTGAATCAGATTCGAGGAATCCTGTTGAGATTCGGGTATGAGACACAGTTGAGAAAGAAAATGATTTGAAAATGTATATACCCTCCTAGATGATTTGATTGGTCTCCTCCAGCCGTCGACCTGGAGAGTCACGATCCACTACCTGTAATGAGTATCCCCATAGAGAGCACATTCCAGGACTGGGAGTTATAATATGGTCTCGGTTTGGGTCCGGAGATAGCCATCCAGACGTCGTAAATCCTGGATGTTGGATAGAGCCTCCCAGACGGAGAATTCCTAAGGGTAGACTCGGAGTGAGACCCCGGGGATGTGTTCCCTAGGGGCTATGTGCCCCGAATTGGCATCTTCTCAGAAGTGCCGAGGATGGGTTATACGTATGCATATACGTATGAGGTTTACAGAAAGTGATTTGGGGGTGGAGACCCCGTGTTTTATGTTTTGGAAAGTGGTTTGGGGTGGAGACCCTGTATTCTATGTTTTGATATTTCACTGAGAATGGTTTTGGGCTGAGTTCCCATATGGTTTGATTTGCGGTTTTAGGCCAAGGCCCTAATGATTATTCAAATGTTTTGATAAACAGTTTTCGAATGCATGCATCCTTTTCAGTGAAGGGCATAAATCTTCTTCTAGTGAAATGTTTTATTAAAAATATTTGTTTTGTCCATTCACGACTTTCGATGTTTTTGAATGCCCTTCAGGTTGATCGCGGATGAGGGCTGTAGCAGAGATCGAAACATCACACCTCCTCCTCCAGATCCTAGCGACCTTTGGTAGTCCCGGTTGGGCTAAAGAAGGAATTATCCCTGGTCTGACACTTCGTGTCAGACGGGAGCATGCACGTCCCATGTTGATCCCGGAGGATTTGGGATGGGTCCCTGTCATGAGGGATGAACTGCCTAGTTCAATTCGTGGTTGTGGCCGGTGATGAACAAGAGTGATAAGAAGCAAGGAGCAATGAGAATATAAGAGTGAGGATAAGATGAGAGAAGTGAAAGATTGCAAGCAGGGATAGAAGTTGGAATAGGGGTAAGAGTGAAATGAAGATAAGAGGCGTGAAAGATGATGAGCTAGTCTAGGTAGCAAGAATTTGGGAGGAAAAAAACCAGTCATGGTGGGAGCTTGGTTTTCTCTTATGTTCTCTAACATGGAGGGTTACTATAACATTCATATAGCATATAGATTTGTAAAACGTTTTTAGGGATCCCTATTTTTTAATACATTTTTTCCAAACCACATATTTTCATCAATTTCCCTATTTTTTCCGAGTACAATTTATGCCCATTTGACTAATACCCATAGGTACCCAAGCCCATGGGTATTTTATCTCATCCCTAATGATAGGGCTTCGTATGCATATACATTATTCTTCAAAGGTATAATCTCTTTATTTGGACTATTTATTACCATGTAGTTTACATTTTATAATATATTCAAACATGACTCTAATGTGTTTTAGTTATCCTCTACGCTCTTCAAAAGTTGACACCCGAGCTCCCTAGTTAAAATTTTTATGTCCCAACTCTCGTTCTGACGTGAAATATGTGGGGTACTGTTTTTCAACTATTACGAAGCTCATTAAAATGGCATATTAGCCAATTTTCCAAGTTTATGTATTTTTTTCCCCGATTTTGTTTCCTTCTCTTAGTTTTGGTGTATAATTAGTTAATTAACAAAGATGCCCTTTTGATGAGTCTGATAACAATTAGAAAATATAATCCATATATGTCATGTTAGCATATCTAATGGAAGTTGAGACAGAAAATTTAATAAGGGAATATGGTGTCATATTTTCAAGAGTTCAGGAGACAATTGTAACATTTGAAAAGTCATATATGAATGTTATATACGAATTTCTATGTAAATTTAAGAGTAGATAAGTGTAATTTGCTCCAAAAAAAAATTCTTGCTAGGGTTCACAAGTCATCTTTTTGTTAGGACCGACACATCATTCAAAACAATATGCATCTAAAAAAGCCATTTAATTTAAAAATTATTTAATTTAATAACCACTCTATCATTATTTAGAATGCTAGTATTTGGACACTTTAGGCACACTTAATAAACGAAACAAAAAATAGCCTAAAAATTAAAAGAAAAATTGATTCCAAAGTAATGAGAGTGTGGATTAATATATTGATTCCAAAAGTAATGAAAGTGTGGATTAAGTTGAGCATATATGCAAGTATCAAGTATATTTGATGACGTCGTTGAGAAGATAGACCAAAAGTAATGAAAGTGGGTAAAGAAGGAAGGCCAAGAAGGCCGTCCAAAGAGAGAAGGTGGATACAAAACTTGCAATGAGACCCATCACAGTGCACACAATTAGAACCACCAACACTTCTGCAGAAAATTCCCAGCTCATGTCCCGGATATATATTATGGCTAGCAGCACACCAAATCCCAGCACATTGTTCATAAAAACCCCTCCATAAATCTGCATCCATCAAACGTTAACAAACAAGATTAGATTAATTTCTAAAGTGGAAACTTTAATTAACACGAATCATATTTTAGTTTAAGGGAATCGAAATCGGTTGACATGTTACATATGCACTTTGACATCAGTTGTGATTCCTCACCATGGCCTTGAAGAAAATTTATATTTTAGTTTAAGGGAATCGAAATCGGTTGACATGTTACATATGCACTTTGACATCAGCTGTGATTCCTCACCATGGCCTTGAAGAAAATTTATGTCATCGAGATGTAGTTATTTTAACTTCTAAAATTTATGAAATGTCGCTTAACTTTCACACCGTTAAGATAATTCCCATTCAAAAATTGTATGTGGGACGGTTTCCAAAAGGTACTTCGGATATTTTTTTATTAACCAAAATAGACTAAAAGGCACACAAATTCGGTTGTATAAGTAGAACTAACCTCGGAAAATGTCAAAGAGGTGGTTCTTGGTGTTTGTCTAGAAGCTGCGTTGATTGCGGAGGCGGCCTGTCTGGCATTGGTTGCTAGAGGGACTAACACAAAAGCTACAAAGAATGAAGGTATATTTGCAGCTTTGGAGAAATTCTGCACACTATCTATGAGAGGTTCTGCTAAAACTGCCAATACAACAAACCCTAGCACCAAATATGATATGGCCTTCAACCATGCCCATATTGACTCTTCAATAACTCCACCATGTCCCTTTTCTTCACCCACCAACCTATCTGTTTCTTCCCAACTTCTCTGCATATATAATGATTTTAATAAAGAAAGATAAAGCTAATTATAACCTCAACAGTTGAATATGTTGTACGTACGTATATCTTTGCACAAATCACAGGTTGACAAGTTAAATATATTTTTAACAAGTTAAATATATTTTTAACAAGTTAATTATTTCCATATATGCGTGTCAAATTGTGGCTCAAATATTACTTACTTGATAGTTATCGTCTTCGGATTCAAATGAGGAAGGAGATTGGCCATTGGATTTATCAATCCATTTTGTTAATCCAGTCACAAATTCTTCCTCACTGACCATTTGGTCTCCACTTGTATCAAGTTCTTCTATCAGTTTTACAACTGATTCATCCACGTCTCCTGGAATCGTACCAAACTTCATATCCCTGATCAGTTCTTTCAGTTCTAATTGCGATATACGATTGTTTCCATCAAGATCAATCCTTTCAAACAACCTGAATTTTCAAGTGGAAAAAAAGAGTGTTCAACGGTACGTACACGAGATATCAATCTACATTTAGGCAAAATGTTAGAAAATATTGTACTTCAAGTTCGAATCCTATCCGTCTATTAAAGAAGAAAAATTTGTACCTTCTGATATTTGGAATATCTGGCATGCCATCCTCTGTAAGAATGCTTCCAATTGAACTGCTTTGGACATGTCTCATTACTGCTGACATTAAATTCTTCTTCATTTCACGTTCCCTTTTTCTATTTTCAATCCAAGGTTGAAAGGCCTAAGAAACAATAAATTAAGAAGCTTCACATAATCCATTCATTAGCATAATAAATTTACAAGAATCGATCGATGACACACAAGTACGTACTTCTGAGGGCAAATTACATTTCTAAGGAAATGGATTTGTCCTTTGTATTGTCAAAAAGGAAGTTGATAAGCTTTCTTTATAAATTTGGTTATAAGTGCATGTGTTCTTAAGTTTACACAGATGATATATCGACGATGAGCTACCTCGTATATGTTCTCCAAGGATCTTTCAGTGTTTTTTTGTGCACTGCTTTGACCTCTTCAATCCATTTGGTGAAGCCATTGATGAATTCATTTTAGTTATTTTCCCATCACTATCTAGGTCAAACTGTTTCATCACTGCTGCTGTGCCTTTATCCTTGTCGTCTTTCGTTGATATGAACTTGATTTCAAGAAGAAGTTCTTTCACTTCAGAAAGTTATATGTAATTGTCACCATCTTCATCTACTTCCTCAACAGCCTGCCCTCAGCCACATTGTCATTTTAATAATCAGTAAGTTGAAAATCATAAGAACGTACATTCGCCAAATGATGCGACAGTTTTTCATTTGGCATGACTCGCGGGACAAGAGTTCATGAATCAGCCTCACCTTCTTATAGCAGGTATATTTGGTGCACCTTTGACGCTAAGGACTCTCCTAGGGCCTGTTTTTGCACATGCTGTAGGATGCTTGACACCAATTCCCATGTTTCACAAATTCTAATCGTCTTTTCTGACCCAGGGCTGAAGATCTGTAGCGTTTTAATTAATAATATTAGTGAATTTATACATATCAGTTCATCATGCATAGGACGGTTTAGTTTATAACGAGATGATGAATGTGACAATGTGTACCTGATAAACGAAAATAAAGTAAAAGGAATACAACACAAACAATGAGAGCAATCAACATGCAATGCGTTCGCCGGAGGAGGAGTCGAAGATTTTCCCAATTTGCATTATAAGAAATGGGATCCCTGAAGCTACCAGAATCCTCGCAAGAACGCTGGTCTCTACATCCGTAGCAATACCATATCCTATGAATTTTAAAGGAGAAAAATTTTAGATGTTAGTGAATATTTGTTTGAATATGTATATATATAAATATATATGTCAGACTGTGACTTGTAGAATTGGTTCGGAGGGAGGCTGACTTGTCAATGATGCAGGCAGTCTTTTCCATGATAAAAGGGATGACTTCGGATGATCATTGGAAGCCTTAGAGCTTTGATCATTTGAAAATTCTTGGCTGCTGGCAATGACACAAGTCCCCCAAAGCACAGTTGAGATCAAAATTGATGATCCAGCTAATAACCCTACTCCAGTGTACACGTACTCTTCAGCAACATTTTTGGAGTTAAAGAATCCAGAAGCTGTCATCAAAAGGTATGAAAAACAAATGTACTTACAGAAATCATTCTCGTACCAATATAATCAAATGAGCAAATTATTGTTACATCCTTAACAATTTTTACTTTATTTCAAACCTTTAATGCTTGTATATTAAACAAAATAAAACCGTACCTCAAACTGTTTTTATCCAAAAGTCTCCAAACAGAATTTATAAGTAATAAATTTCATATCTACTATTTTATATCTAATGAATGAGTTATTAAGAATTCCTTTAAACAATTAAAAATAATATTATCTTTTTCGTCCTCCTTGCCCCATGTGCCTCTTAATGTTTGATTTCTTTGGCCTCTTCGGCCCCTTTATTATATTATGCATATAATAAATATTATATATCTATAATATATATATTGTATATAATTACAATTGAATTTTTTTATAAAATAAAAAATAAAATTCGTATTGTCTGGGTTTCAAGGTATAGAATATATAATTTTTTTTTGGGGGTGGGGGGGGGAGGGGTGTGGTGGTGTCAGGACCCAACCCTCCTCGATCAGGTCCCGACTCATCTAGCACGATATTATCCGCTATGGGCCTCATTGCCCTTGCCATCACGGTTTTGTTTTCGAGAGCTCACGGTGCAACTTCCGAGGGGGTCACCCATCATGGAATTGCACCAGCCTCAACTCGCTTAACTTTGGGGTTTCAATCCCCCCCAAAGCCACTTGAGCTCACAAAAGACCTCGTTTAGATTAGAGTTGCGCAACGGCTCACTCTATCTAACACGATATTGTCCCCTTTGGGCGACCAAAGCCACACCCGCAAGTTTTGTTCCGGGGAACTGACGGTGCAACTTCCCAGTGGGTCACCCATCATGGGATTGCACCAGGGCTTCCACTCACTTAACTTTGGAGTTCCCAGGAATTCAAAGCTAGTGAGCTCTCAGAAGGTCTCGTGCTAGATAGGTGGGTGCCTACACCTTTAAGGCACACCACCATCCTTTCCAAGACCAATCCCCCTAACAGGAAGGTGGGATTGTTCATCGTTCCCTTCAGGACACGGGTCTTACATGGGGGTTTGTGGGTGGGGGTTGAGATGGTGGTGGAAACTCGTGGGTTTAATTTTTTTAATTTTGGGGTCATAGATATTTTTTTGTTTGGGTTGGGGGGGGGGGGGGGGGGGGGGGGGGGGGAACTCGTACGACATAGGGTTTAATTCTTGAATTTTGGCCCCGAGGGTGAGATGGTGGTGGAAACCCGTATGACATAGGGTTTAATTCTTGAATTTTGGCCCCGAGGGTGAGATGGTGGTGGAAACCCGTACGACACAGGGTTTAATTTTTGAATTTTGGCACAAAATTCAAGAATTAAACCCTAAACTATACGAAATTAACCAAATTATTTAATATCGGAAGATAAAGAATTTTTAAATTTAAAAGTATTTTTTAAAAAATTATTGCTTTGTATTATCTTACTTTATGTTATATTAGATATTCATATTACTTTTAAAATGAGCAAGTGAAAAAAATATATATATAATAAGAGTAATGTTTTTCATAATCCTCAATATAATCTTATAATATAAAAATAAAAATAAAAGTAATGTTGAAATTATGATAGATTTTGGTAAGTGCTTTTTAGATTGTTGTTGAATTAGTTTACAATTGAATGACATTAGTTGTAATTTATATAAAAACTATGGCCTATTTTTAAATTGTATAGTCCTTTGACTAATCAAATGACCTATGAGTTTAATTTTTCTATATGCTAGGTTTTGAATAAATTTATATGTTAGTAAGGACCTATGAATTAATTGCCCTAATCAAATTGATAGAATTTCATTGATCCTAATGGAATTGACACATTTGTTAATTTTTTTCAACTACTTATACGATCCGGGTCGGGTATCAACATTGTTACTTAATTATAACTGTTGAACCTAAGACCTAGGACCTCATGCTGTTTAAAATATCACCGAACCAATAATATTAGCCTAATAATCAACTATAAGATTAAATACCGATATATGAGAGAATAAAATTTACATCCTATTTTGGTATTATCTTCTCTTATCATTCTTTAGATTTATCGAATAATTATATTCATATAATATAATCGGAATCGTTCAACTCTTAAACCATCATGTTAAGATCATTTATATAAAAAGTTAATTAAATTGGAAATCAATTAGTCATTCTTATGCGTAATCAAACAAAAAATGGCCGGTTCACCACGGGAATTTATTGTTACCAATACCGTTGACTTATTTAATGTATGTGAATGACTCTAAGTATAATATATGTATAAAAATATTTTCATCTATCGAAAAAATAGTATAAAAAAAGTATCACCGAAATAAGATGCAAGTATGTACGTACATATATATATATATATCTGAAAATTCCAACTAGCTTATTTGAAAGTTAATTAGAATATTGCTGACTGTTTCATGCTAGCCGTCCCATACATTTCAGTCTTCATCTATTAGATAATTGTAATTTTGACCAAAAAAAAGGAAAAAATTGTATATTATTGTGGATATCACCAATTAATTAGGACTAAAAAACGACAATTTTAATTACAGAAAATTTTTCAAGTACATGTGCAAATCATAGGAAATTAACTATATGGATTAGTTTATGATTCGAATGTGAGATTTATCATAACATCATTACAATATATAATATCATTGACAATTGGCAGCCCTCACATCAAGCCATATATATATATATACAATCTTTGATAATTTAAAATTAAGTCAAAAAACTCGAATGTCATTTGTGGCAACTGATCACAAATTAAGAAGATAAGCACTTGGCTCGGGTAATTAAGAAGACAAATAACTCAAAACGCCGTGAATGAAATAGGAAGACGGACAATTCTGAGTTAGTGCTGGATACAAAAGACTAACTAGCTTCAACGTAATGTTATAAAATATATAAACAAAAATCCGAGATCGAAAGAATAGTATATACATGGACGTACCAAGAAGTAAGAGAGACTCAGGAAGGGCACCAAGGACATGAAAAGCACAAGCACCAAAGACACCAGGACCCAGCATGTCGAAAATGTGTTCACCCCCAGTAAGCAAATAGGACTCACCATGAAACAGCAGGTACTCGTACACCAACATCAAAAACACATGCCCATATACACTGTTGGAGCATGGCAAGAACCCATACAGCTGCTCGCATGTCTCCGATGACGATGTCAAATTGGCATCGGCATCGAATCCTTTCAGCACCAAGAAGGATCTGCTGATGCTTTGGTTTTGGTTGTGTTCAACATTGTGATGATCATTGACTCCATCTGAAACCAGTTGAGAAGAAGAAGAAGAAGAAGAAGAGGCACTAACATGTATTGAGTCTGAAAGAACTGCCTCTCACTTGTACTGTAATTAAAAGAAGAATCAAAACCCACCATGCTGTTTTGCTGATGATTTTGTTCATTGATCTCCTTTTCTTGCTCTGCCTGAAATGAATAAGGTCAATGATATATTGATATTATTGTTGATTTTTTATGGATTAGGTATATATATTTGATGATCCTTTATTCCCAATTAGAAAACACCATTGATAAGGTGTACACATGGATAAATATAGGGTTATACTACAATTAATAATTCAACTACTACATGGAGCAGCTAGCCACGTTATTTCCTCTCCAATCTTGATTAAAGAAATCCTAGCTAGCTACGTGACGTGCATATATATAATTTTATTAATTTATAAGAATTGTTAAGCACGACAGATTATTAAGCTAGTATTATTTGTATTACAATATGAAACGATGAGGATATAAAGCTAATTAATGTTTAATCGTAATCAAAGATCACTACGGGAAATTGGTTCTTGCTCGGCAAATTAACTTCGTCGAGCCAAATGCAACCTCCGTCACTAGTAAAAAAGTTGTCTTAGGCGGCAAACAAAATTTGTCGGTAAAAGTCAACATTTGCCGCCTAAACTCTATCACGGCGAAATTATTTGTCGCCACGTTCGTCAGGAAAGCCTCGCCGCGAAAGATCTATGACGGCAAAGTTTAAACTTTTGTCAGTACAGGTGTCCTTTCGCGGCAAATCGCCTTGTGCCGTCAAACACACTTTCGCCAAGAAAGAAACGTTTAGCTGGCAAATATATTTGTCTCGAAAGAAGGTCTATGGCGACAAATACATGCGCCGGGACAGATGTTCTATGGTGGCAAACTCGTTTTGTCGCGATAGCTTCTCTATCGCGACAAATTATCTTTGTCGCAATGTTACTCTATGCCGACAAATATTTTTTCCGTCTTTGGTTTATTTCACAACAAAAATATACATAATAATTATTACAAAGATTCAACTTCCAAATGCCACAATACACCATATTTGTAGAATAGTGACAATACAACAATTGTAGAACATTTTAATACTCATTATAATAATATAATATATACATTCAAAAGAGTTATAGGTTTCCAAGTGCAAGTTAGATATATAATGTATACATAAACCCGAAAAAAGACTACCCTAGTTGACCATCATCCTCATTGTGTGCTTCACCCTAGTTGACCATCATCCTCATTGTGTGCTTCATCAGTCGATGGTACTTCCAATTCAATCGGCGGTAGTTCAAACCCAGACACTCTTGACATACTTTGTACTATTTGCTGGAGATACAACTGCATATGTTCAATTTTCTTGTCAGATGTCTTTTTTGCTATCGTCAACTCATCTCTCAAATGATCGACTTCCTTGGTAGCTACCTCTTGAACTGCCTTTGCTGCTGTCAACTCATCATTCAAATTATCAACCTCTTTTTGTAAGTAATGAGTGGATGTTGAAGAACGAGAACTTCCAGCCTCACAAACCACGTCCATATCCTAATCCACGTATCTGTGTTCCAGGCTTCTTTCCAAGTACATCTATCAAAATACTAAGGCCAACATTAGTATCAAATATAGGTATCTCATCTAATGGAGTACCCTCGGGATATTATTTCGCTACCTCTTGGAGATAATTATTCTTTTTGTCCATCATTTCATCCTTCAAATGAAATCAACATAAAAAAACATGTTACCATATCGCATGAAGATACACTAAGAAAAGAAACAAACATGTTGCCTTAATGTCTGATGATAACTTTACCATTCATATTATCCTTCACAATCAAAAACCTGAATGATAAAATAATATCAAACATAAAATCATTGAACAAGACCCCGGATTTGGGAATCAACCAATCAAATAAAGCATAAAGATAAGTTCTCTAACAACCAATCAAATAAAGCATAAATATAAGTTCTCTAACAAACAACCAATCACAGAAAATCCCATAATCAAACCAAAGCCTGGAACAAACTCATTCTGCATGAATTAGCCACCTAAAAACGAATGAAAATTTATAGGTTTTTCCTCATTCAAAACCCACAAAATGAGGGTTTGTTGAAAGGAAAAAGAGTGTAAACAAACAACCAATAAAAATCCATTTGAACAGTAACAAAACTTTGAGTAGGCAACCCTATAGCAAATCAAGGCAAGCAAAATCTCACCGATAACAAATCATGCAGCAAACCAAGCAGTGTACTCAGTTTCAGTATCAATACATACTTCTAAAAGGCTGTTTGACTATACTTTTCAAGCCCACTTTCCTTGAAACGGAAATGCCAGCAAGTGTACATAGTGACCAAACATATAATTCAAGAAATACTTACATATTTAGCTTTGGCCTTATCATTGTTCCATTGGTTGATTTTCGTAGAATAAGCTTTCCCATAAGTGTCTATCTCCACAAATTTTGAACCCTCATAAAGTGGAATAATAGCGTATAAAAATTAATAAATGTATTTTAATGCTCAATACAAGATAATATCTTTAATACAAAACTGTTATATTACGTTAACACACTCCATTGTTATGTGTGCGAAAGATTTCGAACCAACATGATGCTCTATCTCCTTTTCAGCTCGGTTCGCTATATTTGCCTTAGATGCTTTCTGCACAGTTCGATGACTAATGAGTTCGTTAGCATGAAGAGAGAATTTTTCTGTATAATTTTGCAAAATAATAAAACTACCAAAAACTTCGGTGTCTGAAAATGGCCACACATAAATGCCCATTAGTCTTGAACGTCTCTAAGTCCATCTCCAATGGTGGGTTGGCCAACGCTTCCTCAGCTGTTGGGAAAAGTTGAAAGTACTTGTGTAACTCATGCTTGAAGTCTCTAAACCTCCTAGCCATGACATCATTGACATATTTTTCACTCTTTGTATCTTTCAAGTCTATGTCAAAGTTGAGCTACAACCAATTTGAAAAAGTGTCAAGTAAATTAATAAAGAGTTTGTTGAAGAGAAACAAACTAAATAAAGAGTAAGGAAACCCAATTATTCAAAAACCTAATTTCACAAGTAATGAAAAATGAAGTCAATGACAAGTAATTTACTCACGGTGATCTCATTCATAAGGGCACTCCTATCATTATCCTCAATTGCGGTCCAGTATGCTTTATTCATGGCACAATTCCTTCGGATAATTGCTCCAAGGTCATGGGACAGCAAGCTCGAAATCCGCTGGCTCACAGGTCTATTAAACAGAGGATCAAATTCAACATGAATCTTCTGCAAGGTGGTGTGAACAATCCGATTTGTCTTGATTGCCGCACATGCCCCCTAACTCCCGGTTTAGGAATTTGGTGATCTACATCTGCTTGAGTTGGAAGACGACCAGAACCTATCATTGTACAATAAGAATAACAAAACACAATCATACTTAGTCTTAGCACACCTTCCTAAAGTGAACAAAAATAATTCATAACAAAAGACTAAATACAAAAAAAAAAAAAATTGGGTTGCACTTTCTACAACCTACCATTAGATTCATTTCTACCCGTGGTTGAGTCAATCCTCTCATCATCTGCAACTTTACCATTAGTCATTTTATTGTTCTAAAAATGCAAATAATAAGTAAACATGAATTGATTTTATTAACAACTAATAAGGAGGTTGCAGTAATAGGCAACCTACAGTTGCGTGAATGACAACTAGCCCTCATAGGTTGAGAGGGAGGCTGCATTGGTGGAGAAGAAGCTTCCCTCGTAATTCAGTCCGAGATGGAGAAGTCCTTCTTGTAGGTTGAGGTTGAGTCGGGAGGGGAGGGGGGGGGGGGGGTGGGGGGCCTTCCTATAGGTTGACGCTGAGTCGGCGAAGGCCTTCTTGTAGGTTGAGGCTGACTATCAACAAGAGAAGTACAAGACCTTTTGGTCGGTTGAGATTGACTCGACGAGGGTCTTCTTGTAGGTTGAGGACGACTATCAACAAGAGCAGTACAAGACCTTTTGGTAGGTTGAGGCCGAGTCCCAGACCCACAAGCTGTTTTAGGCTGAGCGGAAGAAGCCTTAGGAGCAAATTGGCTGTGAGCATTGGATCGAGTCTGTAGCAACAGTTTTCTCCTTGAAATGAAACTCATCTGCAAATTAAAAAAACAGACATCATTTACTACATCAATCATAACTAAATATAAACATTATATGTAAAACGTTTACCAATTTGTATAAATCAATTTCTAAGTGTTTTTGGCATATGGCTTAGCGATCAAAGTCGTTGTCCTTAGCACTATCATAGCTGTCTTCCTCATCACTATCAATACTATGACCCTCATCACTTTGAAGACTATATTCCTCATCAAATGAACTATCATCTTCAACAATAAAATCCCCCTCTATCAATTGGCCTAAGAGGGCCGAGATCAATATGTATAGCATCAATCTCTATTGGTGCAACATCTTCTCTATGTAACGGTGTAATGATGACATCCTAATTATCAAGTTGAATCTGGCTATGTATCTCTGATGATAAATTCTCTTGTATGGCCCATCATCATCACTTTCATCAACTTCAGAATTCTCCTTTTCTGGAATGTTCCAAACGTTTCTGTGTTCAATATGCTCAACCACTTTTCAGCAACCACAAACTTAACTCCATTTGCAACACATCCTTGGTAAGTTTCAACTCTAATAGGGCCCCTCGATAACTCAAATAACTCATCACTAAACTTCGCAGAATTCTCCTTCTGTAAATTTCTTATCTGCCAAGGAAAACAATTGTTATTTGTAGTTTACTAATTAGACAATTTTGAAGAGAAACCAGCATACAATCAGGAAAAAAAATTCAAAATTCAGTCTAAAATCATGATCTTTACTTACCTGACCTCGAAACCAAATAGGAAATAATTTCTTATGCTTTCTTCAATGTTCTCATCATTCTCACGTCGTATCAGTTCCTCATGCTCCCTGCATTATTAATTAGTGGATTTATTATACATTGGACATATGTTATCATACTTCAACTGTTATGAACAATAAACCATAAATAGTTCACTTAAATTAGGAATGGTGATACCTCTTCGCAATTGTTCAATATATAGCAATGAGCTACTTCGTTATCAGTATTTGTCCATCCAATGCTCGCCTTACTCATAAACAGACGTGCATTTTGAGCAAAGACAGAAAGTTTCTCTTCTTGTGCACCACCGTCAATGTTTCTATCAGGCTTATTGAAATATGTCTCCACATTACGAAGGTACATTGAATAGTACATTAGGGATTCATTTGTAATGTATCCTTCAATTAATGACCCTTCCGGACGAGCCCTATTTCGGACAAAGCCTTTATACTTACCTAACATTCTGGAAGAAAATTATTATTGTGAGTTTTTCATGTAGCTAATTTATAAGCAACGTACACCACAATGAAATAGAATTAATTGAAAAGATCAATAGTTAGTACCTTTCAATAGGATACATCCATCGAGCTCCAACAGGCCCACCAAGCTTTGCTTCATGAGGGAGATGCACCATCAAGTGAACCATGACATCAAAGAATGAGGGGGGGAAAATTTGTTCAAACTGGCATAAAATGTACACAATCTCACTTTCCAACCTATTCAAATCTGATTTGCACAATGTCTTAGAGCATAACTGTTGAAAAAACCTTGATAGATGAATGACAGGTTCAACCACACTAGCATGCAAATATTTTCTAATTCCCCCAGGAAGTAGCCGCTGCAATAACACATGCCAATCATGGCTTTTCAGGCCCGAAATGTTTCCCTTATCAAGTTTAATACCTCTGGATATGTTGGCTGCATATCCATCTAGATATGTTGGCTGCATACCCATCTGGATATTTTACAGACTTCAAAAATTGAAAAAATTCTTTCCGCTCATCTGGATGAACAGTATAAGCTGCGTATTTCTTTTTATACTTGCTCTTCGTCCACTCTAACCACATGTGTTTCCTAATTCCAAGATCTTGTAAATCCTGGCGAGCCTTCGTTGTATCCTTAGATTTTCCCTCTATGCTTAGAATCGTCCGCTACCAAACTATCACTAATATTCTTCTCTACATGTATCACATCTAGCATATGCCTAATTTAAGTTTGGACCAGTACTCTAACTCAAAAAAAAAAATACTTTTTTTGTTCCAATTTAACTCATCTTGTGTCCGCTTTTTGTTCCTATCTGCGTTGTTGGGATGTTTACCAAACTGACTAAAGTGTAGATTGTTCAACTGATCCAAAAACTTTTCACCTGAGAATTCTCTAGGTCTTGCATTTACCTCAATATTCCCATCAAAAGCATATTTGTTCTGGCGCCATGGATGATCCCATGGCAAAAATCATCGAAGTTCCAAGTAACAAACTTTCCCACTGAACCATTGGGAACTTACATCCTCGTTACAAACTGGGCATGCCTTATAACCTTTCGTGCTCCATCCAGATAGATTCCCACATGCTGGGAAGTCGTTAATGGTCCACATCACTGCTGCACGGAGGTTAAATATTGAATTAGATGCTCTATCATATGTCTGCACACCATATTCCCATAACTCCTTGAGCTCATCAATTAACGGTCTCAAATAAACATCAATATCCTTACCAGGAGCACGAGGCCCAGGAATTAATAAAGTCAGCATTGAGAATTCCTTCCTCATGCACCTCCAAGGAGGAAGATTGTAAGGCATCACGATAACAGGCCACATGCTATAAGATGTGGTCATATTCCCGAATGGGTTAAATCTGTCGGTGGCAAGCCCTAACCTAACATTTCGTGACTCCATTGCAAAATCTGGGTACTTTCTATCAAACTCCTTCCAAGCTTCTCACTCCTTCCAAGCTTCTCCATCCGCTGGATGCCTCATGATATCATCATCAACTCGGCCATCCTTGTGCCATCTCATATCACTCGCAGTGTGCATAGACATGTACAGCCTCTACAATCTGGGTTTAAGTGGTAAATAACACAATACCTTCTGAGGAATCTTTTTTTTCTTGTCATCACCCTTGAATTTATACCTTGGCTCATACCCATCCCTAGATTTTCAGAACTTTTTGTGCTTGAAGATGCGTCGAAGGTAGAAGATTCCCTTTAGGTAGCATCCTTTTCAATATTCCCATCAAGTGGTCATAACATCTATTGGACATCAAGTACATTACTTTACAATGCATTAACTCAACTACTGCTGTTAACACAGAGAATTCTTCACATCCAGGATACAATTCCTGTTGAGCTTCTTCAATAATCTTTCATATTTGGCAGAATCCTCCCATTGCATATTGCATGAGTGATCATCATCCAAATTAGCATCTCTATCATCATTAACTGAGATGTTATCTTCTTGCAAGCCATCATGGCCATGATTTTGAGATGCGTATGGGTACAAATGGTTGATTATCTTCATTAAATCATCATTACACTACCTATGTCATCAGTAGATGGCACCACCGATGGAGCAATGAATGCCCTTGAACCAGATCCTACTTGTTCACCATGGTGAATCCATGTCGTATAACCATAGGACATCCCATATCTAATTAAGTGCATTCGAACTTCATCAATTGACTTGCAATATCTGTTACTACATGTTTGGCATGGACATCTAGTTTGATTCGACTATTGACATGATTCCTTGCAACTTCAATAAATGCCTTAATCCCGTCCATGTATTCCCTACTCAATTTTTGAGAACTTTGTATCCATTGCTTTTCCATGGAACAACCAAAGCCTATTCAAACAATGAGTCCAAAACATACTTCTCATAAGGATCAAATATTAAATTCCAATTATACTAACCTACTATTAAGCAATCAAATCTAATAAATAATAACAAGGATTCAGTAAGCTAAGATTCCAAATATACTTAACATTCTGGTTTTGCCACTCCATTATGCATCAACTATACCTACAATTCATTTATACTCAATAATTTCTTCATTCTACTGTAAGTTTCCAGAAGTAACTAATTAGATTGAAGTCTAAACTAAGATGAGGTTTGAAGCTTACTAAACCCAAAAAAGTTTCTAATTATTGTGTAGTGTAGAAGTTTACCTTTCTTGGAAGACTTCTTTGAGCTTTGACCCGAAAATCTTCTTCTACCTGCCAATCTAGGCCTCCCACTCCTCAGAAACGAGCCTTTCTTCTTAAGCTTATTAGTGATAGGGTTCTACAAGAGGATGTATACATAAATCAATGAGGTTAGCATAGCATGTGCTAAGCTTCTAAGTAAATCACCTTCCAAATACATAACCCGTTAAGATAACCAGAACAATATGAATAAACAATATTAATAATAGTACTAACAACAGTGGAGTATATTTTGAACTATTTACGTTTGGTAGATATAGTGAATTTTCAAAAGTATTAATTAAAGTTTAAAAGAATCTAGGATCCAAAGTGAATTTTCGTCCACCCATTCATTATCATATTGGAGAGATGGTCTTCCAATAGTAGGCAAATAAGTATAGATATATTATCATATGATGTATACCGTATCAGGGCATATGGGTCATACATTTTGTACATGTATTGGGCTTGAAACCATAATTATTTTATATTTAGTACATAGTCTCATGATGGATGCTTTCATAGAGAGCAATAAATTAACAACTAATAAGTCAATGTAAAGGGAGGCAAAGCCTTTTTTGCTCCCTCTATTGATAGATCAAGGCCCCCATGTCGTAGTTTTCGCATGGTCGCATCAGAACTAGAGCAAATATGCAGTGCTTTTATGCTTTGGTGTGGTGTTGCTTTGATACGTACATATTTCTAATAACACACAGCAATCAAACGATAATACTACAAGTACTAGCGCCATCCTTGCCCTTAATTCTCCAACTTCCCATTTTAACCCCCAGGGCATCTTCCATGTGCTTGCTTCTCAAACTCCCAAACCCTAACCCTAAGAAGTCGAGGAATATGAGCAAGAGACAGTTGATAGGATCCAAAAAATGAGTGAAGTACAAGTGGCAGAGTTTGATGAAGAAGGTGGTTCTAACTAACTAGCTAGAAACAGCAAGTGATTTACCCTTTTTTTTTAACGTGCATATGTGTGATTACATTGAAGCAACAAAATCCATTGATAACAAGGAATTCAAACGACAAATTAAATACGAATTACTACTAAAAAAGATTGATAGTGGAAGAACTGCATCACCGGAGTTTGACAGCTCCGAGTTTGAAATGAACCTACTTATTGTGTTTCTTTCATTTTTCTCTTTATCGATCTGCAGAAGAAAGCTTAAGTTCCATGGAGAGAGAACAAGAAGAGAGAGTGAAAGATGAAGCTAGAGCTATCAGGAGACTACAAAAAAGACGGGAGATCGACGAGGTCAAGCCCGTTCGGAGACGAGCTCAACGATATCGACAAACAAAGATAAGAGATTCTAGGTTAGTCACATAACAGAAGATATATACTTTCGTAGATTTTCTTTTCTATCATCACAAGTTTGATGAATATTGCTCCTATGCAATTTTCAGGCACGGTCGAAAGCGGTAAAGAACAATTCAACCAGGAAAAAACAACTCTTCAAAGTCACCCAGAAAGAAAGCAAACACAAGACATTTCAAATTCGATCGAATAATATTGTGATCATATTTTTCCTATTCATCGATATGTAATGCATAAGATTTCTTATATATATAGTGCATGATGTAAAATGAAAAAAGTTTACGAGTTTGAAAAGAAGAAATACGGAAACTTACCCGGCAAGTATGATCCAGGAAGCTTAGAAAACGCTTTTTTCTCAGCACTTTATGGAAGGCATGTAGCAAATGCATGTTTTACATTGTCAAAGCGCATTTATTGGCACAGCATATGAATAGGAAGCTCAATTTCTCAAAGCTACACTGTGTTCATAAGGAAATACGAAAAATAAAATAAAAAAGGGGAAAGTAATTTATGAACACAGGCTCAGTCTCTTTTCTAACTTCAGAAAAGAAAGAGAAAATAAATTACACTAGTTTATCAGACCTCTATCTCTCGTCCTACAAAAACAGTACACGAGCGAGCACGGATGAATCTTTTTTTGGAGCTTCAGACAATTTCAGTCGGATATTCGGATCTCAACACCTAAAATGTCCTTCACCATTTCAAACGTCACAAATGCAATTGCAATAGATGGCACTACTGAAAAAAAAAACTTAGACGCTGGAAATTTGAAATTACTGTATTTTATTGATTCTCGAAGGCCAATGATCCTAACAAGGCCTAATATAAATACCGTCATTGACAAAGAAGGAAGCAGAGGCAAATAACAGATCGAGGTCACATAGGCAAGGTATTTTAGTGTCTAAACTTCAATATTTATAGATTTATTCTCTGTTTTCCTATGAAATAAAGTCAATTCCCTTATATCAACAATAACATTATGGCTACCTTGCACAAAGGCAAGATCAGTCACTTTGTCAAATAATTACTTGTAATCTCCATTAATGGGCAGGCCAAACCAGGTCATGAGGCTCTGACACTTGAGAATGGACAGGTTTTTTGTGACATTGCAAATCTATCATACTTATGTCAAGTGTATTTTTTTTCCACATCCTACTTAAACCAACCAATTTAGTGACAAGCCAAGAGGCACTTAATGACTCGGCCTCTCTGGATATTTGTGCCTTAGCTCAAGCAATTGAAGCAAAAACACAAAGATATGAAATGAGTGCTAATTCAAATCCAATCTAATGTACATGTAGCAACAGCAGAGCTCAGTATGTAATTTAATTCAAATTCAAAAGCTTGTTCTGCTAATCTGCACCAGCGCATATCTTTATCACATGCATACAAGTATTTAAAAGTCAAGCTCTAGCTGTATTGAGTTACCAAAAAAATACACAATGAATTGAAAATAGGGAATTTACTGCAGGGTGCTTCAGCTTGGTTCTATGTTTATCCAAGAGGACTTCATGACCTTTTACTGTACATAAAAAAGAAATATCATGATCCACTTATTTACATTATTGAGAATGGTAATAAGTTATAAGTTTCGATTCATTTTCATAATCAATGTATCACATGGAGTAAAGTTCTATAGTGTATATTTAAAGATACATGATAGCATATTACATTGTAAGCATGGATGAGTTTAATGATCCCAAATTGTCACGTGAGCAAGTTCTTAATGACACTCATAGAATTGACTACTTCTACCGTCACCTTGATTATGTTAAAATAGCAATCAAGTAAGTTCTTATTGACAACTACACAAACTCAAATAAAACTTATAAATCGACCCTTCCATCAATGAGTAAATTTTTTTTTAGAAACGACCATTAATGAGTAATTGAACTAGTTCACGTAAAACTTGTATACTGATGACTGGTCTGTGTAAATCATCATGTAAGTTGAGTGTCAATGATTTGGATTATAACATATACACCGACAGTTGTTTTTGTGAGTGATCGAAGCATTCATCTACGTAGTTCGGCTGTTGCATTCTGGAATTTGCAAGGTTTTAGTTCGAAGGAATAACCAACTTATCAAAGAATTTACAAACGAGGAACTTCAATATCAAAGAATTTACAAATAATTATATGGAATGCATTTAGAGGGAGTTTGTAAGTTACACCTTAATAGATGTAACTTTGAAAATTCCTTATTGTTGTGCAATGCTTCCTTTCTAATTGCTCAATTATTTACTTAATAGGGGCAGAAAACACAACTAGAAGAATGAACTACCGACCAAAAGAAAGCATACCACAAGAGTTGGGGAAAATACTAAACATTAAATGAAACTAAACAAATAAGAGTGAGAATCTTGAGACCAAATGGACCCATGTTTTGAGAAATTATAGCAAACAAAGCAGATACAACCTCTATCCTAAAGTGTTGAGACAGGTGATCTTCCATCTCTAGACTCAAAACAAGCTCATGTCTCAAATGTCAAGGACAGTTCATAGCAACAAAAACAAGTCCAGAACATATTGAACTCATTCCCCACAACTCAAGTATAAAAATTTGATAAATCTCATCATGTCTTTTTCACCTTTGTAGTATGCTGAATGAAGGTATTGAACTCATTCAAGAAGATCGCAGAGATCAGATTGATAATCCCCACAACTCAAGTTTACAAATTTCACAGTAGCATTCATATCATAAAACTCGGAACATATTGAACTCATTCCCATGTCAAACTCAAATTAATAATCAGTAAAGTGCGAGCCCTGAAATAAGATTGCAACACCTTAATCATAAATACATGTATAATTTGAGCTACCAAGTGCTCAAATAATCCAATCAAACCATAAAATATATCATACTTGATTAGAAAATGCCACCAGTGTTCAATTAGCCTTAAAATATATGGTCACTGGAGGTAAACAAGTGGTGAATCCTCTATGTAAATGGTGGAAGTAACCATCCAAGTTCACCCAAATTTTCAAGTTCTGTCCATTAGAATGAGACAAGAATACCCCCATAGTGATTCCAAGCTTCTTTCTGAATATTTGGGCTTATGATTCCTCAATGTTAAATTCATCAATTTAAATTAATTTAAATTGTGAAAGCGTCTCATAATTCAAGAGGCTCATAAACTAAAAGTTTGTAACCGGCAAGTAAGAAGGGGCTACTTGGAAGTAAAATAGCCAAGCACATCCACAGCGCAGTGGCTGGTGGACATATTGTTTACTTTTTACCCTCTGGCATATACATAACCTGGTTGAGGTGAGATTCAGAACAATGACAAAATGTAGGGTCTCCTAAAACTCAATTATATGATTTGAAACACAGAAAACATAAATATGGTAGAGCCTCAAAATAACACATATGGTTCGGGAACCATTTATGACCTATCACAAATCAGAACTAGAAAACCAGACCAGGACATCAAACCAAGATTTGTCACAGACAAAGGATACTCCTTAATGTAAACACACAACAGCAATCTCAAAATTCAACCACATCCAACTAAATAATTCAATTTAAAAAAAAAAAACAGGGTACAGTGCTAATTACTAATTAGAAATACTTGCACACTTAAAACTAAAATAATTTTAAAGAGAAGTGACACCAGATAAGTACAGTTTTGGCCTTTGATTCAGAAACTCTCAGCACTGGGAAACTCAATCACCGGCAAAAACAAAACAAAATGAATTTAATAGACTGAGATCTCGACTGGGTCTGCAGAATCAACAACAATATAGAGCTCATTAACTCTAAATTAAATTTATTGAAATTGAATTACCATTGTGATATTTTCTTGAGCTCAAGATTGGGAAGTCATGGGCAGGGTTTGGGATGGAGATTGAGAGCCTGGTGGTTGATACTGATCCACTATTAGATGACTTGTCATCCAAATCAAGCCATGAATCTTTCTCTTTCGGAGGCCATTCATCAAAAAAATAACATCTCATGACTCTCTTTTCCCTTTAGTTGGTGTTATTCCCACCCTTAAACAAACACAATCATTCTTAACTCCATACTTGTATCACCACATATCCCTCATCATAAGATATGTCAGCTAGTGTTTTGAATCTCTAACAGCGATTTTATATACCTATTCCTTCCTAAGTATTCTAAGAGCGACATTCTACACACTCAAGTCAACTCATCCCTTCTCTCTATCGTTTTAACTACAACCTAATTGACTAAAAATCATATATTCAATCAAAATGCTCATTCTTTTCATTAGGTGATGCAATTTCCGGTATAAAATTACAAGAATGAACAATTATCCTACATCGATAAACAATCGGCCTACGAAAACTCAGGTCCGGAGTCTATTCGAAAAGAGACAACTTCCCAAAACGACACCACAGGAGAACAAGTTTTCAAAACAAAAATAAAAATCCAAACAAGCTCTTTTTAACCCCAAACCCTGCCTTTTCATCACAACTCACCCCCAAGTATTAAACCCTAGAAACCAATTATACAACACATGAAAAGGAACCAGAGAGGCTCACGAAAAGGAATAGACCTCACCCTAAGGAGACCTCGCATATCCAAAAAAAGAAAGCCAAAAACCAGACATCTGTTAAATGACAGGAGATCCATCAAGCATGAGGGCGATGACAAATCATTCAAAGAGACCCAAAAATCATTTACAACCCGAAACAAAGCAGGGGGCAGTGATACAATGAATCTATAAACAATATCACAATATATAAAACACATTGAACCAAGAATAGTCATTGTCTACTCGTGTATTCTATTTTATATAATATATATACATATGTATATATAAGCTAAGCATCACAATCTATCAATACGTCCACGACAAAGACCAAGCACCTGAGAATTAACAGGGAGCTTCTTCGTCTCAGAATCGAAGAGGGAGAAGGTTATGGAGACGAGAAAGCTGAAGACGTACAGCCGTCAAGATTGGGTTTTTCCTTCGTGAGTTTCGCCTTTGTAAGATTGGGGATCTTCTGTAAAACTAAAGAGTGAGATGCATAAGAAAGAAGATGAAGTCGCGCAAGACAAATTTTGTCCTCAACAAATGAAACCTAAACGACGCCGTTCGAAAATTCCATAATACCTTTGGCGACAAATCAAGTTTTCCCAGCTAATGCACAAAATTTTTATTAGTAGGAACACGCGCGTCCAGACTTTTTTTCTCTGAGAGGATTGGAGGGAATAATTCCAATCGAAATTTTTTTTTTGGAAAAAAAATCGCAGGGAAACAATTTGTCGTTATAGCTTCCATGTTTGTCGCTAAAGTTTCCCCGCCAAAATCAAAATCTCCCGCCGCAAGTTTCACGACGAATTTTAAATTTTGTCGCGATAGATAATCTATCACAACAAAATTAAGTTTCGTCGGGAAACGTTTTGCCGCGAAAGCTATAGATTCTACTAGTGCGTTGAGTAACATAAAACCCATTGAATTTCCATTGGGCAATAGGCGTCGAGCAATCACCGTTGAGCTTTCATGTTCAACGACGAAAATAGTTTCTTCGTCGGGTAACATGAAGTCATCCCAAGGCACAGGTCTGTCGCCTACGATTCATCGAGCATTTACGAAAAGTCAATGAATATCGCCCGACGAAGTTGTTTCCCTGGGCAAAGTAATAAACATTCAGTTTTTAATATATTTCAGTGATTATGCTTTAGACGACGGGTTAACATTCTAGACGACTGTTAAAATCGTTGTCTATGATATAGTCAGACGAAGGTTTTTAATAAAAACTGTCATTTGATTAGGCTTCCCGTTGACGACGGTTTTTATTAAAAATTGTCATCTAATTACACTTTAAACGATATTTTTTATTAAAAAATAACGTCTGATTATGCTTCAGATGATAATCTTTTGAACAAATGTCGTCAGATTAGGCTTTAGAGGACACAAAAAAATTGTTGTCTGATACCTTCCAAATAGACGTCACTTATTAATGCATTGAGATGATATTCTTTTACTGTCATCTAATGACTATTTGGCATAGTGTGAGTGGACTTTTATTTTTCTAAAATTACTATGCATGCATAATTAATCATTTTAAGTGCTTTATTATATGATTTGAATTGGAATGGTTTAATTATAATTTTTGATCTATTATTTGACCATTTTCGGAATTATTGACTGATTTTTAGTATAACGTTTTTATGATATTATGAGTAAATTGTCTTTTAGGCTTAGACTCAGATTTTGAAATGGTTTGGCCTGGTTTTAAGTCATTGGTATGTGCTATATATGTGTTTTCTCAATATTTTCCCGGCTATTTTTCCACAATCAACTATCCTCAGATATGGTGAGCGCTCAAACATAAAAAATACGGCTCTATTTTCCTGAGGCTGGAGATTAGTTTAGTCTCCGACATCCGGAGTAGGGCTCTGTTTTCCGGAGACTGGTGATTGGATTAGGACTCAGCACGTCGAAAACTCGACTACGTTTTCTGGGTCTTCACTCAAATGTGTAGAGCTTGGCTCTATTTTTTCGAGTGGTTTGCCTACAGGTAGTGTGGATATGATTTGGTAACTGGTATTCAACATCTAGGATTGGATGGTCGGTTGATTTACTAATACTGGTTGGTTGTGTGAGTTATTAATGCGTGTGTCCAGATTTTTTTCGTATTTGTTGGCTCTGATTTAATGATATTTGATTGGTATCGGTTTTGATTTGATTACTATTATTGGACTGGTCGATTTCTTTACTTTATCGATATTGTGTCCATGTGATCTTATATGCTTGATGATCATGAATGACAGGACCCTCCCCGTAATCCCCCTTGATTAGCTTGTGAGGACATGCCCCCATCTGACACTACCTTATAAAATAACCATAATACTCTCATGATTAAATAAATATACTAACCACGGGTCAGATAGGGATACTAACACATATTAACCAAAATAATCAGAGTACGCACTCACTGTGATGCCTCAATCTTCACACAGCCCGTGTCTGCGATCACTTAGAGGGCGTCAAAACCATTAAAAAGTGTGAGTTGACAACAATAAAGTTTGGAAAACCCATTTTCCGACATACCAACTTTAAACCCTATGTTTTATCAAACATGCATACTTAGTCAAAAAAACCATTATTTGAACATCAACGCACATATATATGTATATATAAACCTTGGTCCAACCCAAAATCACAAAATATACCAAGGCCCTTTGGCCCACATTTTATAGAATCACCGGCTCTTAGCCGTTTTGAAAATATTTTCACAACTCACAATTTGATAAACCAAAACCTGATCTTACTAGTCCAACTAATATCCCATGTGCATTATTGTAGGAACGTATGGGTCCTACATGCTCCAACCCCGTCGGTACGTGTAGAGTCCAACACCCGATTACGTCCGAGCCCATCATCTAGGAACCCATAGAGTCCAATTCCGGACATAGCGATACAATCGCCTGAGGTTGCCAATCTAAAAAATCGTATCCAGATTGAAATATATTTTATCACACATGCACCAACCCAAAACAGTTATCATACAGGCACCAGCCCAAAATAGTTAGCACACGGGCCCAGCTCAAAACAGTTATCACAACGGCCAAGCCCAAAATAGTTATCAAATAGGCACCAGCCCAAAACAGTTAGCACGAGAGCCCAAGCCCAAAACAGTATCACACAAGCCCATCCCAAATCATTTAACTCTAGGACACCATGCCCAAATCCCTCTTTTCCAAAAACCATGATAGAATCAATACTAGACATCATAGCTATAATATATTCAAAACCTATTCATTATCCAATAATCATAAACCATAATCATAATCAGGCCAAACCATGGCATAAAATCAGTAAAAAAATATATTTAAGCCACACATTAGAGTTATAAAAGAATTGTCCACTCACAGTACCGCCGCGCTCGCTCAAAACACGAGCTATAAGCCAATCCGAAGCTTCCGAGATATTCGAGTCTGTCAAATCACAAACGAAGGTCACTAACAATCCATATAAGTCCATACAATAAACTCTCAAAAAACCTTGAACCAAAAAAGTGTCCCGAACACACTTCCCGAGAAGAAAAACCTCAAAAACACCAATCAAACGATTTTAAATCGACCTGAAACAATCAACCATTGGATTCAAAACCATTCAAACCTTTTGAACAAGATTGGCTTCAACCTTGAAATGCGTGCCTATATGCCATATGGGCTGGTAAAAGTTGGCCAACGCAAGTCAATGCTAGTCAACGCTAACACCACTGCTGACGTTAGCCCTAGCTAACGCACCTGACATCTGATAGATTACCCACATGCTACCACTAGACTTGTGGCACGTGTAACCACCTAACACATGCCATGTGTCTTTACTAACGTCAAGCTCATGTTAGCCTCTGCCACATCACCTCTAACAGTCCTTGACAGATCGACATGCGGCACTAACCCCCAGTCCTTGACAGATCGCCTCTGCCACTTCACTGTGATGGGTTATTCGACTTGGTTCCATACCCGACTCATTCTCCCTCAAATCAAGTCCAAAACACTATGTTCTTTTTCACTAATCTGATCACCTAGACTAGTGCCACATGTAACCACCTAAACACATGCCATGTGTCCTTGCTAACGTCAAGCTCATGTTAGCCTCTGCCACATCATCTTTGACAGTCCTTGACAGATCGCCACGCGACACTAACCCCCAGTCCTCGACAGATCGCCTCTGCCACGTCACTGTGATGGGTTATTCGACCCGGTTCATACCAGACTCATTCTCCCTCAAATCAAGTCCAAAACACTCTATTCTTTTTCACTAATCTGATCATCTCTCACCTAAAAATAGATCTACGTGCTAGAAATCAAGAAAATTGATCTGAAATCGTTGGGCCAAGCTCAAACCTTCTCGGACAACTTCGAGCTTCCTCATAAGGGCTGGTCACACGTCCATGTCCTTCCATTTTTGGTTCTATGTGCTCGCAAGGACTCAGAGAAGACAAGGGGGATTAGAAATCTGAGTTTCACAGACTAAATTCAAAACACGAAAATCAACTCACACAGTTACCTATTTTTTATCCTGGGTTTTCTAGCTACCCATTGTGGCTCCACTGTCCTCCACCATCACTCTCCATCTCAAGGCCTCTGTCTGTCTCTCTCTTAACCAACAATAGGTACTGAAGTCCATGCAGAAAATAGTAAGGGTGGATTTCGGGTGTGTATGAAATGAGAGAGTGAGAGAGATGTAATATGGTGTAGGGATATGTGTCAATGGATGAGTGACAAGTCATATTTTGGATCACAAAAACAAACAAACCAAAGTCAACCTTTTCGTAAAACGTACATCGTAAAATCGACTAAACCTTCATTGACCCGTAAAATAACCGTCTAATGTATAAGATCAGCGTGTTGCCTGTCTACGTAATCAAAAATCCCTCGTTCTATGTAATGAACCTCGGTCCACCTTCAAATTACCATCCGGGTCAAACGTCAACATTTTCCCCCTTTTAGGGGCAAAGTTGTCATTTTTACCTTGACAAATCTGATTATTCTCGTTAATCTCTTGTAATCCCATGGTTACAGGTCGGGTTATTACAATCTACCCTCCTTAAAGAATTTCGTTCGTGAAATTCACACTGATCCATATCCAAAACTATGGAAATCCAATCCTCCCTCCAACCCGAGGCTCCCATGTGTCCATGTACACGCCAACATCCATCCACAGTATACAGAGAAACAAACATCACCTGATGTAACGACCCGTCCCTAATTTTAAGGATTAATTAACACTAATTATGGATTAGTGAGAGGATTAACGGATGTTCAGGGCAAAATTACGATTTTGCACCTGAACGAGAGCAAAAAGTTGACTTTTGACTCGGGAGGTACGATGCCCGAGGGCCAATGACCGTGACGTAGATCGGGACGTCAAGAGTCCATAGACATGTGGCACGTCGAATTCGACGTTCGATAGTAAAGTTTCGGTTCACGGAAGATTTCAGGACTATTAGAAACTTCACGTTTTACGAGACAAAGTGGGCTTTTGTCATTTAGTGTGGCCCAGATGTTTCCCAGGCCCAATGGATGAGTGACAAGTATCACTCATCCATTGTTTATCACCCCAAAATTCATGCATACCACCTTCACCTTCTTTGTTCATCCAACCAAACCCGAAACCCCCCATAAACTGTGCAAACCACACACCCACACCACCATACCCACCTGCTTTTTGACCATGGAAGGACTGAGGGGGGAGGACTGAGATAGGCAGAGAGGTTGGGTGGCTGAGCAAGGCGGAGCCACGGTAGAGGAGGAAACCCGACAACCCGATCGAGTTCAAAAATTTGGGTGCGAATTGGTGCGTTTTGGATGAATGATGAGGATTGGATAATGATCATAGGTGTCTTACAAGTCGAAGGAATGGAATTTGACGGAGGACGACGGTAGAGAAACCCGAACGACCGGCCGGAAAATAAAGCCGTGTGCTTTTCGATCAGATAGGTAATTTCTACGCCTTCTTTGTGTGTTTTTAATCCATAGAATGGTAGAGAATGAAGAAACATAGGGATATGAATTGAAATGGAAGAAATTGAGCGAAAAATGAGGAATCATGGGCTTGGACCAGTCACGCCGGTTCAGGAAGACCGAATTGCAGACCGGGTTCGGACCAGTTCAGTCGCAGGGAAGAAGACGACTGTAGCAAGGCGCATGGCCTTCACGCGCAGCCCTTTTGGGTGGCTCGTGAAGCATAATTTGGGGGTGGTTTCAATATATGCAATCATCCTTTCATTGTAACGAACATTTTGGGACTAATTTCGTGTCGATCGGATATCGTTTCGATAGTTCGAGACTTCCGAAGGTTTAGGATCGACTTTAAAAATAGTTAAAAATTCCAAAAAATTACGGGGTTTTAATGAGGGGTTAATTAAGTAGTTAGTAACCCTCTAAAGTGATTTGGACAAGTTCGGGAACCTCGGTGACAGTGATTGGCCCGGGAAAGCCGTATGACATGCGTATCGAGGCGCGGCTTTGGAAAGTCTATGAGTGGACTTGTTTTATGAATTCGATGCATGCATAAATGTTTATAAATGTTTTAAAAAAAATGTTTTGTGATACCATGAGTGCATATGTTTGTGGTGTATTTGGTTTTCCTTATTTGCACGTATTTCGAGGTTTTCAATTTTATACAGTGCTTATACGTGTTAGTATTTCAATAAGGGTTTTATGGAAAGGTTTTGGATTTGAAAATATGGAATCGGAATGAGACCCATGTGGTTGGAAACCATCGGACTTGAAGTCCATTGGACTTAATGAGAAATCGAGATGGAGGCCCCATCGGGGCCGGGGGCCCCGTGTTTTACGAATTCGGACTTGATGCCCAGTTGGTTATAATATCGCGCATGAGGCCAAGTATGGTTTATAAAATTATTTTGGGTCACGGATCCACATTTGGATTTGTGATGGTTTTATGGAAAACTCAAGCGTGGCCCTTTGATTGGTTTTGGAAATGAAATATGAAAATGGTTTTTCGTATACCATCCTCGTGAACGGATGCCCTCCAAACATCTCGTAGTATCCTGGAGTGGCGGATTGTCTCCTCCAGACGTCTCGTAGTATCCTGGAGTAGTCACGAGGCATTGCTTGCGAGGGGTCATTGCACGGAGCGACCAGTCTGTATAGTGACTCAGGAGCAGGGGATTGTTAGAGGTTAAAACTTCCCCCCAATGAGGGTCATTGATTTGCGGGTCATTGACCTGGGTGGACCCTAGGAGACTTGGACTTGAGACCCTGGGTAGCACGCATAGCTTGGAACCGTGATAGGTGTGATTGTGGCATCTTGGATGTCAGGCATCGGGGATGCTAAGGGTTGGTTTTGGGCTGAGTCCCACTGGTAATGGTTTTGGCTAAGACCCTCGTGATGTGATTTGGGTTGAGTCCCATGTGTATTTGGTTTTGGGCTGAGTTCCCATGTGCTTTGGTTTACGGTTTTGGGCTAAGGCCCTGATGGTTTCATTTTGATAACTAGTTTCATGCATGCTTTTTAGTGAAGGACATAAATATCTTCTTTTTTCTAAATATTTTTATTAAATTATTTGTTTTTGTCCACTCACAAGTTTTCGTGGTTTAATGTCCTTCAGGTTGATCGCGGATGCGGGCTGTAGCGAAGACCAAGACATCACATTCTTCCTTTGGATCTTGGCGCTCTCTGGAAGCCCGGTGGAGCTAAAGTCGGAATTTTCCCTTTGTCTGACACTTCTTGTCATACGGGATCAGGCACGTCCCGCATTAATCTCGAGGGGATTTCGGACAGGTCCTGACACCCGACGTCAACTACAATCCAACGGCCAGTGCTGAGTCTCTGCTTTCCTCAGTGACTGTATTTGACAGTGTGTGATCAAACTGTCACTAGAACTCCAAAACTCAACTCCAAAGCCTCGTTCGAGGCATCGACACTTGTCAACCTTACCTGCCACCCACATAGGTGCGCTCAGAACCCAGTCTGATGTCTTTACTCCACTGAGCAATCACAAGTCCTCTTCCTAGGAAGTCTCAACTCCCAACAACACCCACGACGAACAGTCGTAACCAGCTGGTAACCCATCAGGTCCATTGTTTTCGTCTGAGTTCCATACCAACTCCAACTCGCACAAGAGCCTTTTTACATTGCCTCGTCTCGCTCGGAGACCAACTATAGGATCTTGACTTTTCTCGTGTCCCAAACTAGTATCTCACTCATCCAGAGTGTCTTCTAACCACATTGAATACTTGTTGTAGCCGAGATAATAAAGAATCCATTTTCACTAGGGTTCCTCTTGCCAACCATGGCCTTGAGCTCCAAGCTCGCACAACAACCGAACCCTCGATAGAATCTTTCTTCTAGAACACAATATTCGACTCCTGGTCCAATGTCTCAATGCAAAGTCAACATAAAATCCAATTCGATTACCATACCGTGTCCATCTTGAATCCAATCCGACTATCGTACTACATCAATCTCGGATCCAATCTGACTATCATATGGCTACCCTGCCAATCATGGCCCAACACTAGACCCTGTCCATCCGATCCCAGATCCGAAAAAATTGTATACTAAACTCAAAACCCTCTTCGAGTTCTCTTGGTCACCCAACCAAATCTTCAGACGTGACCAACACGAATTCCCAAAAACTCTAGAGATAAACTGTTCAGTTCCCTAACCATTCCAATCTCTTGGTTAACTCCAAAGTTCAATGGACTTACGTCTTCCAAGATGTACCAATCTTGAGTGAATCGTCTGGTCAGTTACTTACCTCGACCGCCATTATGATGATGCGAAGGGTCGGATCCGAATGTTGTGCTGTAAACCTCTAATCCAACCATAACGGTCTCAAAGTTACACTGTCCAATAACACTCCACAATCATCTACCATTAGCACAATCCCTCCATCCAGAGCTCCAATATCATAGGTAGATGAACAGTGTGACTAAGAAATAGCGAGCCTGCAACTCTCCTACTCAAGGCATCACGTAGTGTGTTCATTTTTCGGTATGATACTCAAATGTACAGTCATCATTTTTACCAACTCTAGCCAACTCCTCTGCTTGAGTTCAACTCCCTCGGTGTAAACTGATAAATAAGGCTCTATTGATCTTTAAAGATCCTATACATCTCCCTAGGAGATAGTTAGTCCAACTTTTCTATACGTGTGCCACCGCTACAAAGCTCACAATCATGGATAGGGTAGTATAATCTCAAGATATCTCAACCTGCCTCGCTGCTTAACTAAACCAATTTGACTTCCTCTCGAGTCAATTGCGTCAAAGGGTTGCAATCACGGGGAAAGCGTATACCAAACGCCCGTGATGCTCAACCAATACGAGAGACTCCAAATCTCAGTTACTGTGGTTGGTTGACGTTAATCCAAAATCACCTCAATGCCTCCAAAGATCCACATTAATTCTCTCAGCAAAATAATATGACCAAAAATACCAACACGGGTCCACCAAAACCAATACTCACTCAATTTGGTATTTTGTTGCTTCCCCTGAGGGTATCCAAGACTAGGTTTGGTATTCCACATGTGCCCTCGCACTCATTGAACACGTCAAGATATTTTCCATAACATAATTTCCAAAATGATCCCAACACTTTCGGAAGACTCGGTGCATCAAGTCCATCAATATTGCTAGGAGCGTTAGTCAACCCAAATGCTACGATCCAAAACTCATAATGCCCATACTGAGTCTGAACTGTTTTAGGAATATCCAAATCCTTGATCATCAACTGATGAAAGGCAAGTTCATCTTACGCGGATGGGAATACGAATCCAAGCTACATCCATCAACGTCATGCAACACCAAGTACCTTCTACTCCTCAACTCATTCGACTTTGGCCCATAGCTAGCTCAACTTCTAACAGGGTTACACATCTTGAAATCTAGAGGTGACGAGAAAATGAAGAAAGTTCACTAAGAACGCCGCGATAAGGAATACTCATTCCGCACTAGCTCACTGTCTAGCTACCTATAGTCAAATCCAACACTCAAAGTTCCATCCATCTACAAATTAAAAAACCTTGGGGCTCCCAACAATGGCACACTAAATCGAGCAAACCTCAATACTCTCACTGTCAGTACCTTCCGACATAGGGGTGAAAAAAAAATTGAGTACTCGGAACTTCCCCATGAGGTGGCAACCCGTAATAACTCCCAACAATGCATCTAGAACCTCATGCACAATCGATATCTCCCCAAGCTCATTGAGATATATATGAACCTCATAACACGTGTCCAAAGTCCTTAACAACCATTCTATAGTACCTTCCCGGCCTCCAAGCCGTAACTCCCAAAGGAAGAATCCCTAGTCCCACCAAAAGACCAATTATGACAAGTCAGGACTACCAAAGACAAATGGTTCCTCAAGCACTCAATACCAGATATTACGGATAGTTCACCAATCCATCCCTAGAATCATGTCCAAATCATATAATTATTCCAAGGAATCCAATCCTTCTTACTGTCAAAACCTTTCTACCCAAATTAAATGGTCTTAATCACCGAACTAACACTGAGCATAGTATCGCTCAGAGTACTGGTACTCGTGTCTCAACCCAGTGGATCAACTCCAAGTCAACAAAGAGTGTAAATCTTCTGGAAATAAAAGTGAGTGGGTCCGTAATCCATCAATACTCGTGCATCCAAGCCAAGGAAGAAAACACCTATCTCTACTCCAGGTGTAGTGCGTGTGTCCAGAAGTCCCATCGGACTAGAAAGGTAACTCTAATCTCAATTGGCCCTTTCAGGATCCTCTTCGTCCACTCATCGACCACTACAATCACACGACTGCCATTCGAACGACTCGGAGATAGAAGTGTCACTCTTCAAAACTCCCTAGCAAATGCATCCTCTAGATGCCTTCGGCGTCTGCCAGAACCATTTAGTCGCTGCTAGAATACCGACCAGCTCATCTCCACTTGAGATGCCACATCCGACAGAGTCCGTAGTGTGGTGAATTCTCAACTAGCACCATTGCTCGAGTCTCATTCCGAAGACCCGACACAAACCGACGAATCCTCAGCGTCTCGGTCCCCACCGCACCTAGTGCGAGCTGAGCCAATCTAGAAATCTCTGCTCATGTCGAGCAACCGTCAAGTCTCCCTGCCCTAGATGTAAGGACTCTACCCCTCAGCATCTCAATAAAACTAAGGCGAAAAGGAGTAAGAAACGTTCCTAGAACATTACCCAAATCATGGTAGTCTCATCCCAATCTGTAAATAGCAATGTATGCCACCAACTCTGTGCAGACCAATCCAAGAAGGATTCTACTATCAAAATCATACCCTTATGAGGGCAACCCATCGTCAGTACCATCCACCCTAAGTGTGTAATCCATTGATCGGCCACACTGGAATCCGATCCACAAGTACACATTCCTGGTAACTTTGTTCACCCGTACTCGTATAAGGGGCATAAATAACCCATGCTGCTCCTAGCAGCACATCTACCATGACTGATCATCAATCACAACTCCAAATAGTCACCATACTGGGATCCAATCAACCAGTAAGTCCGTGGCTCCAAGCCGCTAGGCCCACACAAAAATCGGCCCTTCTCGGGTCTAACCCCGCTAAAACACGACATCCAATGCCTAACCTGACAGGACCTGTCCCAACTGGACGTCGTTAACCGTGCATGGTCCTGCTCCCGTCTGACAAGTCAACTAAAGGCCCAAAACTACCCTTCAGTGCTTGCTAGACAAGGGATAATTGCACTGATTTCTACTGCTACCCTCCGCCTCTCGATCAGACCCCGAACGTCATACACGACCTGGAGGGTCATAAAAACAGGAAAAGGTGTGAGTGGACAAAAATGACCTTTTATAAAATGTTTACCAAAACACATTCTTACCCTCCAGTTTTCACAAGCATGAATGCATATCATAAAACATGATTAATAGTATGAAATCATTCAAGTATGATCAGTGGACCGATAAAATCAAAACATGTTTTCCCATCGTCCGTAAACTCATGTTCATCAAATCTATTTAAATCTCATTAAATCCACGGGACTTATTTCCATATCCAATCTCATATATTCACGTTTATCCCTGCAACGCGTGCAAATCAAATAGGCTTAAGGACCGTTCAAAATCCGAGCATCCACCGCTGTGAACACATCACCAGCTGGCAATCCGTCACTGTGAACACATCATCAGCAGACAATCCAGATCGTCGTGAACACATCACCGACCGATCTCCATATAATCCAGCACATCTGATCTGAGTCGAGCCTCCCTCGGTTGCACGACAACAGACCGTGCTACGTGACCTCTTCGGGTAAACACTTCCATCCCGAAGGCGAGCGTTATCTCAAGGGTGCATTCCGGGGAAACACATTCCCAACCGGAAGGCCCTAATATCCATGGTGCACTTCGGGATAAACATATTCCACCCCGAAAGCCCTAATATCCACAACATTATCATCATCATAAAAACCAGTGAAAACAGTTGTATTTGAAATCGAAATCATTTCAATACAGGGTCTCAGCCCAAAACATAATCTGTAAAACCAGAGTCCCGATTATTTCATAAATTCGAAAACCATCAATCTCATCATGTAATCACATGGAAATACAAATCCAATCAAAATCACAATTCCATTGGGTCTCAAGCCCAAAATCTCATTTTCACGCGAATCCGTGCAACCGTAAACCAGAATTGCCACTTTCACGTAAATCCATGAAATCAATCCCTGACTCATAATCCGAGTCCAAATATCATTTTCAATTCCAGACTCATAACCCAAGTCAAAACATCATGTTCAATCCCGGGCCTACGCCCAAAACATAAATTTCATAATTTCTCGAAAATCGTGTCAAAAATAATATAATAATCCAGAAATCGAGAAATCACCGATTGAACCATCAATCATGTCAAATCATATAATAAAGCATTTAAATCATATATGCATGCATCATGGTTAGAAAACAAAGGTCCACTCACACACACCGTCCAACGGCCCGCTTCCGAACTGCCATTTTTTCCGTAAATTCTGGAAATCACAAATCCTGTCCGAAATCATTAATAAGGGTCACTAACATCTCAAAATACCTCATAATAATTTTCCCCAATTTTTCTGGAATTTAAATACGTATTTTAAACGTAAATCAAAACTTCGGATACGCGGAACTTTACCGAAACGATATCTGATTTCCTCGAAACCAGTGTCAAAATGTTCGTTACACTGAGAGGATTCAAAGTCATGTTGACCTCATCTTGAAACAAGGCCTCACGCGCCCTCACGCGTCGCCCAAAGTGGTTGCGTGTGAAACCCACGCGCCTTGCTACAGTGTCGTCGTCCTCGCACCGTTTCACTGCAATTCGGGTCCTGCAACCCGCAAGGCGACCCGGTTCAATGTCCGTCCAATTCTACACCGTTTTCAATAATTCAAATGTCCATTAGCATCGAATTAGTTTCAATTAAGGGATCTGTGAATTTAATTGCAATCAAACTTACCTCAATCCTTCAAATCAAAGATGAACTTTCGAAGAACACCAAGCACTGTTCATCCTTCGAAATCCATCAATGTCAATCGATTTCTTTCAATTGATCCACCCAGTAGCTTCAGTGGACCAAGGAAACTGTTTCCCTACTTCAATTTTGTCGTTTGATCACTCAAAGAGCACGACTCAACCTCGACTTAAGCTCACTGTTACCAGGCCCGTTCAGAGCCAATTGGGCCCTCGATTTCCTTCATTCTTGATGTGGATCGACTCGTCACAACCTCAGGAAGCTAAAGGAAGCTTCAATTTGATCCTCAAGGCTTATAGTTCAAAATCCGAATTTCCCCCCAAACTTCTAAAATTCGATTCCGAGTTTCAAGATTTCTCTCTGTCCCCGTGTTTCCCTCTGTGAAAACAGTCTCTGAAATCTCCCAAATCTCACTCACAAGCTCTGTTGATAGGGAGGAGATTAAGGATGAAGGAAAACTCAGTTTTGTGTTCACGGTTAGAAAACAGAGAAGATAATGGAGGATTAAGAATGATTAAGGGAAATTAACAAATAATAGAACATAATGATGATGTTTTCCCCAAAACATGGAGCTGGTTCTTGGCCTTAAATCAAGGGATGGGTGGACACTTGTCACTCATCCAGGTGTGCTCAATCATCGGTCACTATTCACAATAAAATAATATTTTAATCGAAATCCCGGTTCGTTTGGTTAATCGAATTTGTTCCCGTGACCACAACTTCGTCGTCGAATCTCCGATTTCGGCATGCCACCTGTCATTGGATTCGTATCGACTCGACCTACGTAACGGTCCTTGGCCCTCGTCCATTGGACTTCTCGGATCAAAAGTCAACATTTGGCCCCTTTTCAACCCAATTATCAAAATACCCCTCAACTTCCGAAAGTCAAAACTTCTTCCTCGAATGTCAGAGTCGAACGTGCCACCTGTCTATGAACTCGTGACGTCCTGAACTACGTCACAGTCATCGGTCAAAGTCCGTTTGACCGCCCGAACTAAAAGTCAACATTTTGCCCACGCCTAGGGGCAAAACGGTCATTTGCACATTTCGTCCGATTTCACTCAACTAATCCCAGATTAGTCGTTCTAAACCATAATTAATTAATATTTAATTCTGATATTCGGAACGGGTCGTTACATAACCGAAGAAATCCAATGCTCATGCTCATTTAACTTTCCTATCCTTATCCTAGTTTTCCAGGCTGATGATAAGGCTATTTTCGTGGAGGCATCACGTCTGTAACAAAACTATCGTACACCCCCAATGTTTGATTTCCATAAGGAGAAAACTAGTGTTCTGATGCCAAATTGGCAGAACCCTCCCCGTAATCCTCTTTTATTAGCGTGGAGGACTTTCTCCCATCTGACAAAACCTTGTAAATGACCATATTTACCCTCGGGATTAAATAAACATCCTAACCACGTGTCAGACCAGGGATACTACCACATACTAACCAAAGTACGCACTCACCATGATGCCTTAGCCTTCACACAGCCCACGTCTTATGATCAACTTGGAGGGTGTCAAAACCAATAAAAAAGTGACTGGATAAAAATAAAGTTTTGGAAAACCATTTTCCGACATATAACTTTAAACCCTCTGTTTTATAAAATATGCATGCTTAGTCAAATAAACCATTATTTGAAAATCAACGCAACATATATATATGTATATATAAATCGTGGGTCCAACCCAAAATCACATAAATATGCAAAGGCCCTCTAGGCCCACATTTTATAGAAATCACCCAGCTCTTAGTTATTTTGAAAACATTTGCACAACTCACAATTTGATAAACCAAACCTGATCTTGTTTGTCCAACCAGCCTAATCTCAAACCTTCTCATGTTGGTCCAACTAGCTGCTAGTCCAACTAGCATCCCATGTGCACTACTAGTAGAAGAGGACGAGTCATACATGGTTCAACCCCATCAGTACGCATGAAGTCCAACCTTGATTACGTCTGAGCTCGTCTATGGGAATCCAAAGAGTCCAACTCCGGATATAACGATCCAATTGCCTGAGGTTGACCAATCTAGAAAACCATATCCAAATTGAAATATATTTTATCACACGGGTAACAACCCAAAATAGTTATTATACAAGCACCACCCCAAAATAGTTAGCACACCAGCCTAGCCCAAAACAGTTATCACACAGGCCCAGCCCAAAACAATTATCACACGGGCACAGTGCGAGGACCCGTGCTTTGGAGGCATGGTTAGAAATCTCGCATCGCCCGGGGGGATCTGAGGGATGCGCCTTATATGTGTGGGCACACATCTATCCAACCGGAGGCCTTTTGGGAGCTCATTGGCTTTGGATTCCTTGGGAACTCCAAATTTAAGCGAGTTTGGGCTGGTGCAATCCCAGGATGGGCGCCTTACTAGAAAGCTACACGTGAGTTCCCAGAAACAAAACCGTGAGGGCTGATCCCAAAGCGGAAAATATCGTGCAAGATAGGTCGGGTCGTGACAGAATGATATCAGAGCCCAACCCCAGTCAGAATTGAGCGTGCCAGCGAGGACGCTGGGCCCCAAAGGGGGTGGATTATGAGGACCGGTGCTTTGGAGGCATGGTTACCAATCCCACATCGCCCAGGGGGATCTGGGGGATGGGGCTTCTATGTGTTGGCGGGCATCTATCCAACAAGAGACCTTTTGGGAGCGCACTGCTTTCGATTCCTTGGAAACTCCAAAGTTAAGCGAGTTTGGGTTGGTGCAATTCTAGGATGGGTGACCTACTGGGACGTTACACGTGAGTTCCCAGAAACAAAACCATGAGGGCTGGGGCTAAAGTGGACAATATCGTGCTATATGGGTCGGTTCGTGACATCAAGCCCAAATCATTTAACTCTAGGGAACCATGCCCAAATCCTAGTTTTCCAAAAATCATGATAAGATCAATAACCAGAAATCATAGATATAATATACTCAAACCATTCATTATCCAATAATCATAACCATAATCATAATCAGGCCATACCATGTCATAAAATTAGTAAAAACATATATTTAAGCATGCATAAGAGTTATGAAAGAAAATGTCCACTCACAGTACCGTCACTCGGTCAAAACACGAGCTGTAAGCCAATCTGACGCCTCTGGGACGTCTGAGCCTATCCAAATAACACCCAAGGTTCACTAAAAATCCATATAAGTCCATATAAT